>VZTH01013192.1:1182799-1325640 GCA_013397815.1 Aleadryas rufinucha | reverse complement strand
ATATATACACACATATAGGTTGAGGCAGCTTATACAAGTTTACTATGACCTAAATTCCTACATAAATGTTGGTGGACTAAAAACAAGACTGGAAGGAAAGCAAGATTTTCTCTCCAGGGACACCATGGTCTGGGGTTGGGAATCCCATTTTATTTCCCCTCTGTCTCACTGCGGTTTCTCAGTTCCAGTAGCTGTTCAAATAGATGCAGAGGTATAAATTAAAAGTCCTTTTCCTTTATTTGTTTAGGTCATCAGGCTAAGAATAAGAGATCTCCAAGATCTGGTCACGCCAAAGATACATGCCAGTGGAGTCAGTGGGAATGAGGCTATTTCCTGATTACTAATGGTGCGACCATAGGAACTGAAACTTTTCTCTTGTTATTTTACTCTTGGGCAGGGGATTCTCATTAGGATTCCCCTGCAGGAAGAATCTAGGCCTGCCTGTAGATACTTTCTTTTTTCAATCCTCATTTAAAGACTACTTCAATACTGCCTAGAATTCTAAATTAGCAAGTATTTAAAAATTCATTATATGCCATAAAGACTATTATATTTTAAGAAATCAAAATACATGCAACATCTGTGTCTGTTTTCTAAGCAAGTCTATTCAGCCTTATTTAGAGGAAATACATTTTAGGCCTGCTGAACAGCTAATGTTAGAGTTCCCTAATGATTTCCATTGTCCTCTCAGTCCTTCATCACTCTTTCCACATTCCGCTTAAAACGAAACAGATGTTATACTTAGATGTTTGTTTTTCCGGGGGGATGAGGTATTTTGTGTTACTACCTGTTCTAATTCAGGACAGACTTGTTCTTCAGAGGTACAAAGCACTCATGTAAGAATGTTAGATACTGATACATAGTAAGATGCTGAGGTAGGAGCAGAAAATCACATACTCCGTGAGTTTCCCTACTTCCCTGAACACCCTACTTAAGGGACCTTTCTCTCACTGCTTAATACTCTTGGTATTTCTGAGAAGAGCACAGGAGTTTTACAGAGCTTACTCTTTTATCTCATGTTGATATGTGAGAGTTGCCATGGGTCTACTTGTCAGCACTAGCATCTGTTCATTTCTTTATAGATATTTATAGTTCAACATTTTATAAACATCTAATAGACCTACCTAATCATCAACATCATAATATTGTACGTGTTAGGAAGTTCAGAGTTAAGCTTTCTGCCTTCCTTTTGTTGCATGGTAGATGAAATGATTTGTTATAGAAAAAGCAGAGATACTAGAAAATGCTTTAAAAAAATATCATAGAGGATGGAAAACTAAGGATTAATATCAATGCTCTGCATGATCGAAAATTAAAAATTAAAATTCTTTTAAAATTAAACCTCCATACCTTTCAGTATCGTGCTTTTATCTCATGCTCCATGTCAAAGTACATTATTTATGCAATCCAGATTTCCCGGGTTTCCCCATTAACCTTATATTTTTCCTGAACATTTAATCTTTAATTTTATCTGTTTTTCTCAAGACCACTGCAAATGATTTTTCACTTAAGTCAGCAGATCTATTTCTTGATAGGACTGGGATTCTCTCTCTGTTCTCATAATGCATTGTGTGCAGTTGAACCATGAGTTTTGCAGTGCTGGTGCAGAGGGGTTCCATTGCCCCCTCCCATTGCTTTCTGTGCATGAGCTGGTCCATTCAACCTCAATGAGTGTCTTGCACACTCATTGCAGATCCAACCTGTATGACCATGTAATGACATCCTCAGGTGCTCAGTTACAACCCTGTGCTGGTCATAGAATTATTCCATAAAATTTTATTTCCCTGCAGCATTCTTTTTAACGTTTGAAAGTTGTGAACTACCGTCGCGTTAGGTGGCCACCCGACATATGGTAACTGCAGTCACCTCTGCGTGTAATCCTCTCATTTCTAGGGAGCTAATAAAGTTAATTATTCAAAATCACCAAGTACACTATTAGTGTGGTAGATGGCTTTCTGATTTCTTTGATCACTTACTTCACTTAACATCCTGCATATACTCTTTTAAGACTTCTGTTTTATGGTGTTATACATCTGCTCCTTAGTTTCCTACATTCTGTGAAAATCTTTATATAAATAGTGCAAGCTAAAGCACTCTTTAACAAATCTAAATGCACATTTCATAGGAGGAAATATATCTTTTTCTGTAAAGCCACACAATAGTCACTTTCAAACTTCCCACATATATGCATTTATGCAAAATAATATTCTAATTCTAATTATGTTCTGATTTTTTTAGGTTTTTTGTTGGGTTTTTTTTTTATGTTCTCCCTATATTCTTCCTGTTGCTTTTCATTTAAAATAAGGGTTTTATATGATGTTTAAATAATGGACAGATGTCAAAATCTTAGAAATTAAAAAAAAAATTTTGTAATTCAAAGCACTGCTGGTCATTATAGTCAAATAATATTGAGAAAAAAGTAGGTAAATTTATAACATTGGTTCTTTGTGACAGGCGGATCTCCATTGCATGTGCCTGTACATAAGGCTGCTGGTACGGAGGGGAAAAAACAGCAGGTTTGGGCAGATCAGGCAGAACCTTTGCTCCCCACACTTTGCTCTGGAGTTGGCAAGCAGGACAGATGGAAAAAAAGCAATGTGCTTTGTTCTGCTGAAACCCACCGTGTGCTGAGTTGCTGTCTCAAAGTCCAGGTGTTAAAAGAGTTAACAACCCAAGGATCAAACCACTTTATTTTACTTTGCCATTGTGTGGCTCCTGTAACCCAAGGACATTTGCTACGCATCAAGGAGATTTGATGTGCACGATGTATGTCTGCAGTTTGTGTTTCCAAAAACTGACAGGTTCTTGAGATATCCTCTAACTCTGCTGGAGAATAGGGAAGAATCTGGAGAGTGAAAGCTTTGTTGTTATTATGGCTTTTTCCTGACCTAAGCATTTGAATCTGATCTGCTTTTGATCCTGCTTAGGCAAGATAAAAGTGGCTTTAACTTGCCTTAGGGATTACTTTTGTCTTTTCAATTCCTTCAGTAAGTAAAAAATATGCAATTGTGAGTAGGCTGTTTCTCAGAAGGGACCATTTTGCTGTAACATGCTGCTGAACATTTCCTTCATTGTCTCCATGTTTGATACCTACAGTATCTGGTCTTGAATGTTTCTGTGACATAATAAGAGAATTCTCCACTACATGCTTAGCTTAGTTCTGTGTTTCCTATTCAGGTATTCCCCTAGTGGCACTTAAGGAATTATATGCTTGAATTCTGGTGGCTTGTGGTCTCCAAGCAAAGCCTTAGAGTGTCAGGAGGTTTCATCTGGTGAAAGAAATGGCTTTTCTGGTTTTCTGGTTTTTATAACAAAAGGAAAATACATAAGTAAAAACACTTGGAAGGGAGCTTTTAGCTCTTTTATGGCTTTCATAAATTCAGTGAAATTCAATGAATATTGTTTCAGCAGGTGAATGTTCTTGTTGTATTTTTTAAGACTATGAATTTGTTACTATAGAAATGTCTATTATAATCCTCTGGATTCAATGCAATAAACTAGAGTAAATGTAGTGACCTACAGGTTAAGAAACATAACAACGAATTCTTTATGTCTACTTGGCTATAAAAGTGTTTTTAAAAGTGTTTTAGTGGCAGTCCTTGTAACAGAAATGCATATTCCTGTAATTGCTTCTTATCCTAACTAACACTGAGAGAAAAGCTTCGTTCTGGGGCTACACCCCTTAAGCAACTCTCTGTTCTTCCTGTTGTATTTTTATGAGACAAGTATAATTACTCTACTGCAAACCACTGTACTTACCAGAAAGTGCAGTACCTTGTTTCAACACTCCCAGAAAACAGAAATAAATACCAGAGTACAGAATAGTAGAAAGTATTTCATACATTCTACAGGTAATTTCTTTTTCAAATATCATAGCTCTCAAGTACCTCTAAGGGTCTACTTGCAAATTTTTGTGAAAATATCATCTTAGAAATCCCACCTCACATCTTTAGAAGCTTGAGATGAAAATATCTACTAAAAACATGTTGGAGGGAAATCAGTGTATGTCAGAATTTGGATAAGACAAATGTAGAAATTTCATATTCTCTCTGGTTTGAACAGTATGGGTCATGGCTTAGGGAAAGGCTTCACAAACAAAGCTTTTTAGGCTTTTCATAAGAACAAATTATCTATCTTTTCCTCTACAAGTAAAAGGGAAAAGTACAAAAAGTTTTCAGATGGGTTAAATCTGAAATATACAGATTTAAATTGTGATCCAAAGTTATACTGAAAACATTGAATTGTAGGATCTAAGGTTCTTGACCTCAATTTGGCTTTTTTGTTGTTGTTGTTGTTGTTCTTTTAAAAGCTATTCACAATTTAATATAACTTTTTTCAGGTCAAAGCATTATGACAGATGGTTGGGCTTTTGGACTGCACTAAAATTTGATACCAACTGCATTCAGTTAACCTGAATTGTTCTCCATCATTTTGTGATTATTTGGCAGTTCACATGAGTGCATTCTCCATTCCAATAGACAAAACACAAGAACTCTTGATTACTCGGTGACATTTTGTAACAATCAGAACCAGGAATTGCTGTGTATATCTTCTCTTGGGCATCCTTAGCTTTTAAATTTAGTTTTGAAGTCTCTGAACTTCTATTTGGCACTGGTTTTTTTTAAACAAATATGTTTGGTGACTGTTTTCTGAGATAAGAAGGCTCTGATTCTGCTTAGAATTTTGGGATTTAACATCCCCTCTGCTAAAAGAAATCCGATTCTTTCTCTATGAATGCCCCAGTCTTAGTGACCGTCTCTTTCTGTTTACTTGCTCTCCTAAATAACCTGTAAAATGGAATCAACATGTGAGAACACACCTGCAACAAGTATTTAAAATATACACAAGAATATATTCTGTCTTCCTGTTTTGTATCCACCTTTTCTCATGGATTCATAGTTGTCTACTTAGTTGAGTAACCTTCTTTTTTGATAAATAGACACTTCACTGAGTAGGATTGAAATTTTTTCTGTCTTCAGCAACATTTTAAGCTTTGTCTTGAGAGATTCATACATGCACTAACACTTGGCCACAAAAACACAGAGATGATAAAAAGAAATAGTGACTAGAATGACCAGTGACCTTTCAAAAGTGTGTATATCTTCAATTCAGAACACTGACAAAGACTTTGTAAAAATGCCTTTCTCTCAAATTTTTCTGATTCAGACATAGCTTCAAGCAAAAAAGCACCACCAGACTTTGGTGGCTGGTCTTACCTGGCCCAGCTTTAAGCAAGAATTAGAGCCATGGATGTTGTTAACACCTCTGTGAAACAGCAGAACACAGATCCCAGTCTTGTCTGGGATAGAGCATGGAGGGCAGGAGACTTCAGGCTGGTGCTTCTCTGCACATTAGAGAAGGCAAAAAATTGTTGAATTGTTGGCATTCATTTTTAAATATTTGTTTCCCTAAATGTAGCTTCTGTTTCTGCATTTTGGACAAAGGTGACCACTATTTATTCTGTCATGTCTTCAATCCCTGTAGTAATGCTTCATGCCTCTCCAGCTTTTCTATGAAAAATAAAATGTATCTTCTAATAACTAGAAATGAAATCAAGCCATTACAAATTGAAGGAAATAACTCAACCCAGGGAGATATTAGGACTAACTCAGGAGTATAGTGGATAGAATATTAAAATTCTGACACTCCCAAAACAGCTTTTGACTTCTTTATTCCTATTTTTAATTGTGCCATCTATTGAAGCATATGCATAATTCACACCAGCATTATGTAAATTCATACATAATGAATTTAGAGCTCTGATTCCACAGCTGACTTGCTACTTTAAAAAAACAGTGCCTCTCAAATGTTATAAGATAAAAGAAACTCTCTTCTCTATCATGGATGTTTTAAATTGCTGTCTTAAAGTAAAAGAGGGAAATTCCCATACCAGAATTATTGGTAAAAATGTCCCCAAAACCAAAACCAAAAAAAAAAAATCACCAATCCTGCAAATACGATAGCACACAATAAATGTTATTCTCTGTCATGGTCATAAGATCTGAATGAGGAATTAGAGATTTCAGTCACTTTTTCAGTCAGACACAGTATTTTAACAGGTTGAGAAAGTGGTAAGATGATCGGGGAAAGTTTTGAATTCCACTCCCATGTTAGCTGGAACTTTACCAGAACATTCAAAACTCAATCTAATGACCATGGCGTGGATGCCAAAATTCCCATTAAGGTTACGGGTTTAAACAAGGTTAGAAGTCATATAATTACAAAGTATTTAGACAGAGTCTTTGTCTAGGCCAGAATGAAATTTGTACTGTGATTTTTAGTAGAATGCAATGACATTTTGGTCCCAAATCCAAAGCTATTCACCATGTGTTTCTTAACAGGAAAGTTAAGAAACCAATTTTCTATCATCTCTTCATAAAAAAGTCTTTGTAAAGATCCTTGTCTCAAAGTTCTCAATATCAGCCAGATTAAAAGAGCACATATATTTTTGGGGAAGGGCATGTCTATTTTTATATTAACACCCACCAAAGTGAAACTTCCTTGAAAGCTTCAGCAAGGGCTTGACATTTTATGATTGATGGAGGATTTTATGCATGTCTTTGAGTAATATGAAGAGAATTTTTTACTTTCTTTCAAAGTCAGAGAAGGTTGTTAAGTGACCACAACCTTTGTTAAGGTTTAATTTGTGTTTAAATTGTAAATTAAGTGAAAATCTGGAAATGCAAATAACTGTTCTTCCTTTGGGAAACTGCTGAAGTCGATGGTAGTGTTTGTTCATGATATTTGTCAGATGTTCTATCTCTAATTGACTTAGGAACAAGGGCTTGTCCAATTTAATTTTATGATGAGATTTAGCTCTGCAGATTTTTATTTGTAAGTATCTCCATAATTTCATTAGCACCCTTTTGTATTTCCAAGAAGTGTGGTATTTGAATCAAGTTTGGGAGAAAAAAAATGAAACACTTGAAAAGAATTTAATAAAATTTGATTTCAAAGGCATAAAAATGAGACAATTTTTACATTGTAAATCTTTCATTTGTAAATCAACTACAAATAATTCACATGCTTCCAGTGAATATACTTATATGTGTTGATGGAAGACACCACCAGGCCAAATGTAACTACAGAATATTTACATATTGTTTATTTTCCTTACGAAGTCCTGTAAACAGTATTGAAAACATTATTTGAAAATGCTGATGTATAGCTTATTGGATGACATGTGTTGCATGCCCAGTTAAAAATATATGTGATTGTTAGAGAACCCAGTGGAGAGGTCTGCTTCTTTTATTCAAACTTTTAAAGATTTTTGCTTTTGGCTTTGTGGAACTAGCAAAAGGTTATTTTTAGAGAAGCATAATATTTCTCCCTTATTCCCACATAAAAGAACATTAAAAAAAGCCAAAGTCCTGATAGCATACAAGCTGCCACACTGTCATTCATAAACTATGATTATCCCAATTCCTAATCCTGCATATAGAGACGAAATCAAGAAGCTTCCAATAAGCAAATAAAGTTAAAGGACAGAGATGTCTAATAGTGATGTTTATATTTTTATCACTATCATTGGTATAAAGCTATGCTATTGCTAAAAACAGAAAGAAAAGGTTTCAGGGGTAGTTGTGATATACAGAATTTGATATAGACAAAAGGAATGGGGTTTGCTTGAAAAAATATGTGCCTGTACAAGTTTATGGGCATATAGAAACAGACACAAAGTAGATCATAGCACTTGAAAATGTTCGATAGTGTTGCAGAGAAAGACAGAGATGCAAATACTGTGAAGATGATTTACGGGATCTTACACTGGTTTGAATCAGAAAAAAAAAGAATAAGAAATTCAGCAGTCAGGTGAGAAAAACAGCAAAGTTTAACAGGTCCGTTAACATATTATTCATTTAATAGTCTAAAAAAAATTCTAAAATAGCTCAGATTAAACAGGTAGTGGAAAGCACAGTGGTAAATAGAGCAGGAACCCAGAGTCAAAATTTAATATTGTTTTTTTGCAACATTTTTATTTCTGATACCTTCCGTATTCTAGACTAATTTATTTGTTGAACTTTTTGTTCAATCATCATTTGCTAGACAAAGATGTGTAAATGAGCTAGACAAAGACAAATGTACAACCCTGGACTTCAGGAGAACCTATTTGAGCTCTGTTTGGCAGGGTCCCACCAGAGACTGCCCCAGAAAGGCAAAGGGTCTGGGACAGTTGGATTATTTCCAAGGATGTCCCCCTCAAGGCACAAGAGTACCCCATTCCAATGCACAGGAAATCAAACCAGCACAGCAAAGTGCCAGTGAGGATGAGCCAAGGGCTCCTGATGGAGTTCAAGAGCAAAAGAAAGTGCACAGAAGGTAGGGGTGGGGGTGAGACCACAAAGACAACTGCACCAGTTAGTGAAACATTAGAGAACACAGCAAGAACACAGCAAATAACAATACACTATTGGCTCTTCCCTTCTCAGGAGATGGTAATTTTCTTTTTGAAAATTGTTTGCATTCACCATTTTAAAAAAATAGTGTTTAATCTCATTAATCAATAGAAAAAGGCTCCACAGAAACTGAGCACTGAGAATAAACCAACAGGTCTTCCTGTTTGTGCTTGTGGTCTTCCTTTCCTTTTTATTTCCTTTACTCTTCTTGTGACTACTGAGAGGTTTTATTTTTCCCAGTGCGTGGGTCCCAGCACAAGACCAACTTAATTTAATAAGAATCATTAGCATTTATATGGGGCTTTATATTCTAAAAGAATTTTTCAAACATTTACTAATCTTTAGGCTATCTCAGTGAAATAAATGTCTAATTATTATCTTAATTTTAGTCATGGGGAAAGAGAAAGCAGTGAATTAAAAGCATTATCAGTAGCACACAGAAACTGAGTAACAGAGCCAGGAACATAGCTGAGGAGTCCTCCAGCCTCATTTTCCCACTTATTATTTACCTTCCTCTTGTTGCAGGATCCACCCAGTGTTAAAAGCCAAGGCCTAGAACAGGACATGCAATAATAGAGTGGCTGCTCAAAATGGAAGCTTAATGACATAATAATTGCTCATTAGCATTCATTCCCAATATTACACCCTAGAATACTTCCTGGAACTATATGAACATAAAATGTCTTTCACTAGGCAGTTCTTCATAGAACAGTAGATGCTACCAACCATACTGGATTGCTGGAATTTGCTACCTTTGTATTCTTGTCTTCTCTTCTGCAGGTAATAGCTTGGGCACTTGAAACTTCACATGCTCCCACATGACTGATCACTTGACAGAAAAAGGAAAATCTACAACGTCATTCCTTGGAACATTTTTATAAATAATGAACAGTATGTTGCAAATTCATAAGTATTTAAACAAATATCAGCATATATATGAATCTGTAACAGAGGCAGTAGTTGAAATTTGATACCACACCCATGTCTGGCCCAAACGTTGTTTTTAAGAGGTTTTAAGATGGTGATAATAACAGCCAAAAATTAATGGCTGAAAAATATAATTGAATTGTTAAGGTTAGAAAAGACAACTAAGATCAAGTCAAACTCTTAACCTAGCACTGCCATGCTCACCACCAAACTGTGTCCTGAAGTGCCACATCTATACATCTTCATCATCCAAGTTATTTTGGTTTTGAGTGCATTTATAGTTCTTTATAGATGTTTTATATTCAAAAATTAATAGGTTTGAATTTTGTCATCTACTTCAGAAATACATTGATAATGTAATTTTAAATAATAATTAACAAATAATCCAGGAAGGATTTATACTCTCTAAGATTGAGAATATTGTTCTTAAAATTATAGTCAGGAAACATTGTACACATGGTTTTATATTGTCTATGTATATGCCTTTTGAATTAAGCCTTTTGAAATAAGGACAATGGGATCCTATCAGTAATATTCATGAAGCCACAACACCTATAAATAAAATGAGATTTGTTTGGTTTGCGTTAATACATATTTTTTTCTAAGAAGCCTGTTTCCTCAAGTAATGAAAAATGTATTATAAAACTGTCAAGAAATATGTTTTTTACTGTTATTTGAAGGATAAATTCTAGCATTAACTTCAGTAGTTGTAGGAGTAGAGATAAAGAAGTAGGCATGCCTCAGTGTTCTATTTCCATGACTGGTTTTTAGGATCTAAGCTTAGAAAAAACCTACCATAAAGCAATTATTGATACATATAATTAATTTGATACTTTCTTGTCTTTTAAAATGTTTGTGAGTTTTGTTTATGTATTTTTACATTTTTCCCTTGTAGTCTTTCTATTTTTATGAAAAACACCCTATAACTTGCTGTTGATTTGAAGCTCTAGTGAGTTTTGACTTCTGGATCATTAGAATCTTAATGCCCTAACTAAGCTTTTATCCCTCTCACTATGCACCTTATTTATTTGATTTGGTTTTGTTTGTTTTCATAAATGACCAGATGACCTTTCAGTATTTTACATATCTTTTATCTTCCCTGAAAAAGCAATTACACTGAAAGACGATCTGAATATTCAGAAACTCCTGCAGTATTCTTCCAACACATTCTGATTTCAGTCACGACAATAATATTTATCTCAAGAAGTATTTAACCCTTAACTGATATCTACCACTGAAATATTAAGCAGAGAGCTAAATTTTTCTTACGTGATCTCTTAGCTGGACAATTGCATTTTATTTAGTTAGACTAAAATGTTTTGCTAAAATCACCTTGTATTAAAAAAATCAAGTAATTTTAAATGCTGTATTATTTATGTAAGGTATTGGTCAGTCAAATCTCTGTGGTGTTTGATTCAGAGGTGGAGGAAAAAGGGGAAGAGGTCTCAGCCCTCTTTAAATATGATGTTTAAAAATCTCGATATGGTCTCTGTAATCTTTGTGAAATATTTCGCTGCAGTTTACTACCATTACTGATAAAACCCACACTATTTTTATTCCCTGGCTTATTGAATCATAGAGGTTCATGTTCATCTTTACTGTCATATTCCCGTGCCCACTTTTGAGAAATGTAAAGAGGCAGCTGTAATAGCTGGTGGATGTTAGTAGCTGTTCTTTGTTTTCCCATCAGACTCAGAAAATCTACAAGGAATGCAGGCAAGTCAAATCTGTCGAGCCAAATTATTATTGAATAGTTTCATCGTCAAAGGACATCTCCTAAAGCATTCCTTTGGGGAATCAAAAAGTGATGCAGAGCACTAGAAGTATTTTGCTTACAGCTTTGAAATGTATTTCAAAGCTATTCTGGTCAGTTCACTGCTGCTTCCATCAGATAGAGGCATTTTTTCGTCTTCTTTTGAACAAGAAATATCTTAAATCAAATGATTCTTGTTACTGCCATAAAATTTAAAAACAGATGTCATTTAAAGAGCCATGACAGGTTAAAAATGTGAGGGTGTGTTTGTCAACTGAGGTGCTGAATAAGGTAAGAATATTCTGAATCAGGTACCTCAAAGTTCTCAAAAATAATTCTGAGGCATGTCTGACAAAGCTTTACTCTTGGGACAATGTCTTGAGATTTTTCACTCCTGGCTTCACATTTCCTGACCTAAGTCAATGGATTTATGGTAAGTTTGTATCACTTTGTAAAAACTGGACTAATTGGGGTTTTTTTCACAGTGTAGTTAAGCCATTTCCAAGGACACTTTTTATTCCAAATGCCTCATAGGTTTTGCCTCTTATTTTATTTATTTATTTTGGAATGAGACTTTGTAGAGGATATGTGAATAACACACTGATTTATCAATGTAGAAAAATGCACCAACACATCTTCCTCCTTGCACTTTCACATGAGAATTTTCATCCATCTTTCATTCAGAGTTATTAACTGGGTTTCCAGACCTACACCCCAAATGTAGGTGTATGACATGGGTGCTTTAATGGTATATCTGCTTGCTGCTAAGACAGCCAGACTTAACAGCAAACTAACACGACAGATTAGTTCCTCTGCTTAAAAAGGGAAATGTCTTGTATGATCTGAGGATCTACCTGCAACATGACCCTTCTTAAACACTGGTTTTCTCCTGGGTACCTATATCTGTAAACTTACATGTGGAGATCTCCCTCTGCCTTGCTTCTATTTCTCTGCCTATATGTAAACAACAAGATAAATTCCTACATGCATGCTAAACACATACATTTATGCTGCTGGTGTCTTATCAAGCAGCTCTGCTCAGTTTTGAACTGATTAAGTTAAACTTGTAAACAGTCTTTGTGCCTAAGATCTGAGTAATGCTGTATTTAGTCTCTCTGCCTAGCTGTTAATTTCTGAGAAATTTTTAGATCCTTGCCCAAAATCTGTCGAAGTTTGGGGATATTTTGGTTCTTTTTTAAATCTTTGACAAAGCTTGAATGAATTCTGCAGGATTTTATAGTTAAAACTTATGAATATTTTTACAAAATTTCTCTATTTTGTGCACTAGTGGAAACACTGCATAATGTACATAATTACACTTTTCTACATTTAGCAGTCTATAGTATAAATATGCTTATAGAAAAGAACTACAGATGCTAAAGATATAGAGAACATCCATGTTTATTCATGGTAATAAGCTGAAAATTCGTCTTCATCGGATGACTGGTTAGGAAATTCTTCAATTTCTTCTTAAAAACTGTTTAAAAGACTACCTTTCTTTCAACCAGATGCACACACAGCTAACAGTGTTTTCCAACTAATGTGCTGGGCATCTTGCGTGTCAGTTGAAAAATCAGGGTTTCCATTTAAAATTTAGGATTAGGAAAAACATTTAATTTTCTGTTATTTTGCTGTTATTGCATGTAAGTTTTAAGTGAGGGTGGTAAAATTATTTTTCACTATTTTTGAAGGTTAAACAAATGTTTTAAAATAACTTTGGTAACAAATAAGAGTCTTAGCACAGTTTTGTGATAGATTGTTACGATATCTCGCACCTCATATTGTTTAACCAGGAGACAATCAGGAGATGAGTCATGAAAAATCCTATGGCAAATAAGGTAAAATCTGACATGATCCCATGTATTTCTGCCTTTTTTTTTTTTTAAAGAAAGGAACCATAATAGAGAAGATGCATTTATTAGTTTTATTTTCAGTGTGTTATGTATAGTTTTAAACACCTGATAATTCTATTTTTTCCCCTAATTTTACCCAAGTTTTGAAAGAGACAAGTATAAAATTCTTGCCATTCTACTCATGCATAGCTCCATTAAGATGCACAATAAGGAGTGAATATAGTAATGAATAAATTTTGGTTTAAAAAACTTTTTCATGATAAAAATATGGGGACTTATTTCCAGCGAAACTGACCTTTGATTAATTTGCAAACTATTCTTTTCAAAATGTTTTTTATTTCATGTGAAAAGTAGGACAATCAACACCTTTCTTCCTAGGAAAGCAATCAGGCATAATAACAGAACCCTACTACGACATTTTCCTCTTGAAAGTAATGAAATATGCATGACAGTAGTGGTTTTTTCAACTTTAAAATTTTGTTATTTTCTACTGAATTTAATAATATGCAAGAATTCTTCTTTACTATTTTTTTTGACCCAGTGGAGTATGAAGTTCTTTAAAGCTGATTTTTGTTTAATACATTGGCAATAATATCACTGCTCATCCATCCTTTCTTTGAAAAACCTGAAACTAATATTTTCAATTTAATTTTAAAACTCAATTATAAGCAACGGCTTGGGGCAATACATATTTAGTATCAGATGGTGCCTGCCACTCTGGTAGTAGGAAAGAGATTGTATAAGGCAGAAATGAACTTTTGCCATTTCACATAATCAGAAAGAATTAGAATGGAAATAAGATTTGGTACCTTGAGAGAAAGATTTTTTTTTTTTGAAAGCAGGAAACAAATGATGCCATTGATTACATATCAATTGTGTGTCTTTGCAAAAAGAATTTTTTTGTAAGAAAATATACACTGTTTTGCAATTATTTCTCCTTTTAACAGTAGAAAAGATTTGTTGTGTTTGCTTGAATAACCATAAAATTGAAACTTTAATTTTGAACTTTTAGCAGATCAACTAGAGACTCACCCATTCATTGCAGATAATCTTTCTTCCAACTTGCATGCTGAGCACAGATTATATAGAAACCTAGTTTGCACAAAAATATTTTTTCCAATCAATTACCTTATTGGCATTATCACTGATATTTTGCTCTCATTGGTGTTTATAAGATCTATAAAAGAGACTTGTTTTGTTTGCCAATAGTTGTTATTTTAATACTCAAGTTTTTAAGTTACAGTCCCAATTATAGTTGGAAATATGCTCATTCCTTAATTTGGCATGTAAATTTCATAGGTATCAATCTGTTTTCAGGAGACATACAGCATGAGAAATAATCATATTGTACTTTTAGTCTTTAATACGGTGTCATTACTCTGTGCCTCTACTTACTCTGGCAGGGATCTAACACCAATGGAATCTCTCAGCAATAGTGTGACCTCAATGCAAAATACCTATGTATTTATTTCCTATAGTACCATCTGGTTCTAAATAATTTTAGCTCCTTTTCCTGACTATTATCTTGGCATGCTTAACTGCTGAATGTTCTCTCATGGTGAATTTGCTTAAAAGGATAGCTGAGGGTCAGGCAGATGATTCCCTCTCTTGTGTGTCCAAACATCATTCTTGTGTGATAGGATCTTCTGTCTTAATAGCTTTTCTTTGATTGATATGTTAAAAATATTTTGGAAAAGGAATATTATTAAGATATTTGCTATCAAGGCTTTAGTTCTCTTTAACCACGTTTATCAGAAGAAACTGTCAGCACTATATCTGTTATGTTTTGGAGCACAAAAAAGACAAGACAATTCATTATTATACTAAGAATTAGTGTGTAGGTGTATTTTGTCACTGAATTAGTATGTACTGCAAAATGCCAAATGTAGTAGATATGTCTGTAAGGAAGAGTATTCACTGCAAATATTTTCATGTCTACATCTGTAAAAGTAAAATTATAATTTGATTCTGAAATCTCATTTTAGTTGACTGTAGATTTAAGTGCTTTCCTTTGATGGAAATCAGATCACAATCATCTTCACAGCAGGCCTAAAGTAATGCATTTGTTTTGAAAACCTCAAATTACATAACCTTTTCTTTGTCAACAGCATTTCATGTTGCTTGGATCAGAAATTTTGAAATTATTTTCTCTCAGTTGCCACTGGCATTGCTTTTATTTATGTTATTGTAACACCCAGAGGTCACTGCCCCAGTATTGGGCAGTGTAGAGGTGCGTCGCACTACACAGTCTGTGTTCTGATGTACTGAGGACTGAAAAGACAAGGAACAATGGGGTCAGGGGAAATTTCAGACTGATGTTAAACATGGGTAGTGATCTTATTAACTTCTTTTTTCTCCTGGCTGCAAGGAAAGCAGCACTATGAAAACGTGTGGGAAGACATGCTAGCAAGACAAGAATGTCATCTTCCATACACATATGCCATATATGTACTTAAATGTGTATTCATGTATGCATGTACACATGGACATAATACATACATATGTATATACACAGATATCCAAATATGTTATACCTATAGTCATATTTAGTAGAGTTCAGAAAAAAACCCCACGTATGTGTGTTTGGAAATCTTTCACAAAATGATTTTTGAAATAATATGTAATAGAAAATTGAAAGTGAGCCTCAGGAAATTGTTTGTGAAAGGAATTAATTCAGTACTCAGTGGGTACTGTGATAGATAACAGGTATTTGTGAAGTGGGAAATCAGACCCCTAGCTTTGTACTACCGTATAATTCAAGAGTTTTAAGGCAGAGAATAGAACTTCTAACAGTGATCTGAAAGTGAAGGAAATAAGTTTGAATTTGTTATTCAAGGAAAACAGAAACCATACATCTGCATTCAGATTGACAAAGTGTGGTAAGTGTGACTATGATATAAGTTTAGGGGTTTTTCTTTGTTAGTGGCTAATGGGTCTGAGCAATAAGAGCCCTAGATGAGAAGAGGTTGCAACAACTGAAACTGGAGACCTAATCTTCATATTTGTGGGATTTTTATAACATTATTTTGATGCATTTTAATAGAAAAAAATTGGTCTGCTCAGGACTGGAAGAACAAAAGGTGAACAGACACAGACTGCAGAAGCAAAGGTGAACTATAGAAACAGAGCCAATGTTCAGGAAGACAGTTCATATTGGAAAGAAGCCACGAGAAATAGAAAGAATGGTTTGGTGCTGTATGTTGCCCAAGGTTCAAAACAGTGGTACGGAAGAATAAATGCAATTGCAAGAGCTCAACCACAATCTCTTTAGACATTCAAGAGACACGTTTTCTGACCCATCTGGCTGGGAAGGGGGAAAGTGGATAAACCTAAGGTCTTACAGAGGTGGCTAGTTGGGCCTTCACCTGTTGATGGAGGAGAGAACAGCCATCATCAGAATGGATACTAGAGACAGAATTTGACCAATATTAACCTATAAAGGAAGTGAGAGAGGCCATAAACTGATAACCTAGAAATGCAGCTGAAGGAAGAGGACCAGAACAATGGAGTTGATGGGAAAGCCATTCTATCATTTGGTTACAGACAAAGACATGATTCAGTGGCACAAGATGGTCACAGACGGAAGCTGAAGCAATGAAGATTAGTGAAATTTATTTGCCATTTTTTGTTCTAAGGAATTATGCGGTCAAGTCATTAGTTTTATAGAAGTGACACTCGTCTTCACTTGGGAGTATCAGCATAAGAATAATGAAGAACCTTAGTTTTCTCTAAACAGTTATCTATTTGGATACTGTTGCTATAAAAAGGAAACTTCTTTCCTGCAGAGCCTACAACCAACTCCTTGAAGTATTTCAGCAGAGAAAGCATTAAGTTCTAGTTCTAGTTACTCTGTTGCTTTTCACAATGACCCATCTGTGCGTGTTCTCTGCTCTATGCAACTGCTTCTTTCCTATTGACATGTCATTTGGTGATGCCAAAAGGACACTTGATATGACTGTCTTATACTTTTTCTTGCCTTCAACAAATTTCCTTCCTCTCTTTTCTCTCTCAGTAAATCATCTTTCTTCCATTCACAAATACACAATGGAAAAAATTGCCAAACTGAAATTACAAAAAATACACATTTAAAAACACAGATACTTGAAAATACATATACCTATTTTACAAGGTTGTTCTGTGTCATGATTCAGCTGTGGTTTGTGAAAAAGCAGGTAAAAGAAATTAAAGTAAGTGTTGTCAGATAAATCCAAGTTTTCTTCTTAAAGCTGACAGAGGGTGAAATGAGTGGATTTGTCTGAGATATTGAACAAGATGTCCCATTAAATCACAATTAATAATGCTAAGATAGGAGGCTGGATGAATTACAAAATAGCTTGCTGGCAGTTTTATTAAAGTTGTTAATGGAGCTGTAAAATGGGCTAGTCCCAACTCTTAAGGACTGCCTGTTCTTTCCCAGCTCAATAGATTATACAATGAGCTTCTGTGTTTCCGGAGGCTGCAGATGATGCACATACTGGTGAAGCAGAGACTCTGAATAATGCAATACTTGGAAGAATTTAATTGCCTGATTAAATGGCTGTAATAAAACATGATGGGTCTTAATACAAGCAGAAGTTGAGAAATTATCTTCCCACTGAGTACAGCACTGGTAAAACTACCACCAAAGCAACATTATTAGCCCCATTTCATGAAAGTTTCATATTAAAAAATGATGCAAGCACTGGCAAATAAGTCTTATAATCAAGGTTTATGCAGTGCAGTTTGTTTTGCTCATTAACAAAGAGAATGAATGTTAACTTGTAGTTACTTGCACAAGGGAATTATATCCCAGACTAGGAGAAAGTGGTTTTTTAATCCAAGGCATGTAAACTGAAATTAGGCAACTGCCATCTGCAACAAGGTCAAAGTACCCTACTAATGAAGGTAATTAATACTAGAGCAGTTTGGAAAAGCAGTTTGGAGAAGCTGTTGCCGGAGGTTTCTCCATTACCACCTCAAAAACAATCCAAATTTTCTTATAACTGAAGGCAAACTTGGCTTCTATGAGGAATTCTATATCTTCTCTTATCATTATAGGGGCTAGACATTCTGTGGGACTTCTTTTTCTTGCTGTTGATCCACAGCCTTAGCCCTACACTACCAAACTACTTCTATGAGATACATTCTCTGTAAACACTCTAGATATTTCAAAGGATGGAGAAAAATCAAAAGCTAACAAAAGAAAAGAAAAATCATCCATCATCAGCTTCTGTGGATAACTCTGCCTACCTCCTTCCTTTAAAATAAGATATTTGCTCTTATTTCTATAGTGCTTGCAAATCTATTAAGATAATGATTAAAGCTAAATCTCATGGTTGAGAACTTCAGCTAGTCATACCCTAATGGTCAGGAAGGGCTTTTTCCTCTGCCTGGATATCTATTTTATAAAGTTTAGACCCTCCTTCCTCTGAATGTGATAGTTACATGAAAAGTCCACTGTAAATTCTAACAGACAAGGGAGAACATCTGTATCTGAGACCAGTACAGCCCTTCTGCCCTATCCTCCATGCACAGATATAGGAGCATCAATTGCAATACGGCATTGTTAAGGTAATCATCCATAGCTTAGGTAAGCTGTAAAGTTCTTTGCTTGTAAATGTGGCAGTTTAAAAGCTGGTGAGCAAACAGGTCAGGCATCTATGTGTGGAAGGCAGAGGGGACAACCGTGAGAGTAACCTCGTTAGCTGGCACAGGCAAACAACCCTCGCTCATCAGACACCCGTTGATTCCTAGCTGGTGTGTTCTGCTCTCAGGGTAGGGGTCAACTGATTGCTGGACTTGGGGTCAAGGTGAAATAATCTATTGCCACTCGAGGCTGATGGTGTTTTTCTTCAGAAAACAACAACAAAAAAGACCCTTTTGTTTCCATTCTCCTTCAGAGAATAAAAAATATAGTAGCATCCAAACTTGTTAGGATTATCCTCAGGTAATTTCTCTTTAGTTTATATAGTTCTGGAGATAGTGGGTTTGTGCTTATTAACTAGCTATTTTATGCTATTAACATATTTAATTAGAGTTAGATAACTTGTATAAAAAAGTCAATGACTGCAAATTTTTCAGTATGTGTTCAGAATAGGTCAGATGGTACAAGTTTTTAAAGCATCAGCAATAAAATTTTGTTTGAAAAATTCGTTATTATTATGCCAGGAAATAAAACCATATGTACAAAGGATTGGATTTGTAGTGTAGAAAAAGACTTTAGTCCTTTAGACTGTCCTTTAGTCTTTCAAATTCTTTTTTGAGAGAAAACCTTAATTCCCTGTTTACATCATCTTTCAAGTGTATATTACAAACACCTTTTCTGGTTTACCAGTTCTTTCTGAAAAGAAATTAGAGTTATCTCTGAACTGTTGCATTATTTAAATGAGTTTATCCCATATTAAATATCCTATCTGATTTCCAATTTTACTTTGAAATCACCTGTTCAAACCCAAGGACATTAATTATTTTCTTGTAAATTTGTTTTTCAGTATCAAGTGTTACAGATATCTTTGGGACCTGCAGCAGACACAAGCTAGCATTCAATACAGCTGTTGGGAATCATATTGAATATTTTAAATTACAAAATATTTGTGTTTCCCAGCCAAAGCCAAAGTTCTTACTGGAATCAAATCATATGGCCCAAACATATGAATGACACATAAGATTCTGCAACAATACTCTTCATAGGCCAAGCATTACATTAGAGATATTTAATCAATCCTTGATTACTTAATGGAATTCAGAGCCATTTTTTCCCTACTGTGTTGGAAATGATAGCTCCTTAATTATGTACTTACCCAATCCTCTGCATTTTAAACAATTTCATAATTAAGCATCTTCCTGGTATTCAACAGCTCCTCTAATAAGAAATATTTTCATCAAATCCATAATTAAAGTCTTTTAAATACATATCCATATAAATTATTTGAATGAAGGGTCTCATAAAGACTTTAAAAGAAATCTTCTTCACATAACTCTGGCCTAAAGTCCAAATTCATTAAAGGAGATGATTCCTTCCTTCCAGGGATGTCCTATTTGAAAAGACAAGCCAGGGTGGAAGAACAGCTGTGCAGGGCTGGAAGGGTGTGAGCTTTCTATCATACTGTAACAGCACGATGTCTTATGATGGGAATTTGGGGTGAGGAGGAGGAAGAAGTGAGAGAACAGGATTAGTAATTAACTTCCAAATACTACCAAAATGAAAGTGAGGGGAGGATGTAACACACATACACACTCCTGCTGCTGCTGGGGATAAAGATGTTGGGGAAGTACATGCAGAAAAAAGTAGCACAGAATTAACTGAAAACCATGCAGCTGTGTATACATGTATGCCTGTTTTAATTTTTAATGGTGATCTTTAATCATATTTTCTCCAGTTTGTACTAATTTCTTAATGCTTGATATTGGAAGTGTGTTTTATTTTTTTTTTTAGGACATAATGAGTAGTAAATTGCTTGAACAAAGACAGCAGAATCTAAATGAATTTCATAAGTCATAAAAAGTGTGTACTAAGTGATTGTCTTCTGCCAGAAGATAAATCAGGTTGAAAATAATTTGTGAAGAGACTTCATGTTTAACTATGGAGAAAGAATGAGTTTTAAAATTCATTTAGAAGCTGAAGTTCTGAGAAAAGGCCTTGCTGACAACGAAAGCTACCACTGACTTGAAATGAACCTCATAATTTATGTAAATGAAGTCTGCAGGAGTTTCAGCATTACCCTCTGGTGCCTTCTGTTTAATTCCCTTCAGCAGGAGATAAGTGCCTAGATACCCTGAGGACCTGAGTGTCAGCAACTTGTACAATCAGACCCTGCTTCTGAATCTTTGAAGCTTACGAGGGCTGTCTCACTGTGGCATTTATGCATGTAAGTTTCTGATATCAGTGCATTTGGGAGCTTACCTTTAAATAGGCTACAGCGTGGATGTGTGCCTAACTAAGCCAGTCATGCTGGGCTCCTGTGATGAGAAGTTGGGCCTTTCCAATGCACCTCACATGAAAATTGACAAAAAAACTCTTTAGTGTATCACATTCTGAGTTCACCTGGCAGTGAGTGAGGGAGTTTCCTTGTAGGTTGCTACTTAACTTGCTTTAGTGGTTAGGATTGTTCAGAAGGAGCAATGTAGAAAGAATTAAATACCTTCACCTATGGAGATTTTTCTCATCCTTTGCACAGAGAAAAACTAAGCTTTCATACCTGTGTGTTTTGTTTGATGTCAATTTTTATTGCCTTATTTTAATTATTATTTTGTCTTCCAAACAGCCACATTTGCCTCACATTTTCAGCATGAACCAGAGGAAAAGATAGGGTTAGAACTGAAAACCACTTTGTGAAAAGAGGAACATTGTAATATTGGACTTGGTAGTTTGAAGTGCCAATGTATTTTTGTTCCCTTGTTGTGTTTATTACGACAGTGATCTCAGCATATCATTCACTGTGACAGATCAGTATGTCTCTTTCTCAAGAGTATATACATTTTTTTCCTCTGTGTATAGATACAGAGAAGAGAAGTAGAGGCAAAAAACTGAGATAAGTGAATTTATTTTCAGTTTTTCATTATGCCACTGCTCTTCTTCCCAGCATGAACAGCTGACAATCTACTGTGAATGACGGAAATAGAAGCATATCCTGCATTACAGAAATCCAAATGAAAAAGTACCCTAAACAACATGCACTTTCCCAGTCAAGACATCTGGAAAATTTGCAGGACACAAAGATAAAATTTGCAGGTATCAAGTTCCAACAAAGCAACAAATTTTTTCCCTCTTTCAGCACTTGAACTGTGTAAGCACTTAAAGAAAATTGGGTTTTTTCCTAATCTTTTTCATTCTTTATGTGGTCCAGTTTGCAATTATCTCCTAGTTTTGTTCTCATTCATTGTATTTAACTTTTTTAGGTATTTTTATTTGTTTCCAGAATTCTAGCATATTTCCATGCACTTTTATTTGATTTTCAGACATATTATAGTTCTTATATTACATCATACTCACACTCACTCAGTTCTTAATGTTTTCTGTCCTGTGTGGGAACTTCAGAGCTTTATTTTTTGGGAAGGTTTTGCTTATTATTCTTTTTCAACAAATTTTTACAACGCCTGTTACTCATGGGGAATAACAGCCCAGAGATGACGTTTCCATATTGTGATATCTAAAGAAAAAATATATATCTTTGACAGATTTTTTTTTTTTTTTTGCATAATTGACCTGGTTTTCAACATTTATAGCTTCTGTGGTATTCTGATGTACATCTTATATATCTCAAAGGTAAGAATAATAGAGAGGAATTTCTTCCATGATAGCAGAATTCCCAAACTTCCTGCCAACCATAGACAGATAACAGAAAGTGCTGTTGACAACCAGAGTTTCTGTGTTTTCTGGTGACAGTGACAAATCTGGGAGTATTCTAACTTATAATGTGAAGTGCTGGAAAAAATTATGTTTCTCCAGTGTTGGTAGCATTGGTTACACTTCAAGCATTCCCTGCTTCTCATGAGGGTTTAGAGGATCCTAGCTGGTTTTACTTCAAATTTTTTGCCTTTAGCTGCTTGCTCATTCTGATGATCTTTCATTTCTCCAGCACATGGAAGAGAAGATTCCAGAATAGGGAAAAACAGGTTGTTTTCTGTTGATAAGACTAATGTTAACAGTAGCAGGTTTAGAATTTGGACTGAAATGGATAATGCTAATGGAACCTGTTCTGCCCTATAGCCTGCCTTTATGTTCTTCCACTAACCTTGATTTTAGGTTATGTGCAGTGAGTGATGCTAAACATTTAATTCTATCACAGTGTATATCCATTATCTTTCTAGTGCCTGAACCAGGTTAATTTCTTGCAGATGACGAGGTTGCATCACATTTAAAATGAATTAGGTGAACAGGAAATGCTGTCCTAGGCAGCTGTTGGCAAAGACAAGACTGGTGAAACAGAGAACAAAATATGAATATTAAAATTAAATGGCTATAATCACTTCTGGATCGTTGCATTTTCCAGAAAGAAGGCTTTGTGATCTTTTAACAGCATTTTCTAAAGACCACAACCAGAGAGATGAGTAAATGTAACTAATAGTAGTGCAGGTAGTCACACTTTAAAATCAAATAAATCTGATTATAAGTGACTGTAAGTAATTTGTTTCAGGTTTTTTAGTCAGTGGCAACTGCACTTAATATATTTTTAAAATTGAGATCAAATATTTTTAAGAGGTATTCCAGTGGCATCAGTTAAAAAAAAAAAAAAAAANAAAGAAGAAAAAAAATTTTAAGAGGAATTTCGCGGGGTAAAATAAAAAAAAAAAAAAAAAAAAAAAAAAAAAAAAGAGATTTTGCTATTACTATTAGAAAAGGTCATTTTCTTGACTCTCTGGACTAGCCAGACATGGTGGACTTTTCTCTAGGGCTGGTTCTGAACAGTTGAGAATGGAACAGCACCTCCCTTGTAGGCAGCATGGTAATTATTTTCCTCTAGTTCAAGAATACACTATAGTTTTAGCTTAATGGCAATCACCTTGTGATGTATCCCAGTAATGAAACCACTTCAAAATCATCATCATGGTTTCCAGGATGATTATTTGCCCTTTAATTATGTGACCTGTTACTGAAGTATTTTACTGGCATTACGCATCCCACTGTGGTTACCTCAAAGGCTACCCAATTTATTAATAGCATTAATGGAAAAAAGATTCCTAAGTAATTGCAAAATATTCTTAACTATTTATCTTAGTGCTGTTTAATGTAGCATTTACCCTAGCATTTTGTGAAGCTAATTCTATGTTGGTTTTTTTTTGTTAATGATATAGCTAGAAAATAGATACATCACTTTTTCTTTTTAAAGGAGAGTGAAAATGTTTATGTATTTTGAGTCTTATGCATCATTTGCTCTGCTTGACCTCCACTTAGAAAAGGACATCACCTCTCTGGAGAATTTTGCTATTTCTAGAATGTGCCACGAGATGTCAGTGTTTCAGAATATTACTTTTGTCACAATCTGCTATTAAAAATCCCTGTTCTCTGCATTGTTTAAGGTTCAATGGCTGGCAGCAAATTTTTATATTTTTGGATAAAAAATATAAACTGATTGAGTCTCTCCCACGTAGAAATGGAAAATAAATATTTTTGTAAAAATAAATTTAAAAAAAAAAAGAAAATTAAAAGAACAAAACAAAATACTCAAGTGTCCCTATGGAACCACATTTTATTCCTTTCCCCAAAAATGTCACCTTGAGGAAGTCTTTGTGAGTTTGGTCTGTAGTGGACACTTAGTCACTGATGGGGTCTTGGTTTGGTTTGGATTGGGGTTTTTTTTCAGTAGAAATTACAATCAGCACTGCAGCTCCTGAGTTTAGTGTAAGACAGAAGCTGAGTCAAGACCAGGTCTGATGCTGCACATCTCAAACAAGAACAGATTTGAAATCTGGGTGTTTAGAGCTGTGGAATTTATTTCCTTAAGCTGAAAAACCATAGTAATTAGCACCACAATACTGCAATTGTCTGAACGGAAAAGTTTTATGTCATTGAGGTGGAGGAAATAAAAGGCAGTGGGTGAACAGGCCTTCCTTAAGGTCTTGGTTAAAATTCAAATACATATTTTTTGAAGCAAAATGGTATTAAGTATTTTTCCTCCAGGCCTCTGTCTTCAGCTCTAAACCAGCTTCCTGAAGGTGAAAATGCACTATGAAATGTTCCAGTTTGAGAGTAATTTCCCAGCTAGGTATACTATTAGTAAGTCGATAAAGCTGTCACATGAGCTGTAAAGAACTGGGAACATTGACTTTAAGATATGCTCTTATTAGACCAGAGGCACAAATTTTTTTCAAAGGGAATGTAAAATTCTTATTGTCGTCTAATAACTAGAGTGCATAAAAGCGGATTAGTGTATACGGCATATGGTGTACATGGAATGCATCCTTCAATATTTATGCAAAAAATAGTGAAAAATTGGACAGTATTGCCAAACGAGTCTAACATTATAAACCAAAAGCAATAAAGGCAATTTACATTTCATATTCTGGAAATAAAAGAAGTATATTCAGTTAGAGCTAGTTCTGGTAACATCACCAAGGCAAAGACACATTGGCTTTTAATAGAGGTGGGTTTTTAATGTACATCATTTGGTACATATCCTCTTCCACTGCTAAAAAGTCTGAAACCATTTTTAAAAAAGATAAGGTGAAATGAAAAATTTTTCTCTCTGGTAATGATGTAAGGACTCCAAATCATGAGTCTAATTACCTGAGTTTTGCACCATTTCTTTTTATGAAATAACTACCACTATCTTCTGCAGAATATTCTCATTTGTAGTTTCCACTTACCACTACACTCTCTTAGTGTAGATTTTTAAATGGCTCCTCTAAGAGGAGAGTGCTTTCCCAAAGTGCACAAGTGCTCACCCAGTCACATCAAGTGAGGTGCTGCTCCTCTTGGACCAGGGTCCCACCTGCATTTTCTACGGGCACCTTCTGTCTTTTGAGTCCACAATTTCACTTCCTTCCTTCTGAAATGGTAACTCAGTTGTGAATACACAAGGAAGGAAAAGAAATAGTGAAAAGGAAAAGGATTAATGAAAATATAACTCCCATGTTTACATAATTTAATTTCAAAATACCTGTTTATTTTATGTATCTGTCTCTTCAAATAACTGTTACAGGAAAAAAATGTTTTAAATTAATCTCTCTATATATATTTCTTTATCTAAGAAATTCACTAACAAAGATGTCCTGAGAGGAAGCAGAATGTTTCTACATTCTACTCTCATAGAAAAGAAAACAACAATAAGTAGTTCAGCAGACTTTGAAGCATCCAAAAGTGCTGTGGTGATTGATAATCAGCTCAGTTTATCTGCAGAAGTGTGCTCCAGCTCAGAGAGGAATATATGACTAATTCCGCTCATCTGCTGCTTACCGTTATCTGCTGTTGATCTAACATGCAAAAGAAAATTGGGTTGAGATAGCCACCGTTGTTTGGATTTGCATCAAAACTTTTCTTATCCAAACATTATTAAAAAAGATTTTGACATGAGTAAGTTTATTCTCTGGAGCAAGTTCCCTACTTCCACTGCTCACCAACAGCTGGGAGTTTTCATGCTCTGTGTTTTCTATCAAAATAGTCAATACATTTAGCACAAAATTGTAATGTCATAGATGGCTGTACAATTTGACTGTTTCAATCAAGAACAGGAAGATATTGCACTTGAGGGAAACCATGATTTTCACAAAGGCACTGTTAATATTACAATAAGAGGAGAGCAATAAGGAAACAAGTAATTTCAACATGCACCATTGACTTGCACTTACAAAAACACACATATAGACATATGTATATACATTTCTAACACTCTTTTTCTACACTAGAATGATTCTCACAAGGATTTTTGATAATTCATATCAGGTGCCTCTTGATTTGCTAGAAATTGTTTTCTGTAGAAGAAAAAAATCTTAAAACACCTGAAAATAAGAAAAATTTCTTCTTTGATTTTTCTCATTTCCCCCCCACCACACACCTTTTTTACCTGTATTGATATGATCAGACTCCCTCTGGCAGAGAAGGATTATTCTTCAAACATACAATTTCCTGCGGAGCCCTAAGCAAGCAATGTTCAATGAACTGCTTCTGCCCTAAAGCTCAGAGGGAAAAGTTACTTGGACTTGAAATGCTCCTGCATTGTTGGCATCCTTCTGAGGAGCACCACATACAGTAAGAGCCCTGGTCTGACCTCTGTGGTAGCTGTGAAACCTCAGCATGTCAGAGTTGCATGTCCAGAGGCTGTAAAGTGCCACTGGTGTGCACTGGGTCCTCACCTCAGACACGGCATACATGTACTGGGAAATTTTGCATAATGGCCCTTGACCTGAAGTGCTGTACTCCAATGTGCTGTTTTGAAAAGGTTTTCTGATAAACAAATAGCAGTCCTCACCTGGACACATTAGCTGTAGATGTGTCTGCTAAGCAGGGCAGCTGAAAGAGAGTCTGTGACTTCCAAATTAAGCTCCAGCCTCACCACCTTTCTGGTGTTAACATTGAATATTCATGATACCAAACCTTGATTGCTCCTTCCCATGGGACCTGCTTCCTGAATCTCAGCTGCTGAAAAGGCACGGGCTCAGAAGCAGGACTTAAAGCATTTTTTCAACTTTATCCCTATGCTGGATAATTTGTAGCTTTCATCTACTGCCTACACTTATCTCTATGGGGGCAAAGCTGTAACCGTTTTCCATGCAGGAATTCAAAATATCCTGTCCTGCCACTACTGTGCTCTCATTACTACTGTAATGGCCAAGCTATAAATATATATAAAATGTGAGTTTACAACCTTGTGGTATATTTTGGAAAAATTAATAAGGCAATAGAACTTAGTCTTTAAAAAATGAAATAATTTTTTCTTATTAAAATAAAAATAACAAGTATAAAATGTTAGAAGGGTGAAATGAAAAAACCAATAAAGCTTAAATTAATTATTTCTTCTGCATCTTAGAGCAAGTTTGCAAATTCCTGTAGCCATTCTTGTCACAGTCAAGGTAAACTGCAAAATGTTCCCATAACTTGGAGAAAACACTAACAAGGATGTTCACTCATTAGCAAGTGTGATAGAAACAGTCGCCTCTACAGCTTTCTTGTGGCGTGGTGTCTTCTGGTGGGGAAAACATTGTGTCTTTTGGGTGGGAAAACATTGTGTCTGAATTAAAAGGATTCATATTCCCCAGATGTTTCATGTTTTAGGAAAATGAATTTGAATTCAGTTGTGATATAGATAAAGAACAAAGTTTTTTTCTCTCCAAGCTTTGCTGTTTTCTTATTTCAGTTGAAAGATGACTCACTATCCTGTAAGTAGATCACCTACAAATTATAGCATTATCATGCTATAGATTGAGTACTATCTTATAACTAAAATACAAGTATTCCAAATGTTTTCCTACTATGTCTATATAGACCAAAATCCAAAGGGGTTTTTTTCACAGATAAAATGAGCAATTGGCTACTCAAGTTCTAACACTACCCTTCAGAAGGATGCCTACTTATGTGCATGTCATGAGTTTATCTTCTATATTTATCACTGATTTTGAGAATGATAATGATGCTTATTTGCAAAGGAGAGACTTTAGGAATGATAATGGAAATCCATATTAAGAAATGCATATAAAGAAAGTTCAGTACTCTTAGATATATAATAATTTTAAGCAATAAATTAAATCTGGTATCTTTCTCAGCTTTCAGCAAGCTTGAGAAGTATTCCTGTTACCAAGGTTCACTGCCATATAACAACTTGCATTGTAAGTAAGTTCAAAAATCTACTACTCTTTCTATTACAAACTCTATAAAGTTTTAAAACTCAGCTATAAAATTTCAGAAATAGACAAGCTGGTTCACAAGGTCGCAGGCAGCAGGCATCTTTTTTCTATGTTTTTAGGGAAAATAATTTATGTGCTTTTAATTTTAAAAGCACCAAGGTTGGCCTGCTGCTGCCGAAATCTATTTTTAATGCTGCCACAGAGGTGCATCTTGGAGTGATGTGGGATGAAAAAGCAGACCACAATGAGAACGAGAAGAAGGAGAGAGTCTGTTCTTTTGAAACAGGAGCTCATATTTCCAACCTATTACTCTGCTGTTAATTGAGGCCAATAATGTGAGTATTATTTAATGCTTTGAGAGCAGAAGCTATGTGACAAATATTTGACTCTGTAAATTGAATCCTCTGTATACAAAGGAATAATAGTACTCATTTGTGTTTGTTATGACTCATTTTAGAATCATAGGATCTTCAAGATTGGGAGAGACCTACAAGATCGTGTAGTCCAACCACTCAGCCAGCTCAGTCACTGTAACTCCTAAACCACTAAATCACATCACTCAGATCCAGATGCCTCTTGAGCACCTCCAGGGATGGTGACTCCACCATCACCCTGGGCAACCTATGCCAATGCCTGACCACTGTAACAATGAAAAATGTTTTTCTAATATCTAATCTGAACCTCCCTTGTCTCATCTTAAGGCCATTTCCCCTGGCCATCTTGCTGCAGGCATGGCAGAAGAGACTGACCACCACCTCACTACAACCTCCTTTCAGGGAGCTGCAGAGAGCAGTGAAGTCCCCCTTGAGCCTCCTTTTCTCCAGGTTAAACAACTCCAGCTCCCTCAGCTATTCCTCATAAGACATGTTTTCTAGACCCTTCACAAACCTATTGACATTTTCTGAAGAGCAAGGCTTATTTCTGTCACTCTTCATGAGTGTGAGCTTCATAATATACCTGGAAGATATAAAGTGCAAATCTAACTGATGTGAGCTTTGGCAGTGATATCAAGACATTCTCATTAGCTTAGAAGTGTGCAACATGAGAAACCAAAGCAACTCAACACTGGATGTTTCGGTATCCATAAACACTGGGTTTCTTCACCCATCTTGGTGAAGTTGCCTCCTGTTTGTAGTAGGCAAGTTCTGCACTGGAGCTACAGCCTAGCCAGGATGCTGTGCATAACTGATGTACATCTACACTTTTCACTTATCCCTACAGATAGGATAAGCAAAAAGCCTCCAAAGTAGGTTACTGGACTTTTAAAAACAACCTTTTAATATTGTTTTATCATTTTACTGCATTAATTCCTAGAGGGCTCCAGTATACTTTGCCTTCCCAAAAGGACAAGGGTACACTACAGGCTGTGGGAAACTGCTCAGGTAGATGAGGATGGAGGGAGGTGGTGAAGACACCAGTCACATCAGATAGTTTTAATAAGCACTTAGGAGAGCTGAGCTTTGAAGCCAGCTTTGAAAGAGTGGGCTATTGATAAGGCAAATCAGTGAAGGGATTAAGGAAGGGGCAGCATGAAGTTCAGAGGCTGTATCTCCTCAATGCCGGTGTACTTAACTCTAGTAAATAATTGCACGATGTCTTATAATCCATGTTTTACCATGACAAGCTGTGATCAGATACATTTTGTTTTATCTTTTGAAATAGCTGTCAGTCAGAAAACTAAACTAATTTGGATTAGTAAATAAGCTTTCCAAAGCCATGTTGAGGATTACTGTCAGAAGGATTATTCTTTTCTTTCAGTAAGGTAAGCAGTCACATCCTGTTCGGACATTGAACCCAAACACAAAGACACCCGTGTATTGTTCTGTCTTGGGATGACTTTATGATGAGTCACCCCAAGACATGTTCCTACACTAGTAATCAACTCTCTCTAACCCCTCGGTAATGCAAATTTCTAGGACTCAATCTGGGAAGACATCATGGCAAGAAACTCTTAAAGCTTCTATATCAATAATTTGTTACACTTTTATATTTGCTATGTTCACTTATATTTCCAGTTAGGGATTTTTTGAGGAGGGGATGAAGATTTTTTGTTTTAATTTGGAGTTGTTTTGAATTACAGCTCTACTTCTATATTTACGACACAATTGCTATTCTAGAACACTTAATTAAATACTTCATTTTAAGGTATGCTTTCTGTTTCATAACTCCAGGTACAGTAGAGATGAATAGATATTAGTTTTATTTTTTTAAATTAAGAACTGTCTAACAATTTGGTACAAATCCATGCATAGAAAGATGATGTTAACAATTTTATAATTTTCTCTGTCAAAGTTTATTTGTAGATGGCTATGCCTATATTTTCTACTCTTGTGGTCAAAAAAAATATTGTTGAAAGACTGTGCTGTACATGATCCAGCTCTGTCCTGTACATGATGCAGCTCTGTCAGACATGCCTCGTAGCACATTCCTTCATGACAGATATGCCAAACATCTTCAAATTGTCATCACACATGCACAAAAAGGCTAAATTGTAATTTAGTGCTACTTTTCTATGCATTCAAAGTAACATTGATGTAAATTTTTAACATTCAAATAAGCATCTTTCAGTTGAATGGGGTGTTTGCACTGCGTTCATTCCTTCATCAACTTACCATTACTATTACTAAAGCACCAGGGAAATTAAAAGGCCAGTGGCACACATGACATTTGAGGAGAGTAATTTTACTTCTTTTGATTTTTAACAAAAGTTAAAAATTTGGCTTGTCACCTCTCCAATTCTACATGTATCCCTTCCTGAAAACAACTGAAAAACAGTGGAACAGAAAGTGATAATGAAACAGCAGTAAGATTGTGCATGAACTGCCGAAACCAAACTTAATGTAATATTGAGATATCGCGCTTTAAGTATTTCAATGTCCATAAATAAAATTTTAAAAAAAAACCCTGGAATCACCATCCCTAGATGTGTTCAGGAAATTTGTAGATGTGACACTTGGGGACACAGTTTAGTGGTGAACATGGTGGTGCTAGTTTAATGTTTGGACTCAATGATCTTAAAGGTCTTTTCCAATCTAAAAAATTCTATGAGTCTATGATTCTTCCACATTTTCTTTCCTGGTATTTCACCAGTGGCAGCAAATGAGAAAAGGGCACTCTTAGCCTTCTTAAAATAGTGTTATGTTCCCCATAAATTTCAGTGAGATTTAATACCAATCATAGAAGCATTCTAAACGTTATCTGAATGAATGAAAATAGCAGCCAGAAAAACATCTCTGGGTTTCTTCATAGCCTTGAAGATTATTTATCTTTCTTCTCTGTTCTTTATTAATATTTTTAGTTTCAGATTTCTTTTAAAACTGGTCATGCCCCATTTCAATGGCTGTTTTGCACTGATTTCTTTTTTAGCATGGGTAATACCAAATAAGCTCACGTCAGAAACATTTGCGCTTTGCCTGGGTTTAATTTTTTCTACCAATTATTATTTTGTCGGCTATGATAGTCCATTCCAGCAATGTTTATATGCACATGCTAAAGATATTTTGAGTAATTCCTCAGGTCTTCAAACAAATTGAAATTTCTGTAAGCTTTAACCTCATTTTACTTGAAATTCATTTAATTCACACTCCTAATTTAAAGATACAGCAGAGAATTTAGTTAAGATATTTTAAAGACCCTGACTACCTTAAGAATTTATCCTTGTGACCTTACATGAGTTATTTAAGTGTATTGTGCATCTTCCTTATCTTGTGCTCAGGTTGATGTTGTGTGCAGAACAAGACTTGTCTCAAGTAAAGGCAATGGTTCTCTCAGGAGAGGAAATGGTTGGTCCCTGTTTTCAACACGATTCATGTCAGATACCACTACTACAAAGCCAACAATAAAGCTTTCATCTGAAGGGAGGAAGAGTTTTACTGCCCTTGGGAAAATGCTCTGCTATGCTCATTGTTTTCTAAAGCCTTTCTCTTTTCATATATACATCCATTAAAAAAATATCTAATAGGTTTCAGAATCGTAATCAAGTAAGAAGCTCTAAGGGAGCTGTAAAGTCTCACTCTTTCGGTGATATGGCATGTGTGCTCCTCTCCCCAGCAACTGATTTTGTCCAGCACCTTCACTCTCCAGCAATGGTTGTGTCTTGCCCCTTCAACTTAGAAAAGCTGATGTGATTACCATGTCAAACAAATTGATATTTATATGTGCTTCTTTAACACTCTATACCAGCCTGTGATATGAGTAAGCATGTGATGGAGGGATTAAAACATGATTCAAATAATCTTACTGTTGCTAGAGCATCTAAGAGCATGCACACAGTTTCAGGGATTCATCCCGTATTTCTGTGGCATTTCAGGTAACAGTGGTCTGGGTCCATAGCTATTTTGCATGGGTTATGTCTATAAGAAAGATTCAGCCTTATGAAGTACACCTTTTGTGGGGTAGTAGGAACATAACAGTTTACTTTTTAGTAGCCAGTGGAAGAATCCTCTATGAAATGTTTATGTGTGACAGAGGAGATAACAGTTTTTAAACCTGGCTCTTATTATGTGAATTAAGGCTGTCAGGGAATATATATCAGCCATCCTGCCCACAACTCATGTACCATACCTTAATCAAAAATACAGAATCAGAACTGGAATATGTAACTTTTTCCTTTATTTTAGATCACCTATATTTCTCAGTTATCTGTATTTTGTGTCAATGTGCTGCTTATTTTCATGACATGGCACTTGAATGATTGTCCCACAAAATTAACAACTGAAAATCACAAGGTGAGTGAGGATTCAAGTTTTTGATACAAATTTTCTACAGAGACAGGATACATTTTACAAAATAACACAATTTAAGAAATTACCATTTGAATGTTACTTTGATGAAAAAAATTTTTATGCAGTTCAGATTTTTATTTTGCGTAACTCCCATTGACAAAAAAAAAAGCTTTTGCTTTAGCTTATTCTTCTCGCTCAGAATCAATGTCTACAGTAGGCTGCCAAATTGTCACATTACTTTTAGTTTTTTAATCCCAAACTATTACTATGTTCAATATACATAGGAATAAAGACTGAAAGGAATTTCTGGCATCATCTAGTCCAATATCCCACATTTGAAGCCTTTTATATCATAATATTGCTCATAAACTTTGCAAGCTTCATACAAAATGAGCTTCCTTTTGGCCCTCAAAGCTCCCAACAAGCAGCTTTCCAGACCCTCTTTTCTCTGATAGCTCAACCTAAGTGTATTCATGACTGCTGAATACGCATCTGCTCTTCTGACAGCATTGTTCTTTGCCTTGAATAGTTTTTCCTCTCTCTGCGATTTGCCTGTACTAATGTATTTATAGAAAACAATTATATCAATCCTCACAGTCTTTGTTTTACTGGGCTAAATCCTTATGCCTTTGAGCTCTCATAATCTCTTCTGATAAAAAAGGCTCTTTTGGTCACAAGTTATTATATAGATTTATTTGCATTTTTTCTAAAAATTCTAATAAGAACACAGGTTTTTTTGCAGAGAGAGTATTTAGACTGAGGGGTTTTTAAAACTTTTCTACCTTTGTGAGAAGTACTTGTCTGACAAGGTACATAACTGCATCTGTATTTTATACTTGGCTCAGAATCAAGAAAATATTGTGACTTTTTGCTTAGTCAGTTCAGTTGGTGACAGATTATTACAGAAAATCTCTTGATTAGTCCCTTCTGATTAGTCATCTCTATCACAAAACTATCTAATTTTTCATTTTCAGCTTTAATGTATGACTTGCACTCGAACTAAAAAAACCCAAACCTTAATGGTCTTGGTCCTTGATATTTCCAAATCTTTTCGAGTGGAGTCCCATTTTCCCTCACTGCGGTTATGCCTGTGAGGGAACAGGAACACCGCAGCCATGCACTCCACCCTAGGACAAACCTCTCCTATTTCGGCCATGACCAAGGTTTTCCGAGAGGTAAACTCCTTTTCTCAGCTCTACTGCTACATCTGGCAGCTCCAATGAGCTGTGTTGAAAGGTCTTATCAGGGATCATGGAATGTGACAATTGAACACTGTCCTCATATCCTCAAATCACAGTCTGATCTCCATCTGCCTCTGACTGGATTATACCTCTCATTCTCACAACTATTCTGTTGATGGTATTAAATGGCACTTTGTATAAAAATAGTATCCTTGTGTGCCTACATATATGTGTACCTGAACATGAAAAGTAACACAGGGCTTCTGGATGCAATTACCTTTCAATCTTTCAGGTTAATTCATGCATTGTTTCAGTTATCTTTTCACCTTCCCTTCCTCTCCTCTACCGTCAAAGCAAAATATAAGATCTGTAAACCCTGGATGCAGACCTCATTCCATACTTTACTGAGCTTTCTGGGAATGTACCTTGCAAGTGATGTTAAGCCTTTGTCCAGGCTCTTGGTGATAAACCATTGGTTAGCCATGAAGAAGACGGCTGCCTTCTTGTCATGTACACTTTAAAAAAAATCTCCTGTTTATGACTTAAAGGTGTACTTTTCATCAGAAGATCAACTTTGGATGTCAAGATTTTTACTTCTGTCTTTCAAATTTGAGATTTGAAATGGATTCTTTGAAACTAAAGTTACCAAAGAAATTTTTACTGATGACTATGCATTACCTTACCTAAGTTTATTCAATTTGCTGACTGCACCATTGCTTATAGCTATACTTGTTCTTACTCTGCTTTGATTTAGCTGAAAGTGACTCACCTAAGATTTAAATCTAACCATAATAATATACTGTATCATGAAGAAAAAGATAATTTAGTTTAAATCACCCGTCTTAGAGTCAATAACTGGGGCAATATAGTCCTCTTATTACTCATGTTTAGTTTTCTGTAATCATCACTGATTAGAAGAGACACACCAGAATTTAACCTAATCATGCACTCTTTTCCTAATGCCTGGCTTCTTATGGTTTTGGGAAATAGAGACAGGGGGGGTAAAAGCCATGAAAGTTTAACAAAACTATGATGCACTGGGAATTGTTCAAAACAGAGTCCAAAAGTGGTGACCAAAGTGCAGAGCAAAAAGCAGGAGAAAAGCAAACGTTCTCTGTAGCTGACAATTCCTTTGAACTCTCCCCACAGTAAAACAGACTTTAAAGGAGAGTGCACAGTTCAGGAATTGATATATTTTCCCTACAACTGAAACCTTACAAAAACTGCCACAGCCAAAAGCCATTTATTTAATCCTGTGCTCATTGCTCATTACTGACAGGATTGATAGATAAGTTAAGGCTATTCTGCTCCTGTGTTTGCTCATCATCTGGTAAGAAGAGCAGTCAGCTGATAGACAGAATTCAGGCAAGTAATCCATAAAGTGAGAACATAGGTGATTTAAGGAACAGCACCTGTAAATAAAAAGAGATGGTTTGTGCTAAGATAAGGTGTGTATTTGTAAGGCTTGGACACTGTAACTTTTTCTTGGATAAATGGGCATTGATCAGTTCTGAGTCATAGTGACAAGTTCCATCAGTGCAGGTACAGCTGGCAGATCTCCTAACATAGGAGAAATCGTTTTTGTGAGAAGGTCACTTAGTGGTTTCTGTGTCAAAAGAGCAAAGCCGCTGTTGGGAATAATAAAAAAACCATTATGTGGCAGAGCTCTGCCAGCTTCAAAAAGAAGTTTGAAGTCTCAAATTAGGGAAGCCTCCTTAAGCCTTTTCAGTCCTATGGAAGGAAAACGTATCCTGCAAATTTGTACTCTGATATCAACTGCACTGGAAGGCAAACTCTCACCATGTGAGATGGCCTAAGAGAGTTTGAGGCTGATAGAGGCAACCTTGAATGTTTAAACATGATGGGAGTCAGTGTTGAAATTCAGTCCTCTCTGTCCTCATTAGGCTTGGGTAAATAAGCTCATTTGATGGGCGCAGAGCAAGGTTGTTTCACCTAAGATTTCTGTGATCCATGTTCAAAACACAAGGTTATAGCTTGTTGAGAAAAGTGGGAGGTTAGCCTGAACAATAGGAATTGCATCTCTTGTGGTTTTATGTGGAGATAGAAATGAAAACAACATCAAAAATAGATCTGTTTTAAAATTCAAAAAAAGTAAAGTTTCCTGGAACAGGATGGGAAATTCAGACTGAGCCACTGCATCAGGTCTTGAAAATCTCATATTTAATGAATCCTAGATTCAAAAAGGTGAGTCATGCTGGGGATCTCTTAATGCTCAGACCTTAAGTAGAGAATTGGATTTGGATGGATCTTGTCTGGCATGTTAGGCCGTCACCAGCTTGTAAATTTTCAGACTTGCAGGCTGAATATTGGCATAGAGTGATGGGAAGATATAAGAGAAGTGATGCTGGCAAGGAAATAGACAGAAAAACACTTTTGCTTACATGAGGTGATCTGAGAGTTAAAAAAAAATAGATGGAAGATAGAATGACTCTGCAATCCAAAAGAAATATTTTTAAGTACTTTTACATACTAACAAAGCCTATCTAAATGAGAAGATATATAAATAACACAGGGCTACAACAAATAGATGAAACAAGTATAATAAGTCACAAATAAAAACTAATGGTACATCTATAAATGGATTTAATCTCTTTCAGACAGAAGGAAACAAAAAGAAAACGACTTGTGAAAAGAGATTTGAAACATAAAGTACAAATAATTTTGTCAAAGTCCATTTTAAAGTGCTTTTGTTAAGGAGACAAAAAGGGAAGAATGGCAGAGGATAAGATTAGAAGGAAGAGAATAATCACCACAGATATTTGCTGTATTTTTGTCTTGTGTTTTTTATCATTTTTTTGGCTTCAGGTTTTAGCTTGTAGCTTTCAAAATGGTGTGGAATGCCCAAGGGATTTAGTAAAGTGAGGTTGATGAACAGCTTTCCCACAAGTGGGTTTTAATAAAAAAAATCTTTGTGTCTAATAATCTCTTCAAAAAGCAGAGCTTTCAAATATATTCAAGACCTTCCTCTCATGGGAATTTTCGTGATTGGGAAAAGAAAGTATTTTCCTCCTGGGAAGTATTTCGTATTTTATATTTCCCTTTCATTCTCAGGTTGGAAAATCTGCTAAGAAGTTGAAAGCAAACTCTGTAGGGGGTTTTCTGCAACAATATTATGGAAAGCACCACCCTTTTTTTACATAATATTTTTAATGCCTGGATGTTGAAGATACTGTTAACTAAAACCATTTAAATAAACAGTTCTCAAAAACATGTTGAAAACGTTAATCATTTCACATCAATCAAAAGGAATTTAGTTTGATTTTCATGGAAGCAGTTATTTGGCAGGAAAAACCATACAATTTAGATGTTCATATTTGTTTCAGTAAATTTTTTAACTTTTCTTTCATATACTTGCATATTTTCATTAACTTTTTCTTCCTGTATGACATTACAACATTATGAATTGATTCTGATGAATTTACTTAATTACAGTCAGCATATGTGGACTTACAGAACATGATCTTTACCAAACATGCCTGCTCAGCTCTTGTTAAAAAGCAGAAGCCCTGAGTTTTTAGTTAGTATATTTGTCTACTAGCAAAAGATGGCAGAAGAAAGTACCTCCCACTGACGCTTCTCAATTCAAATGGTCCAAGTGACAATATGTCCACTGGCAAGTGATTGCTGTCTTACAGCCACCTCTTCCCCACTTTTTAAAAAATTGCTTAAGCTTGAAAATCCAGGTTTTAGTCTGAATCCATGGGGTGTGCACATAAAAACCACCATGTTTATATCTCAGATTTTTCACCAATAAATCTAGTTTCCTGTTTTCCTGAGAATAAGAAAGCAATTACATTTATAACACGGTTATCCTCAGAGGCCTAAGATAGGTGAAAATTGGAACTAATTGAAGACTGTGCTCCGTCTGCATTACATTGTAGAAGCTTAATTTACTTTCAGAACCACACAGAAATTTTTATCTGAATGAGGAAGAGCTGGAAGATGCCCTGATGCTGCCCTGAAGAACTGGGAAGAGGAATAAGTATAGACCAAAATTAGAAATTAGACAAAAAGCAACCACACCTGTCAGCGTTAGACTTTGACACACTCTGGTGTCATTCTTTGTAAAAAGATCTGGTTTTTACACAGGTAAAATGCTTAAGATTTATTAGTGTTGCCATGTGACAAATTATTTTTTTCTGGGTGTTAGTAAAAGAACTATGAGAAATAGACACAAGCATAGTTTGTGCTGATAGTATAGTAGAAAACTATTAGAATATTTGTGCATTTGTGGGGATATATCTACCATACTATTTTTGTTAATGGTTGTAGTGGAAAAAAATGCAAATTTTGTAATGAAATATGCTAATTGCATGACTGTGGTCTCCTTAAAACTGAGCTGGATTTCATATGCTTCTTCCTATGCCTTTGGAGTATAATATATAATATTAAAAAAAGAGTGCTCAGTAATCAATGCAAAGAAAAAAGGGTGATTTTTAATAACTGGACTTTTGGATGTAGGCTTGGAGCTCATCTGCATATAAGCAGATGAATAGGACTTAGACTTGCTTGATTAAGTGCTTATGGAGCAACTGTTGGCTGTAAAAGCATATGGCTGTGAAAAAGGCAATTGTTTTAAGTCAGGCAAGATGCATGCAGAAAAGATATTAAAAAAAAAATAAAATTCTGTTTATGGAAGGCTGACATAATTCCATCTGAAAGAAACTATTTTATTCAGATGTCATCACCCATCTTCAAAAATGTTTAAGGCTGAAATAGATTGAGAAGAAGACATCTAAGCCCTGAAACTGGAAGATCTATTTTTAGATCCAAGAAGAACACTGCTTCTCTTGTACGGTGGAGTGAGATGATGACTAAGAGAGGAGTTCCTTGAGTTTTGTTCTAGAAAAATGTGGAATTATGCACTCATCCACCACACTCACAATCAGATTTTATTTTTTAAATCTCTGTTGGCAGCTGAGGTCTGCAAGAGCAGATTTTACTCTGGTGTTTTACCTTCACATAAAATTCATTCAGTGTCATGATAACCTCTGCCTTTATTACACTCTGGTTCATCTGATTCTGATTATCTACTCATGTAACTGCATTAATAGACTGGCCATAACTGGACATATAAATAGTCTTTATCATTCAAGATTCCTTGATTTTATTTGGCAGTTAGGTTCCGCTAAGGAGATAATATGCATACATCAGGTACCACAAGCTGATAAATCTTTGTAGAATGGTGAGATAAAACTTTCAGAAATGTGATGGGAAGGTACTACTATGTCTACATTCTTCCCTCAAGTGCTCTGCATTTTTGTGATCTTGAAAAAAAGGTGATTTTTATGGGAGACCTGCCATTATAAAATTTCTTGGGGATTCCAGGTGCAGTTGACATGTTGTAGTTCCTAAGACTGGTTAATAATGCAGATGCTATTTCACCCTTGGCTGAAATATTTGAAGTTCATGGCCTTCAATGTAAGCAAGTCAACACCTTGCTGTCATCACTGGTCTGTTTTTAATTGCATTTTCAGACTTCACAGAACAGTGGGTTATGTCTGGTCCCACTGCATTTTCAAAACAACGTTGCAGTCCCGCAGTCTAAATTACTGTGTTCTCTTCTTATGCAAAGCGTAAGCACAAGCATTGACAAAGACCACTTGCTGCCATGGTGATAGGAGGATTTTACTCCTCTCTGCTCCTTCCTTTTATAAACATGTTGATTCTGCTTCTTGAGATTTAGGCTCTTTAAATCATCATCAGCAAAAAAAAAAAAAAGTAAGGAACTGTCACTATCATATTTTTAAAAAGAAATATTTATTTACCATCTGAAAATATTCTATGGCATCCTGAAACTTAAATTAGTGGTGGAATTAAGTTGCTTTCATTAAAACCTAAAAGTAAGTATAAAATAAAAAGATGTTGGGTTGAAAGAAATTAAAGTATCAATGCAGTCATGAGCCTAGAGACCTATAGATTTGATTAATAAAACACTTTAACGGAGTTCTGATAAATAAAGTAAGCATTTAAATTTAATTATACTAGAAAATCAAAATGTTTAAAATATAATCTGACTATTTTGCTCAATGAAAAAAATTAACTCCTTCCTAACAGATTCGCTACTACATCTTTGCCCTAACGTACAGCAACAATGAGAAATTTTTTCATGTCTTCTCATTTAGAGTGATCCTAGGGAACACAATACATACAAAAAGCAAGCTTAGAATATTAATGTTTCTTTGAGTATGACTGAGTCATTGCTTTGAAGAAACATATTGCTAACTTTAAAGATGTAGCACTTAACCAGCAAACATTTTATGCGCAATTCTTTTTGTACAATCTTTCTAACTCACTTGTAGCAGCCAGAATACATAAGGAATGGAGAAACTACCCAGAGCTGATAATTCAGATATTAAGCACATTAATATACATTGAACAGAATTACTAATGGTCTCTGTAAAGTTCTTCTTTCAAAGACTCTTGGTCAAATGAGGGATTATAAAAAACACACCTTAAATAAAATCTTTTTTCCATCAGCTTCATGTTATTCAGTTTCACACATGCTCATTTAATCTGTTTATCTTCCTAGGTTTAGATTCAGCCAAGAATGACGCTTACAATTACTCTATAGGAATTTCCCTTATTCAAATTGTTCAGTTGATGCATCTGAACAAGCATACATCCTGTTCAGTTATCATTCTGAGTCCTAGGCATTCAGAAAGCTTTTCATTATCAGTTGACACTTTCCACAGTTTCTGAACAACAAAATACTTTATTCTGATGAATTTTTACCTCTGGAGCTGTGTAACTCAAAGGCAAGGTGTCAAATGCCAAAGCAGCTTTGCAGCAATATTCCTTAATAAGAAATACTGATATACTTTAACAAAAATCTTGTTATTCTGTACTCTGACTATGGTGTTTACTCTGAAGTTCAATATGTATCCAGAACCCTCTTTTGAAGCACTCAGTAGGTTCTCAATTTCTTTTACAGGACAAGAACTCTTTCTGTTCTCCCATAGCTCATTGCTGTACAAATTCTGTATCTTTTTCAAGGCTAATTTTGAATTTGTGGTGGTTTGGTGATTGTATTGATCCAGTTTTGGCTACTAGGTGTTCTGGTATCCGGGAGGCAGGTGTGCTGCAAGATTATTTCCTCTTTTCTACCAGTAACATATTTTCATAAAATTAATTAGTCTACAGTTTTGTAAAATTACTCCTGATCTAATTCATATACGTATGGAACACTCTATTTATCTGGTTTTTTTAAATACTACATAATTCTTATTGCCAAAGGTAACTAAGAGCAGTCATGACAAAAACAGCAGTCATGACCTACTCTACCAGCCAACTGTCTCTTAAAAAGATTGTGAGTTAGGTACCAGAAGTACTTCTTACTTTTCAGAAGTAAATATTCTGTAGAGATAGATTAATTCAGCCATAAAGTAATCTCAGTTACCCTATGGCTCCCCCACAGATAGAAGGTAGGGGGAGTTGGAGCATAATGCAGCTTCCTCACTGAAGTGAATAAATTATTGCCATGAGTTTGTACAACCAGGGCTTTAGAACCTGTTACTGTAAGAAATAAGTTTTACTGCTGATTTTCTGTCTATTAAGTTACAGATTGCTAAGGAGGCATTCCTAGTTAAGTCTTCCTGACTTCTAAGCCTTCTAAGGAGACCGAAATCTAGTTGTCATCACACTGTTTTTCCAAATTATTTCCAGAGCAGTGTTTTGATTAGTTTATTCTTCCATTCTTGTATTTATTCTCCACTTTCGTCTAGGACTACTCAGATTCAAGAATTCCTGAGGTGCTGAAAAGACGTTTATTTTGGTAAGTGAAAGAATTGTTCAGTAACAGAATTGGCCTTTTAGAACACCTTTCTTATAGTTTATTTGGCCTAGGAGGCTGTAACTGTGAAAAACTGCAACTCTGCAGAACTAAGGTATAGATCAATCCTATGATCTGAGCCATAAAAAGAAATATTTATCGGTTGGGGAATTTTTAAACCCTAATCTAGAACATGATCATATTGGGATATATCACTATGTTACAGGGAGACTGCATCTAGAAGAAAGTGAAAGACAAATTACGAGTTCTGCCAAATGATTGATGAACTCTACTGAAATTAATGCTTGTTTGCAGAAGTAATCAACACTTCAAAGAGACCATCAGAATTCTTGTAGTAACTACTTTGCAAGGATGAAATTGTTTTGAAAGGTGTCTACCCACTATCAAAACACATGTGGTGTTTTTTTAATGATAAAATCACTATGCCATTCTACTTTACATCTTCTGTTCTACAGTTATATCTCTGTCTCAGTTTATGCCCTGGAAATACATGCATTTCAGTCACACAATAAATGTATGCAGGAGAGGAAAGTGCAAGCAGTTGAGAAGCATGTAACAACAAATATTTCATAAATATGATTTGTCTTCCATTGTAAATGTGTTTAACCAAGTTCATAAATAGACCCAGGGGGAAAGAAAAAGAATAAAAACAAAAAGGGAAAAGAAACGGAAGAAAAAAGAAAAGGAAAAAAGAAAAAAAAAAAAAAAAACTAAAAAGAAGAATAAAATGAAAAAAATAATGAGCATTTTTACCAATTAGTATCTCAGTTAATTGGGCTTGTATAAGCATGGAGAAGCAAGGTGGATTTTAAATTGCCCTGTGACCAAATATTTGCTTATAGAGGTCATTTATTTTGCATGTTTGAAGTATTTGTTTATGGAAATAGATGAATCACAAAGAATAATGATAAATCCTAGTTCCTATGTAGAGAAATTATTTTGCAGTCACTAAGGAGCAACATAACCAATTCACCACTTTCCCTTCCCCTCTCTTTTGTGCCCTGTAGAGATTATTTTAGTTTACTTTTATGTCACCTTGATTGTTGCCTTAGAGATTTTAAAGCATCCATATATTTTATGGAATTATTTGTACAGTTGTTTTTAGACAGTTTTGATTCCGACACTAAGAACCCACATTGAATTGAAAATATGTTTCATACTTTACTATTACAGCTGTATATATTTGATGCACATTGTTTGGAAATTCCATTGGAGATTTTAGCAGAGCAGATTCTTCTAAATACTAGTGTTATATCAACCACACAAAGAGAAAAGTCCTGTTAGAAAAAAACATAAAGAAAAGCAAATTAATTTGAACGAAGCCTCGAAAATTTTCAGTATATAATGAACATAACTGTGCAAAATCATGCCTATTTACTGTTGATAACAATATCTGGAGACTGCAGTATACAAAAAGTGAGCTGCATGAAAAAATTAACTCTTGGTCTGAATAACAAACAAAAAGAACATTTCATCTAATATAAAGTGAATGTCAAGGCATTTGCATAGGAGGGAGAAGGGTCTGAACTTTTTATTGTGCTATTTAAAACATGACCTTTGCTTCTATACTGCAACTGTTAATGTAGGTGGCAAAGTAGCTTACTAGCAGAGGCTCCAAATCACACAGGACAAACCTTCTGAGACTAACAACATATTTTACCTTCAAAGTCTGTTATGCATTTCCTCAGACCTCCATTACCAGAGTAACCTGCTACATAGAGAAAGGAAGAAGTCATAACTTCTCTTTGTTTGCAGACCTAATGAATGCTGTTATGTTCCCAAGTGTTGAACCCTCTGTTAGTCTCAGTTTGGTGGCTAAAGGTTTATATTTGAGGTATATTAAAATGAATTAAAATGTCATTGATTCCCCCAATCATTATTTGGATAAAACAAAGAATCTTGTGAAATGAGTTAAAGAAAAATCTCTTACAGAGAAAAAAGAAAATAAATTATGTTTATATTCATATTTACACATTCATATTATGTATTGACCATGCCCGTATATAATTTAGTATGACAAAACACCTGAAAGAACACAGTAACACTGGCATGAAAATTTACCTAGGTGAATGGATCTGCTCAATGTCTAATTTTGAGACACCAAATGTTCTTTTTACACATCACATAAAGAGCCAAATATCTTATACTTTTTGTGCATATAGAAATTTTGTACCACTGGCTCTTTGCATTAGTCTTCCATAACCATAAAGTCATAAAAAGGATATACTTAGAGTGTTTAAGGAATTTTATTCTGTTTCAACATAAAAATTCTGTGAGAATAGTTTAATTGCATTCCTGCTTTTTTACTTTTATTTTTTCTCCTATGATGTACTGTGATAGTGGGCATTTTGGAGCAAGAATTGAACATTAAAAGCAAAACTGATATTGTCGTTTAATTCCTAGCTGGAAGTTTCCAAAGTGTTTTCCCTTCAAAGTGATTACCATGTTCTATAATCTCTTTATGTATTTTATAATGCTCTGCAACCCTTAATTATTGAACAGATTTAGGTAAAGGGGAAAAAAAAAATCATGCTTATGCAAAAATAGTTTTTCCTGAATAACTAAAATCCTTATGGGGAAAGTGGGGAGCAGGAGATATATATATATATTCACACAATAGGATCTTTAAATCAAGGTAAATCTGTTCTTAATCCTGAAATAAATTCCTATTCCATTTGGAGGTAACTTTTTCCTGGAACAACTGCTCATTTACCCAAAGGTATATCAAGGCAGCTAAAACCTGTCTTTTGTCTTGAAGTTCTTTTTCTTACAGCACCCTTTTAAATTTAGTTATGACAGTAATAGTTGTTTTAACAGAATCCATTGTCAGTTTTGGAGGCATACACTGTGTGATGAGAAAAATCTTTGAGTGATTGGTATAATGCAAGATGTCTCTAAAGCTCAGATATACTCCATAAAAATAAATACTGTTAGATGTTATGTCCATACTAAAGCTTAGTAAAGCATATCCTATGACAATATTTCACAGTATTAAATAATAAAACTGACCAAGAGAAAATTACGTGTGTTAATGCTTTTAGAGACTCCTAATTGCAGGTAATCCAACTTAGTCCAAAGTGGTTAAGTCTCAAATGAAGAGCAGGAAATAATGTCCTCTAAAACTTGGCTAAAGAGACAGAATTTAATTGTTTGAGAAGGACACAAATATCTTTGTTTTCTTTGGCTTAAAGGAGGATCCAAGAAATAATAGGCTCATCAGTCCTACTTCAGTATCTGGGAAAGTTATGGAATGAATCCTCCTGGATCAGGCACGAGTCAGATGAACCACATGATTGGGAAAAAACAGCATGGATTCAGCAAGATAAAATATATTTGACAAACCTGATTGCCTTATATGACAAAGTAACCTGTTCACTTGATGTGGGGCGAGGTGGACATTGTCTACCTGGATTTCTCCAAGGCTTTTGACATGGTTTCCCACAGTCTCCTTCTGGAGAAAGTGATGTGTTATGATCCAGACATGTGGTCTGTGTGGTGGGTGGGGATCTGGCTGACAGGCTGCACCCAGAGGGTGGTGGTGAACAGCTCCTTTTCAAACTGGAACCTGCCAGAAGTGGGGTCCCCCAGGGATCTGCGAGGGGCCCAGCACTGTTTAATATCTTGATAAATGATCTGGATAATGGGATTAACTGTACCCTGATAAAGTCAATGATGTCAAACTGATTGGGGAAGTAGACACTTCAGAAAGGAGAGCCACCCAGCAGGAAGACATGAATAGTGGAATAATGCAGGATGTGGGTACAGGAGGAGTGAGTTAACAAGAACCACATGAAATTCAACAAGGACAAGTGTAAGGTCTTGCCTGTGGGAAGATATAATCCAGGAAAGTAGCACAGTCAAGGATCTACCCGGTCTTTAGAAAGGGACCTAGGGATCCTGGTGGGCAACAAGCTCAGTATGAGTGAGCACTGTGCTGTTCAAGAAGTGAAAGCCAACAGGGTGCTGGGTTGCACCAACAAGAGTGCTACCAGCAGAGATGCACTCTACTCACCACTTGTCAGGCCCCACCTGGAATACTGTGTTTGGTTTTAGTCCTGACAATAAAAAAAGGATGCAGACAGGCTGAAGAGGGTCCAGAGAAGGGGCACAAAGGTAATCAAAGGACTCAGAAACCTGAAATATAAAGAAAGAGTAAAAGAACTGGGTTTATTCAGCCTAGAGAAAAAAGACTTAGGGGAGATCTTATTACCATGTTCCTGTATTTAAAGGGTGGCTATAAAAAAGATAAAATACTCCCTTTTTACAAAGAGTCACATGGAAAAGACAAAGAATAATGGGTACAAGTCACTCCTGTAGAGATTCCAAGTAGGCACAAAGAGCAAATATTTCAAAACGAAAACAATCAGTCAGTAGAATAATCTCTCCAGGGAAGTGGTGAATTCCCCATATTGGCCACTTTTAAGATTTATTTGGATAGGGTGCTGGGCCATGTAGACTGTGTAGACTGTGCTTTTTCAAAAAAAATTTGGACCAAATGATCCTTGAGGTCCCCTCCAGCCTGGGATTCTATGATTCTATGATTTCAAGTACGTAATTTAGTGAACGGTCAGAAAGAAAACTGGGGAATATAAAGAACAAGCATGTGCTGTTCTGTGTAAGTTTTATTGGATTACTGTCTATCAGTTAGTCTGTAATTCTGGCTATAAATTATTTGAGATTTATGTCTGTTCTGTATGATTCATCATCATTTATTACTTGAATTCAATCAGACTAAAAATCTCTATTCTAGCAAAAAATTTGCCAGTAATGCAATACAATAATTGCACTTCACTGAATCAAAGCCATGTACTTTATACTGGAGTGGCAGATTTAAATAATAAGGTTAATCAAAGAATCTCCAATGCACGCAATGTACTTCTTAGTGTAGTGTACTATAATGCTGGTCCATTTCACATAAAATAGATGATGTATATAGTATACAAAGATAATTACTTGATTGTTTGATGGAAAATAATTTTATTCTGTAATTCCTGAAAGCATGTACATTCAAGAGAAATGCATGCTAGACCAAATCTTAATGAAAATGCATTGTAAAGGATCATTAAGACTACTGGCTTAATGATCAAAAGTCAAAGCTTTTTCCATGCTCTAGAGGCAGATATAATACCTAAGGCAGAACAGACACATTCATTAATGGTGCTTCTTTTATTATTAAAGAGACAATGAATAGAGGCAATTAATAAACAATGGTTTACTGAAGAGCTTTCAACAGAAATTAACATTTTTAATAATTTATAAGGTAGTATCAGAGACAGTAGTATTGTGTTTCATCTAAAATTGGTGTTGAAACTTGTCTTCAAATTAACTTCTCTTTTCAGCATGTGACACATCAAAGTTTAAAGCTCAGTTTACGGAAGATATTGCTTAGTGATTTCTGCAATATGCAATCTTCTCAAGTTAGACAGGAAGGAAAGATATAGGTAGTGTAGAATAATATCAGAGTGATAACACTTGGGAAATGACACTCAGAAATCAAGATACAGATATCATAAAGAAGTTTTCTTGTTCTGATCACAGGAAAATGGCATAATAAAAAAAAAATCCTGGTTTATAATTATTTTTTTTTTTGCTATTGACTATATTGCCACGTATCGTACCTTAACTTCTGGCTGCTGACAATGTGTTAAATATTAAATGTTATTACATTTGTTCTTTTCTGCAATAGGACTGGCTGAACATATGCAACATGCCATCCCGCCCCTCCCCAAAAAACAAAACCAAACACACCCAGAATAAAAACAAGCAATCAACAAACCAATCAACCATTTAACCTAGCAATAACAACAGCAACCAGGACCATAGCTTGTGGTCAAGCCTGAATGCAGCCACCTTCTGCATGCAGCTTTATTATTGCAACAGTGCTCAGGGTGTCATCCCAGGTACATCAACACCACCTGACATGAACAACAGCCATAATAATGAAGACTACACAGACTATTGACCTTGGTGGTGAATGACAATCCATACAACAGAAAGAACTGATAGGAAGTTCGATGTCGTGGAAATGTGTACCTTGTGATAACTTCTTTTGTTGTTAACACTGATTTCTGCAGTTACTATATGTTTCATTTCTAATAGCAATGTCACCTGAACAAGGACAACGGAGAATTGTATGTTAAGAGAACTTTGCTGTCATTTACTTCCTCTGCTCAGAAAAACTGATGCCTTTTTTTTCTCTAACCATACAAAGCCACAATTATTTCTGTGTCTTGATTTGGTCATTCACTAACTCAGTTTTTGCTTTGGATGATGCTTTTTGAAACTCCAGCTCATGACCATGAGCAGTGCACAGCAGTTGTCAGTGCTGAGTGATCTATTGTTTTTTTCATTGGGAATGTTTCAGATTTAAAGATTTAAAGGTGGAAAATGTCTTTTATGCTATTTTTCTAATTTTTTTTCTTTAAAATCCGCTATTTCTAATAGGAATTTAATTTATGTTTCAGATGAGAAGAGCTGTTGCCTTTCCTTACAAAGGTCTTTCAGCCATCAAAATAATAATAATTTAAAAAATCAAATAATTATGGAATAAGCCCTTAAAAAATCTTCACAAGCATGTCCTTAACATTTGGGATTACTGCTTAACCACACTTAAGCAGGCCTTTGCCTTAGTTTCAAGAATTTACCCACTCATGATGATCTGGAATTAAATTCTAATTCCTCTGAACTTTACCATTTCACTCTTTATTTTTCCTCCTGGCAATGACTGCCCAATACTTAGGCCTCTTCAGTAGGCATTAATGTTGCTTATGGCATATTGCTACTGTGCCGGAACTGAAAACAGAAGGAAATATATTATAGTTCTTTATATTTTTTTTCTAGAGCTTTCATTGACAATAGGTGAGCCGAATGTATGTCATCTCTGATGTGTCTGACAGTTAAGTTCTATTTAGCTACTTCTGGTTTTAAGGTTTCCACAGAAGATGTGTTGGGCCTGAGCAGGAAGGATGGCTCAGCAGCTCAGACACTGATCTAAGACTGTGGAATCCTGGGTAAACCAATTTTGTGTCTTAATATTCCAACCCTCTGGTGAGAAATAATATTTTCTGATCTTCTGAGTATTCTGTAAGGAGAAAATTTATAGGGGTATTAATTATTAAAGAAGAATGATTAAATGAATCACATTATGCCATCAGAAGGTTGTCATTTCATCTTTTCTATCTTTTCCATCAGATTCAAATGACAACTCCAATTCTTTTCTCTTGATTTAATGAAAAAAAAAAGTTAGAATAGCACATTTTCAATGAAGTTCACTTTATAGCTGCTTTAAAGTATACGAAAGTCAGATATAACAAAGACACATTTCTTTTGTTGACATAATCTTTCTTCTTCACCAGAACAATTGTGAAGGGAAACTCCTGTGCATAAGGGAAATTAGTTTGTTGAAAACCAGGTCATCAAAAGAACACCAGAAGAAGCTGGCATTATTTGTTGTTTGGGGAGGTCTTTTTTTCTTCCTGTTCTTGCAGAACATGCTTTAGTTTTTTATATATCAGATGTACTTTTAGAGGCTTTATATAATCTCTGTTGTGTGTGTGTGTAAGAATATTTTTTAAAATTAGTTAACATCTGACCCTTCATTTTGAGACTGGACAAATAAATAGCAATCACAAAAGGCTGCTTTTCTCTGTCTCTAAAACCATTTATCTACAGTTTAATCTTGAAGAAAGTTGTCTGCATCAGACTGTTACAGCTACATTGCCTGGCTTCAATAGTGGATTTTTTTTTACTAGGCTTAGCATATTTTTAGTAGCATAAAGCACTTCTTCAAGTTGCTGATCATGCTCTGTGCAAAATGTCTAACTCAAGGCTTTTCCTAAACTAGAAATACAGAACACAGAGAAATATTTCACAACATACTACATTAAAAATAGGATATTTTCTTTCTGAAAGAGGAATATTTTCTTAAACTGAAGACATTTATGAAAGATTTATTTGTGGTATAAGTTTTCCAAGCTGTCTGTTTTGTAGCAGGCCACGGACACAAAACTGAGGAGGACCCTTAGGCCAGAGGAGTACCTAATTTAATTGGAAGATGTTGTATTCAAGTTTTACCAAAACAAAGATAATTAAAAAATACTTTTGTTTGTTTGTGGTCAGAATGTGTCAGCAGCTAAAAAAAAATAATTAATGAGCATAAATATTTTAAGACAAATGCAATGGTTCAGTCAACAGTGAAACATACAGGGAATAATTAAGGAATGACAGAAGAAGGGATGATTTTCCACAAACCGTGAACAGCCCAGTGCATCAGGAGTATTTGCCTCTCTATATCAAGAACAAAGGATGAATTTCATCCATAAGCCACACTGTGTGTCCAACACCATGGCTGTATAAGATCATTCCAAACACTGAAGCATCACATAATCAAAACAGATTTTCTGGAGAAAGAAGATGGGGCAGGGATCTCCATTCAAGAAGGTTGGGGTAAGTTTTCTTCTTTTTTGGCTTGTCATCTGAACCCACATAATTTCTCCTTCAGAAAGAAGCATCCCTTACTGACAGAGAGCAGGTGTTATTCACCTAACGTGGCTTCACCATGTGCAAGAAGTGTCCATTAAATGTTCCTGCTGCTAAGCAATGGGGTCAGGTTGCTGCATTGCACAGAATTTAATTTTGTTGGGAGTCATTGTAGCCCATACAACTCTAGTACAATATCGTTTTCTATGCCCCTTACAAATACAAAATATTTGTGTTTTATACCCAACCACACTTGGGTAAAAGAATTGTGTGGCATGCTTAAAAGTGTCATATGAATTTTGAATTTTCTAACTTCTGAATAGTAGATTTTACAGCTAACTTTTTTCTTTTTTTTTTTTTAATTTTGAAGCTTATATAAACATTTTTTTTTTGAGGTGAATTCTACGAAAGGTGCAAAATTATAAGAGCTAATTAGTAGGACAATGATTTCTGATTCAAAAAGAATGACACCAAGATCAGGTCTTATAAAAAAGAATTTTCATTAAACAGCGTAGAAACAACAAGGTTCATACTATCATCTTTTTTGACAGCTAAAATTCTGAAGCAAGTTCATCTTATTCCTCTAAAAATATTTTTTTTATGATGATTGAAGGTCTCAGCAAAAGTCCAGGGGGAAACTCTGTACTTCAGGTCCTTTAAGGCAAGTCCACTCATTTTGTTGGCTTTTCTTCAAAAGTCTCCCTTTCTGTTACCCGAGATTCTTTCCATCAGGGAATTTGACTAGATATCAGAAGTGACATTTTGCTTTCATTTGTTCAGGATTATAACAAGCAGCAGAACATCATCATACTGATAAGCAAACTGGTTGGGCTTAGTTGACCAGCAACTGGATTGTGAAAGCTTTTTATTCAATTCAAGTCCCTGGGGGTGTTTTTGTTTTTGTTTCTGTTTTTGTTTTTTAGGTGTTGGGGAAGTGTTGGGGTTTTTTGGGCTTTTTGTTAAACTGAGTGTCTGCTTTCAGCTTTTTTGGTTTACATGTTCAAGAAAGACAGGAAATAGTCCACATTTTTCCCTGCAATATACTTCTGAAAAATCTACAGTTAATTTGCCTTTTTTTTTTTTGCTCTGTTGCAGTTAGTCTCAAGAAGCCAAATACCTTAACTCTTGTCATGTGTTTTAGCCACACTAATTGTACACAATACATGTCAAATGCATACTGAAACTAGATACTTTGAATAGCACAGCAGTTTATAAATCTGTAGCTAGGCATCTTAGTCTTACAGCAATTCGTAATGGGTCTCACAATTTTTATTTGTATTTTAAAATTTTAGTAAAATCCTCCAATGAGTGTGTTAAAGTATTTAATTTATATATGTTGCTTGACTTTGGAAGAAGGGTCTCAGCTGGATGTTTTACATAGACACCTGTCAGATGTGTCTCTCAAGTGACAGAAATGTTCCTGTACAGTAGCCCTCACTGGGTATTTTGGAAATTATTCCTGTGTTCACAGAGTTGGGCACTTGGCAATTTAGGCTGAGCACAAAAAGCAGCATGTGGCCTAAAAAATGGGGAAATTATAGGATCCTTGAAAAGAAGATTACCATTTGTCCTGTCATTCAACATGTAACAGCTGTCTTTTCTTTCTAGCATTGACTTGCTAGGGAATGACCTATAACATCCTTGCTTTCTATGATATTATTCTTTTAAAACTCTTCTGAGCTATACTGTTGTTGTACGACATTCTTAAGACAAGATGAAGTTTTTATGAAGCTCTTGTGGGTATACATCCCACTGTCCACAAAAAATATATACTATAGATATATATTTATGTCCATATCCATATATATATGCTGTATATGTAGACACATATAAGCAAAGAATTTTTGAGTGGATTCAGCTGTTAGATTTGTACTCTGTGATGACAATAGCTCTGTTTTCTTGTCATGAATTTAGTAAATGTGTTTTGCAGGTACTCTGGTCTCAGGTTGAGGGTTTACAGTAATATATATACTAAATATACAGTCCCTAAACCTTTTGTACATTACTGGGATCTTTTTTATCTTGTGAAGCAGTCATTTTACTGTTCCTTGGAGAAAACAAGCATTTCATTCTGTTTCAGTTTAAAAGCTGTGGCACAGAGATGATCGAACTTCTGTTTCACTTGCCTTTTTTAATTTTTTTATTTCTTCAACACAGTGTCAAAGTGGAGAGGGCTTAATTGCTTACCTGACACTCTTCATAGCCAATTTCTTAAAAGGAGTGAGGAGGGGTGTTGGAGAAAATCACTCATGTACACTTTAGAACAAAATTGTTATTTAAAACAAATTAGCAGTACATGTTCCTTCCAAAATTTTTATTCCATTTTCCTCCTTTAGGCTGCAATTTCATGAATGATTTAGCCAATTCAAACGTTGGTTGAGAGTAATAGAAAAAGATAGCTCCTCTCTTTTTCTCCTGCAACACGGGCACTTTTTTTCTTATTTCACATCAGGTTAGGATTTTTTTCAGGGCTAGCTACCTCAAGCCATTTCTTCAATGTAACTTTTTAAGTAACCAATTATTTAAGAAAACATAGTTATATTTACATCTAACCTGTTCCTGGGGAGCAAACCCATGTATGCTGACTTTTTTAGTCCCTGCCATTGCAATTTTAATCAACTTTTCCTTAGAGTCTAACATTTGAAATTGTATTGTCATTAAGCCTGGAGCATTCAGCATAAGTGCCTATTTTGATTTTATGAAAAGGCTGATTTCCATCAAAATAGCCTTAAAGACTTTTAGTGACAAAGGAACAGCTTTCAACTTCAGTAAATTCTGCTGAATTTCTGGTCTTTCTCTTTTTTAACCTCAAAGCAGCACTTTTTGCCTGTGGTAATCAAAATTTTATGGTTATATTATGCAATCCTACCTATGCCTTTAACATTATATTGTTCAACTTTTAACTGCTCTCACAGCACCACAATTTTCTTCATTTTATGAGTTAAACTCTAAAGTTAAAACTCTACAAAGTTTTTTCCAGGGTTTCTTTTGTCTTTCTCTTCACTAAAGAATGACCAAATCAGTCTTGGTCACCCTCGTGATTTTTGCATTACCCTTGTTTTAGAGAGTCCATTACTGACCTATGGCCACATGGCACTCCCTGTTTTATTTAACTATGTCATCTTTATTTAATAAGATGTTATACTCTGTCCACACTCTAGTGATGGTTTTCCAGTTCAGGTACATAGCTAATTATAACTGAATAGGAATAGAAATTGACTACCTTGCTGTCTTCTGTATCTTTGAAATAGTATTGTCTCTTCAAGGCACACTGATGCTCTAACTTTTATTTCTATTTTGGTTTGGGGATTTTTTTAAAAAAATTATATGACTGAATGATAACGGCTTTGGTCTTCTTTCTGTATGTTTTCTGGTCTCTCCCCTTTTAAAAATGCTTCATCTGAGAATGCTACACATTATACTTAATTTCTTTATTGTCCTTAAACCAGCTTACTTTTTTTCCTAATATAAGCTTCTGCAATATGAAATTTATTTTTTCACTGAAAGATGCAACTTATAATTCTTTTTCTGCTTAGTGAGCCTTGCTTTGAATCCTAGGAGATCCTTCGGTTAACATTCCTCCAAGGAAACACTGGTCTTGACACAATTCAGTCCATTAATGGAGTGCTCACTCCAAGTCCTTCATGAACTATCAGAGAAAGAAATCTGCCAAAGAAACCATCCCAGGAAACGCACTCCAAATCATGACAATGAAATCTTGGCTTTTCCTGATGGGTTCACCCCCACTAAGAGTTAAGGTTTGCTGAACTTCCTGTCTGCACCCATCTTGAGATCAGAAGTGCCACTTGTGGGGATTTATTCATACAGTCTGAGGGGCAAGGAAACATACAGCTGGTAAACAGCTGGCTAAAAAAAAGCCAGCACATCTATCCAGCTAGCAGCTTAAATTCAGACTGTCGGCCACAACCTCCATGGTATTCAGTATGCATTCACACCTTATACTACACATTTGCTAGCTGGCTACAGATCTTATGTACATATTTTGCATGTAAGCACAGTAATCATTGTGCTACATGCATGTTTATTTGTTCATGCAAAAATTCTAGACACTGTGTGAAGCCATTCCAGATTTTTCATATAATCAGTTATAGCTGCAATCTATTCTAGTTTGATGGCCAAAATGTGTCTTCCTTTTCCTTTTAGCCTGGCAGCATCATCATTGTTTAGTATTATTCAGGACAAGTACAGAACCTCAGCTGAAGACTCTACAAATACAATAAAATTAAACAACTCAATAAGTGGCAAAAGATAAACCTGAAGTTTTCAGATTTCATGTTTATAACTGCGGCAACTGTCATTTGAGGAAATGTAAGGGAGCCTGAACTGAGCACTTAATTTATCCTTTGTCTAGAGTCCAAAGAACTCTTATAATACTTGTTTCTCTTAAGCATTCAAATCTTCATAAAGATTAAAATAAAACTCAACCTGTTATCAGAAGAGAGTAGCTTGTCTTTGCAAGTGCCTTCTTTCTAAAGATGGAAACACTGATATATATATGTTTTTTAATTTCTTCATAAATCTAAAATTATGGACACTCATAATTAATTTACACCAAGACCTGATTTTTGTAGCATATTCCTGCGAAAAAATGTTGACAGAATTTATGAAAAAAAATTTCCACTTAAGAAATTCAAGACACAGCATGGTATGTGCCATTGAAATGACCAATAAATCAGACAATTTGAAAAAAGTTTTAATCCAAACACTTTTGTCACAAAATAAGGATGATATTATCAAATTACTGGAGTTTTTTTTTTTTTGTTATCCCAGGTAGCTCATTTTTTGCATACATGGTAGACTGTGGGTTATGAGGTAAACTACCATATGTTCACCTTAAATATCTGGTTTATGACACGGGAATGGAAAGGTACAGTCACAATTTAGACTACAAATAGCTGGATATTTTATTTATAAGTTCTTTTTCTGAATTCTAACTGTTAGGAAAAAAAAACAACTTTGGAATAAACTTTTTTTCCTTAATGTGACCAGCAAGCTGGAAATGTAAAATTTAAAATACTTATATCTTAAGGACAAAATGATACATTCTCCCAAAACACAAACCGTTGTTTTTAACGGGTCTAAATTTAGCTAACAGATAGGAGGATAAGAGAGGAATTTTGTTGTTGTTTTTGTTGAAAGAATCTATAACACTGTAGAGTATGGGACAGGAAAAGTAGAGTGCATGGAAAGGGAGTTTCTTTTTATTTTTAATGAGTAGTTAGTGTGTGCAGAGATCCACAGCAAAACTAACTTTTCTGATAAAAAAAAACCCCTGTATTCATTGTTTCCAAGTATCCTCTCTCTGTCTATTTTTACTTGCATTGCACAACAATGATTCTCTGAACTCCCTTGGGACTGGCTACCACCTGTCTTGTTGCTGATTCTTAAAAGCTTTTCTAAAATATACTCCCTTTTTTCTCAGAAAGTAAAATCACACTTTTTGTCTTCACTCCATCAAAACAATAAGCATAATATTTCAACCTAAGAAAATGAAATTCAGTTGAGTTTTCTAAGTGGGAAAAACCAATGCCATTGCTTCTCTCACTGTCTGCTAATGTACCTTTGCTACCATATATTCATATCGACTTAGAAGCAGAATACAATTCGAATGTGAGGAATTATTTCTATAACTTTTCCTGTGTAGGTCACTCTTTTGAAGCCACACCTGATGTTAGATAAGTGTAGGTGATATATTTTAGATTCTGCCTTAATCTACATTACTGTGAAATGTAGAAAGATTTTTTAAGAAGCTGACCGTATAGCTCAAGCACAGCTTCAACAACAATATGGCAAATCAAAATAAGGTGGACTGAATGTATCTGACATCTTGGCTAAAAAGGGAATATACGAATCAAATTACTTACCATCCAGAGAAAAATAGAGAAGTCTACTTTCTGTTTTCTTCCTCTCCTAATGTCATATTTATAAGGAAGAAACAGTGCCTTCAATTTCATGGAAGCAAAATCCCAGGTATTCAGGTGGTATAAATATTACAGCACTCTTGACTGTGAGTCTTTGCAGTAACACCCATTTTCTCTTAGATGATTTTAAACCATTTAAAAATGTTACTTATCACTGAGAAGTCTCTGATCTCAGGAGAGATGTGGGTAAGTGGGAATGATTCTCTATTGTGTCTATATAAAGTAAGGAAAGTAATTGGAAAAATTCTGGGGTGTTATGCTGGTCTGCTCCATCCTGGTTCTGATGGAGGTGTGTAACTGGGAGCTGGGGTCTGATGCAGGAACCTCAGGTGGTTTAACCCCAGGCAGCCACCAAGCCCCATGCAGCTGCTCATTCACACTCTCACCAGCAGGATCGGAGAGAGAATTGGAAGAGTAAAACTTAGAGAACTCGTGGGCTGAGATAAAGATAGAATAATGGGGAAAGCAAAAGCCATGCACACAAACAAAGCAAAACAAGGAATTAATTCATGGCTTCCCATGGGCAGGCAGGTGTTCAGCCATCTCCAGGAGAGCAGGGCCCCATCCCACGTAACAGTGACTTGGCAAGACAAACGCCATCACTCCAAATGGTCCCCTCTTCCTCCTTCTCCCTCCTGCTTTATATACAGAGCATGACGTCATATGACATGGAAAATCCCTTTGGTCAGCTTGGGTCACCTGTCCCAGCTGTAGCTCCTCCCAGTCTCCCATGCACCTCCAACTTTCTTGTCCACATGGCAGTACAAAAAGCAGAAAAGGCCTTCGCTCTGTGCAAGCCCTGCTCAGCAATAACAAAATCATCTCTGTATTATCAACCCTGTGTTCAGCACAAATCCAAAACACAGCCCCATGTTAGCCATTGGGAAGAAAATTAACTCTACCCCAACCAAAGCCAGCATAGAACCCAAAAGCTTCATCCCTGAAAATGGTAACAAGGGCAGGGTGAGAGCTTGTAGAAGAGTAAATTATACTTCTCCTGAACTATGAAAAAAGCTGGATCAACTCTTTTTTGCCTAATCCAAGTGTGTAATCCATGTAACTGACTGGACTGACATGAGATAGGATATATGTCAGGCTGGTTGAACAAGTCGTGGTATTCAAAGAAAATAAAGTCTCATCTTTAATTTCTACAGATAGATTCTTTAGATTTTTTTCCCATCATCCTGTTAGGGTCATAATTTCCACCTGCTTAAGATGGTATAAACCACTTTCTGAAGTTGCCTACCATTTTTATTTGTCTCAAAGAACAGCTTTGCAATGCAGCAGTTTCAAATCTGTTGAAGATTGCAAAACTTGTGTGCATTTATGTTTTCCCTGAAACAACATGAGCTCTCTTGAGCAGCTAATTTAGCATCTGAAAGGCTGCTCTTTTTTCATTGTTATTTCTTTCCTACCAGGAAGGCTCTGCATGCTACAAGTCATTATGTCTTCAAGACAAAGAACTTGTTCTAATAGAACAGACTTTTTTAATATTAAGCTTTGTCTTCTTCTTTCTTAGAGTTTAGGAAAACACTCATCTATTTTTTCAAAGAACAAAAGAGGAAGAAAAATGGGTGGGCTAAAATAATTAATCATAGCTCAAAACATTTGAATATGTAAGAGCTCATAGAAGCCACATTTGACAAAAATAGGTACTTAGATGCTGATTCATTCAGTTGAATGGAGAACTGTCCATCAGATTGGCAGTAGGTTTTTTTGTGCAGTAAAATAAAAAATAACATGATGACAGGAAATTAAAATAAAATTAGTTTGATAATAGACAGCAAAATCTTTGTCTTCTCTTAAAAAGAAAGGAAGAAAAAAAGTGACATAGAGTTTAGACAAAAGATGATCACCAGTCTGCTTTCACAACCACTTTTTAAAAAAAGTATCTTGAGTCTTCATCTTGTGGTATGTCATATACTTTACTCCTGGCCTACTTGACAAAGAAATGACAGCAAGGTAGCAAAGTAATCTAGAAGTTTACGTACTACTCAGAAGAGGACATCAGAGCAGTATTGTCAAATATAGCTACGAAAAACCCATGAATATATAATAAAAAACATTTTTGATAATCCTATGGATTTTAGAGCATTTATTTTTTCATGAAGACAAATGTTGGCATGGAGATGTTCTTTACCTAAGAATTTCTGTCTCAAAGGAATAGCAATCTCGGTGCTTTTTCTTAGTTCATTCAAAAAAAAAAGACAAGCCTGTGGTGCTTAGGATTCAAACCGAAACAAGTTTTACATTCAATTAGGTTTGACATTTCAAGGGTCAAAAGTGAATTTCACTTTCACTGGAAAGATTTACAATCCACATAGTAACCCTAAGTGCTTTGCCTCTTCACTACTGTTGACTGGACATTCTCTTCATCAGACACCATGGGCATGGTCACTTCTTCTGGAGCCTGGAGGGTTTTTTCCCACTTGTTGGTTGGGAGATTTTTTTCCCACCATCACAGTTTTCTTCTTTCTTTAAGGACATAAACACAGGTGCAAATCTGTAGCTCTTGCACCATTCACTGTACATCAAGTACCCACCATTCAATGTGGGGAGAACATGGGGTTTCCACAACAGAGGCAAGCAGAATAAAAGATAGCAAAAAAGGTAAAGCAAAAGATAGCATGGAATTATTAAAATGTTTCTGTGATTAGTGGTTGGCTGTGTATGAGAGCTCAGAACTCCAGGCAGTTTCAGGCATTTGAACTTAGGGCCAGCAGTTTTGTTCCAGCATTTAAACCAATTTGGCTGTCACTGACTGGTTCCAGTTTACTGATCTTTCCACTTTTTTTTTTTTTTTTTAAACTATTGAACTGATGTATAAGGCAAAACAGCTTTGTGCTGTCAGTTTTTTTCTCTTTCCCATTTTCACTGGAATTTGCCTATTCACTCGGCATTAAAATACCATCTGGAAATATAAGATGACAAAATTAATTCATAGAGCTTTTCATAAAAAAAACCAAAACATATCATTAGGGTTTTTTTTACCTGAAACATGGGCTAATAGTATTCTCAAGGATAAGAAAACAAGTACAATAACTAGCCTTACTCAGCTAAACATGGGGATGTTTAATGAGTCATCCAGTCTCTCTTTACTTCCAGGCTGCATTGATTTAACATATCTTCCTTCCTTAATGAATGAGCATAAAATAAAACACCTATGATTCCATAGCATTTTGACACTTTGTTCCTCTTCAGAGCTCAACTCAGAGCCATACTGTCTCTGTTGTTTCAAGAGCGAGCAGTCCAAAAGCTCAGTGTCTGGTATACATCTGCCATCAATATCCTTTCAACATACATGGTTTACAATTGCAGTTTGCTGTGTTTAAATGTCATCTCTATTCTGTGATTGAATGAATGCCTGTACACACACACAAAAAGGGAGAAGAGATTTTATATGCCAAGAGATTTTGTTAGTGTGTTTGGGGGTTTTTTTCACTGCATGTGAATTACTGACCTTGGAGGACCCATCCTCTAGGTGATAACTCTGCATTTACAAAGTATTTAAGTGCAGTCTCCCAGCAATATATTTATAATTTCCTTCCTTCTTTCACAAATACCAGGCAATGTACCTCCTAAGATTTCTCTGGAGCAAAGCATTTTTTATTAGTAGTGATTGTATCCAAAGTTCTAACAGAAGTTAATTTCCCTCAACAGTCACGTGTGTATACACAGTCACATATAAATCAAGATAATTGTTTTCTTGCAATTTAAAACAGAAATAAGTTGGAAAACAAGACAGCAGAGAAAAAGCCAATAGATTTTTAGAAGCTGTGCCATCTGGTCTATTATAAAATGAATCCAATATCTGGAAAATGTGTGTCTATAAGCAAAATGTATGCATATATGAGTAAAAGCATTCAGAACTGAAGTCTACTTATAAGCAACTGCGGTCAGTGCACATTAATTGTTCAGTTTTATGACATGTGAAAGTCTACAGCATAATAGCAAAGGCAACAACAACCAGAAAAGCCATCTTCTGTAACTTACTAACTTCTGTTTTTAAATCAGTACACTTTTTTCTTACTATCACGGGGCATGGAATTAAAATAGGAACAGGTGAAGATGTGGCCTATTAGATAATGAACTTAATAGACAACCTACTTGGCAAAAGAAAATGGAAATATTTTGGAAGAGAAAACCGTGGAAGAAATACACTTATTGTCTGAGAATATTATAGGAAGTAAATGCTGGAGAATTAATACTTAAGCAAAAAGGTAATGCTAGGACCAGAACTGATGAGTGTAAGCTGAGCAAATAGTAATTCAGCAGAGGAGGTGTTCAATGCCAGGCTGGACGGATCTCTGAGCAAGCTGGTTTAGTGGAAGGTGTCCCTTCCCATGACAGGGGGTTGGAATTAGGTGTTCTTTAAGGTCCCTTCCAACCCAAGCCATCCTGTGATTCTACAATTCTATGATATCTATCCTAGAGAAGGATAAGCTTCTGGAACAGTTTTCTAAAAGCTGTGGAGACAAAAATATAACACATTTTAAAACTGAAGCTTGATACATTTATGGGAAGGATCATATGACAGTTTCCTTTTATAGCAAGAGTTTGGAGCTGATGACTTAGCAAATCCCTTCAACTCTTCTGTTGTTTTTCATGATATTTTTATGCTATGGTTTTCAACACTTTGCAGATTGCCATCTGAAATACTTCATAGATTTGCCTTTACAGCAACTAAATTGATTTTTGTCATTCCAGCAAAGTAAGTCTGATAATCAAGAATTTGTTTCACAACAAACCTTTGAAAAATGCATCACAACAATTAATTTTTCTGGTTTTCTTTGTCTTTAAAAAATGACAAACTAATAATAATTTATTTTTAGTGTATTGTATGTCTACATCCATCCTACTCAATTGTATCTGGAGTCCTGGGAATTAATCTGACAATGATATTACACTTTACAGCCATTTCCTAGGTAACTAAAAGAGCCACATACATGCAATACAGCCATTAGAAAATTTTGCTTTTCCCTAGTGACTTCTCTTTTATTTTTCAGCTCTTCCATATGCACTAAACTTTTTGTAATGGTAGACAGATGTGAAGTGCGCTAATGAGCTGTGAGCGAGAAAAAGAACAAGGGAGACTGAAATGTCACGAAAAATGAAAGGGACAGAGTCCTATCTGGGGATAAAAATAGCATCTGTGAAAAACAATCAGTCAAAATTTGAATGCTTGTTGTAATTTACTTTTACTTGCAAGAGAAAGAGCTGGTAGCAAAAGTTTTTATCATATTTAATATGTCAGTTCATTGAAATTTTGTTTTACATGGAGAGTGGAGGTTCTGAAGAGAAAACATCTTTAATTAAGATATGAAAAAACAGGCCCACCAGGAACTCAGTGTAAAACAAAGGGCGAGAACTACAACAGCAGGAGTATGGGTGACTAAGAGCGTATTTTCTTGATTTACTGTGGTTTTGCCCTTTGTGTGTTTATCCGTGTACTCTATTATTTGTCTCTTTTTGGAAATGTGGAAAAAATTGGACTTGTGGATTATTTTAAAAGGTCATTGATATCTTCTTTTTTTTGGCTTCCACAGAAAATATGAATATTTTGTCTCTTTTTACCCTTGAAAAGGACTTTTTTTCCTTTGAAATTTGAAGTCATAATCCCAGTACTGTGCAAATGGTCAGTCTTCCAGTTTTGTTCCTCTACTCAAAGAATGCTGTTGGGATGACCAGTAAATTTCCAGACCTCCAATAGTAAGAGGGATGGTTTACTTTCTAGGGGGACAGATGGAAGAGGGTAAGTTCAACTTCAGTTTTTGCCAAGCTGGACCAATTTTAGAGCACAGGAGTTGGAGACATCTGGGGCAGCAGCAAGGCATCACTTGTTCAAGTTGGCTTCCTACTCTTTGATAGTGAAGAAGCCCAGAGGTTAGAAGGAATTTCTGTGTGTCTACCAGGCAAGAGGCCTTTTTGTGTTCTGAAGTTGGCTATTATACCTGTTTGGGCTGGCAGCCTTTTACTGCTGGCAGCAGTAAGATGCAGATGTTCACTCTGGATATTAGCATTGATGATCATAGTCCATTTTCCTTCTGTACATGTGCTGAAACTTAAAGTAAATGACAGAAAAACAGCATATATTGTGTTTATAGGACAGTTTGTATACAATTTTTTATTATTATGTATTTTTATTTATGCCAAAACACACAAAAAAATACCTCTTGTGGGATTGTAAAGATCTTCACTAGCCCCCCATATGGATACAAAAACATTACATTTTATCTTGACTTCATCCTTTTTTAGAGAATGGCAACGGGTTCTTGGCTTGAGATCCCTCACTTCCATTCAGGTGGCAGTGCTGAAGCCTATTTAACAGATCCATAAAGTCTGCACTATCACGTTTACAAACTTCAAAGAAATATCAGAATGCAATACAGTCAGTGCACACCATTTGAAGTGGAGGCAGCCAAAATTCTATTTTTTCTTCACTAGGTTCATGATGATAGGAGGCTTTCACTCTTACTTGTCTTAGTGTGTGCATGTGACTGTTTGGGCCAAATTCAGGGAAACTTCCGAAAGGAACGTCTCCTCAAAGGAAGGCAGGTTATAGCCACCCCTCCCCCACCAGGTTCGGGAAAGAAATATTCCTCGGAGGAATGTGAAAGAGAAAAAACCCCCCTATTTATTTAACAAAACACACAGGGAAAGGATAATAATGCTAAATAAAGAAATCTCTCCCTGTGGAGAAAAAACCTGAAAGTTTTAGAGTCCTTCTGTGAATGTGGTCTCTCTCCTCCTCCTTGGAGCTGGGTCAGCGTGGGGGCCGCCCTCTAGGCCAGTGGAAGGTTCCCCAGTGGGATTCTGATGTTCTGGTGTTCTGAACAGCAACAGAATGCAGAGGAGTATTGACCTTGAAGCACAGACTGCTTTGAAAAGCTGGTCTGGCATTTTGTCTTTCTCTCTCCTCTCTCAGGATCAGTTTAAAGGCACAGAAAGGCACAGGAATCATGTCTGGGCATAGAGCGATGATAGGGGATACACATGATAAAGTCACCCCAAGACAGATCAGCAATGAAGTCACATGACATGTGGGAGAATGTGCCAAGCATAACAACAACTTCCTACCCCACACAAGCCAATAATAGTTTGGGGGAGAGAGAAGAGAAGAATTTGTTTTGAGTTGCTTCACTACTCTGCAGGAAATTACTCCAATGAAAATTGTTCCTTTATCTATCACTTCTTTCTCTTCCCTGTTAAGTACTGGCTTTGGGAAACATTAAAACTAATTCTGAAGTAATTTTTCCCTCATTGTTATTTTTCAAACTTTTTTTTTGTGTTCGGGATATAGCAAAAAAGCTTTTCCATCAGATGTGTTCACTTTTCTTCGAAACACACTCAGCTAACAAATGCCAGTGATTTGGTATGGCTACAGTTTTACTGCAGGGTCAGAGGGCATTTTCACATTGCTGGATTGTGTGCCCTGGACATGACTTTCAATGCATGCCAAAATGAAACCTGGGAACTCAGCATCATTCCTAGTGCCTTGCTTTCTGCTGGAACATACTCTTGTCTGTAGAGTGGTGATGTGCACGACAGTGCATTCACCCTGTCACAAGAAGCAGCTGTCAGGGCTGCACTTGCATTGCCAAGTCCACCTAGCTGACAGATTGTAAACAGGCAGTAAGTCCTGCTTGAAAGATTTAAAACTAAATCTCCCTACCATTTTTTCAGGAAGTTGAAGAGAAGAAAATATAACAGATGAAACTAGGTAGTGAGAGCTATGAAAAGAACTGTTGTCATATGCAATTCTCACATGTCCTCTTATGGGATTGTTTTTATGGAAGAGCATAGAGGCAAAATGAAAAGGAGGTGTGTTCAGCATAATTAACCTCTCACACAAGACTGATCATAGTTACCATACAATCATAGAATGGATTGGGTTGGAAGGGACATCTTCTACATCAATCCTCCTGTGATGGGCAGAGACATCATCCAAAGACCCATCCAGCCTGGCCTTGAACCCTTCCAGGGATGAGGCATCCACAGCCTTTCCTGAGAACCTGTTCTAATGTATCACCATCCTTATAGCAAAAAATATTTTCCTTGTGTCCAGACTAAACCTACCTTTTTTTAAAAACCATTGCTGTTTACCCTTTGCAACAGGCCCTACTAAACAGTACATCTCCCTATGTCTTTTAAGCCCCCTTTAAATATTGAAAGATTTCACTAAGGTCTCCCTGGAGCCTTCTCCAGGCTGAACACCACTATCTCAGCCTTTCTGCATAGAAGACATGCTCCAGCCACCTGATCATCTTTCTGGCCCTACTCTGGACTCACTTCAACAGGTCCATGCTTTCCTCCGCTGGGCACCCCACAGCTGAATTGACAGGAATTCCATGCAAGGCTTGTAATTCTGTTCTGCTTCCTGTTCCTAAAGAGAGTATCTTCTTGAATACTCCCTTCCCAAATTTTTCAAGATATTTGTCTCGTTGTATGAGAATTCAGAAAACAGCAACAGTTTATTTGGTCTCATCAATCAAACCTGCCTTCATATGCAATTCTCACATTTCCTCTTATGCGATTCTCCCCTCTACAATGCACTTGTAAGACTCTACTTGGAGTGCTGCATCCAGCTCTGGGGTGCCCAGCAGAGGAAAGCCATTAAAAATTTAGTTTATTTCTCACTTGATTCATTATTTTCAGGGTACTTCTTTAACATGGGGATTTTGTGACAAATGGCACCCTCCAAATAACTTAGGAGAAAAAAAGGGACCACGGATATAACACATTCAAGCAACTAACAGCTTGGAATCTGTGGAATCATAAAGAGATGGTACAAAAAGTAATCTACAAAGAAACAACACTATTGAAACCACACTGTGCCTAACTATCACTGACTTCAACCAAGCATCGCAAAACTCGGACATTCACAAAGTAGGGCTAGATGGAACTAAGAACTGTAGTCAGTTTTGTTGAGTAGGACTTTCAATTAAAGCAAAAATGCAAGTGTAAGAAATATTTCAGTGGAAGATTCTTTATGATTCCATTCTGGATTGCATAAATTGGATGAAAATTTGTTCACTGTGCGAGTGAAAAAAATATTTTGTTGGAAGATTCTTTATGATTCCATTCTGGATTGCATAAATTGGATGAAAGTGTGTTCAGTAGTGATATTAATTTCTATTACTGCCAGTTGGAGAATGTTTTTAATTTTAGATTCTTTATATTTGAATTGAATAACCATTTAAAAATTGCTTGTAAATACTGTGAAACATTCAAAGAGAATACAGGAAAAAAAACCAACTCTAGCAATACTAGAGAGATTTGACACAATGAGGTAAAAATACAAGCTGGTTTTCTGCTTGTTATATTAGTGAGTTATTTCCCTGATACTAAAGAGAAAAAAAATCGACCAGGAGCTAACTCTAAACATATGTTAGTGACACAGAAGTGTATTTCTTGATTGCATTTTAAATATGATAGGCTAACTAGTAAGACATCTTTTTTATCACAATAAACCTGACAGAGCTATTCAGCAAATTGTAGTCCTTGTTATATTTCAGTTAGGCATATTTTCATACCTCACGCTCTCTTAGTGTGCCTTTGACTGGTGTTGACAAGTGACTAACTCACAAACTGACACTGGAGGTGTTTATGTGTGCACAAATAGAAGAGAAAAAAAAAACTGACTAAAATTAAAACAACAACAACAAAAACCCAAACATGTTTGATCTAAAAATTGCCTACAAGAAAAGGAGTTCATGTAAGACTTGCTAAGAACGGTAAGCAATGATTTTGATGCTTTTCCATCCTCCATTTGTTTCTTTGTTTGCTTTAAAGCATTTGAGTGATATTTTCTGTCTTGTGAGACTGAAATGAATTCAGTGGTCAAATTGATTTTATTAGTTACCACAGGACAACCTAGAACACAAATTATGCCATTTGCTCATCTGCAACTTTTGCAGGTTGCTACCCAGTAGTATTAGTGATGTAACTCTGGATAATTCATCTTCCTTTTCAAAGCTGCTGAAGTTACTTACATTTATCATGGGACTAAAGATCATTCCCAAGTGTGACTGTAAAACTGTCACCTCAGGTGGCTCACATTTTTATCCAAACCCTTGTATTCCTGAATCAGTTTATAAATGGGACTTTCATCCTGCAATCACATAGCCATATTTTGAATAAAGACAGTTGCTTTAAAATTTTATGTCACTATCAAAAATAGAAGGATTAGTAGCATTTTATGAACTTTTACATTTCTTTTTTGTTTAAGTTGCATTTTTTTTTTACTATGTTTTGAGGAAAGACAGGGTCTTAAAAAAACACGTGTTCTGAACAGAATATGGCAAATACATTGAGCCAAACTATAATATTGGTAGAATTTCACAGCATGTAATATCTTCTAATCAATACATCCTGGTTCCCCCATCTCCCAGGGACATCCCCAAAGTAGACTACTCCTTCTACTGGGAGTAAGGCCTCAGAAAACACCCCTCAGTTTACTGAAGGTCTTGCTATAGGAAAATAAGACCATCATGAGAAGGAGGAAGCTGCTTGTTGTATGTAGCTTCTTAACAGGAAGTTTCCTAGTGTAAGGGGTTTGTAATGAAAGAAAACCCAAGTGAAATACTGTGAATTAAATTAAAGACACAAGGTCAAATTTGTGTTGGTAAAAGAGTTTCTGCTGTGAGAACAACAGGAATGTTACTTTATGTTTTTTGTTATGTTTTTTGTAATTTATTTCTTTTTATTTCTCAGTATCAGCCTTCTACCCACGAAAATGAGATAACTGTAGCCTGAAGAAGAAATGTAGCTAAGACACATTCTAAAGTGATTCAGAATTAATAATATTCTGTGTAATGCTTCATTCCTGTGAAATTTGTGCTCTGCTGGTATCTGAAAGCTTCTTACAAAGCTATTATTTTTTCACTGTTGATCAGACTTTGCTCAGAGCAGCCTGAATAGTAACCTAAAATGAAATCAAACTAAAGACTCAGCAAATCACTGTTCTGCCATTATGTTGTACTTTCCTTAAATATATTTCAGAAACTATAGATTTTGTGTCTAAAAATTCTGTAAACAAGAAGTGATTGATGCCACGTGATACACTCTACTGTGAATTTTACTCAACCCAGCTAAGAATGTGTTGAAATCAATAAATTACTCCCACAAGAAAAGGTCTTCAAAAGAAATATTAAGAAACAGCCAAAGTGGTTTTCATGTTTTAAATATGTAAATAAATAAACAATCAAATGGCTAAAGAATATACCTGGAAAAGACTGGAAATGAGCCCTAAGAGCACAGTTCTCAGCTCCAGTGTGAAGAAGTGTTCAAGGTGCACCTATACGAAAAGTTGCAGCCCCAGAAAAAGAAATGCAAGAAGCGCAAGCCACAGAATTGTATCCATCTGAGTTTTTCACCCAGCTAGTGGTTCCACAGAGAAACAGGGATAAAAACCTGGGCTTGACTTTACAATGATAAGGTTTGGTTGCTTTCAAAACCTGAGCAAAGACCCTTTCAGTCATCTGTCAATTGGACAATCTGATCATCAAGAGACACCTGTCCCTGGCATCTCTCCCCCCTTTACATGTACACGTACTAAGCTGTTGCTAAGACAAGTGAAGGCAGAATGGGGAAGCAATAATCTCCCCCAGACTGCTAGGAACTTCAGAGATGAAGCTTAAAATTGTTGCTGCAAATAGTAGTGAATTTAAAAAATAATAAGTAAAAATAATTTAAAAATAGTTTTGGTGAGAAATTCTTCTGCTGTGGGGAAGATCATTTTCTATTAAAGTGAATTTAAAAGCTTCTTTTAAATAATGTTGAAAATACTGGATTTTTTTTTAGCTGTTTGTCACCAAAAGTGTGTTCCATTAAATGAGGTATTGGTGTTGGTATTGGTATTATTATTGTGAATAATTTTGATAAAACTGGAAAAATTAAAAATATTTGCAATGTTTCAAAAGGAAAATAACAGAGTCATTCTGAAGTTTTTCACTTGCAGAAAATACAATTAAATTTTTTGAAGCTAGAATAGACATCCAGCAGTAAGGACTACTCATCTTTCCAGAGGTTACCAAAACAGATATTACATTTTCTGATATGATTAATATTCAAAGCAACAGAAATAACATGAGATCCAATCAACTATATAAGTAAGATTTTGATTCCAGCAATTATTGTTAGATTTCATTGTCCAGTTATTATCACCAAGTCCTCTGAATAGCTTATATCTACTAAAAGCTTAGGTATGTATTCTTTTCCACTCTTATAAGGTCCCCAAATGTCATGTCTTTCACAGTATGGTGAGTCAGACTGTGTCATTCATTCAGACATTAAAGCTCGCTGTGTGGTATTTTTAATGATCACCCATATTATGTTTTGACAAGTTACTTGGGCACTGTATTGCCTGCTCTCAGTGGCTGTGGGAGATCAGCGAGGGTTTCTGAGTTCAGGGTTCAGGGAATGCCTCAGCCTCTCCCAGCTCCATTTTGAGGAATTTGTCCAAATATATGCCGTTGTGCTTCCTGCCACACATAAGAGGCCTAGATTCCTATACAGAAAAAAACAGCTGGTCCATAATCTGGACATTTAAGGGCACTGGTCATAAAGTTCACATGTCAGCCACTTATATGAAATTATGAAAAACTCACTCTGCTATGTTCATTTAGAGACATTTTATAGACAAATAATAGTACTTCCTTAAATTCACTGTCAAAATCTGAAAGAACTAAATTTAGGTAAAGTTAACATAAAAACTAGAAATTTATTCCAGTAGCCCCTTCCATCACTATTTCATTGAGAAGTCAAATATTACTTCATATGTTTCCTCCTGACCGAACTTCTAAGTAACTCTTAAAACTAATTTCCTTTAACTAGGATAAGGAGGTAAGCTATAGAAATGCTATGACTCTTTAACTAGTTAGAAATTCAGGTATTTTTGTTGACTACTTAAATAAACAATCTCTTAGTTGCAGATCTTTTGGTATGAAATGTTTTCAGTGGTATCCATCAGTTGCCTTTCTATCTCAGTATTCTTTCTCAAGCATGTCTACCCTGTTGACATTCAGCTGTTATTCTCCAATTCTCTTAGGTCCAAAAAAAAAGTGTTTATTTGAATACTGTATTACCAGAAAAATGGGAAATTATTTTTCTTATCACTGCCTTCACCAACACTTGCATCAAAAATACATTCACTATTATCAGTTCTGTATTTTAATGTCTTCTGTGAAATTACATGTGATAGGAGCAAAATATTTTTAATACAATACCTTTTCTTGTAAATTCAGCTAAGTTGTATCAACTGAAAAATCTTGAGTAAAAGCTTATCTGTGACATAAGCTACTGTATTAAAACAGTGTAGGCAGAAACTGATCTATACTTAGGGAATTGGGCATAAACACATTCCTTTATAAACCTCACAGTATCTGCAGCTAGGAGAACAAAAATAAGAGACTTGCCAGCAAGTTTCTCAATAGGGAAAAACCGTTGTCATTTCACCTCTCATTGCCTGCTAAGGTATCATTGCTACCATTCATTCATACTCACTTAGAAGCAGAATACAATTCAACTGTGGGGAATTAGTGCTATTACTTTTCCTGTGTAGGTCACTCTTTTGAAGCCACACCTTATTTATTTTCAAAAAGTAACTTTAAAAGTTAAAGTTTAAAAAGTTACTTTAAAGCCAGCAAGACTTACTTTACTACCATTTAAAATAATTGCTAGTCTACTTCAACTTTAACAGTGTAAATTTTGGTTAATCACGAAAACTTTGGTAGTTAAGGTTGGAGCTTGTTTCTGAAGTCATTTCTCTTTCTGGCTGTAGTTTTCATTCATGTTGGAAATAATTACTGTACAGCTACGTACCTGGGGTTCAAAAAATATACCCGGTGCATTAAAAATGCATAAGAAGGGTTACTGATTGGTGCCATCTCTAACCTTGCAAAAAAATAGGCCACTTTTATATCCCTTTGTTCATACTCAAATCAGTCAGGTGCTTAGAAGAGTGAAGCATAGTTAGCATAATATTGGACTCTGGACCTTCATAATAGAATCTGACCATATGTTTTATGATGGTTAGCTTTTTCAAGAAGTGCAGTCTCTCTGCAAATTATCAAAAAAAAAAAAAAATGGAGTTCTTCCAAACTAATCTGCCATTTGATTTATTATGAGATATTTTAGTTCATGTCTGTACCACCAGAGCAATTGGCTCCATGATGGCTATATTCAGAAGTGAATATTCAGGAAAATGCAATGAAACTCTGTTGTGCAGAGCTTATTGGCCTGGACAGAGAATCCCATAAGCTATATTCTTTCCCAATGTGTTCTGGCACATTCCCCAGTGCTACACTCTAAGCATTTAGCAAATCACTTTAGCTGTAGCTTGGATAGTTCTGCATTGCTGTTCAATATCAATATCACTTGACTGAATTATATGTAGACTCTTTATGAGTCTTAATGACGAATATAAAATGTCCAAAGGTTGTTGAAGTAAGATATTGGTTTGAAGGAAAATTTTCCAAAATAGAAACTCTGTCATAAAAATTAGAAAAGAACTAGAAGATGGTGATAACATTAAGGCCATCATGAAGGCCATCATTAAGGAAGACAAGAAGTTGATATTACATTTATGTCCTTTAATATTATTTCTTGCTGGGATCATTTATACAAGTAAGACTTGGTAATATATTCTGGGTAAGTGAATCCAGATGGAATATGAAAACAAAGAAAGCAGATTCAGTTCCCATATTAGCGAATTTCTGCACTTGACCTATTTCTCATAAAGACAAGAGTAAGCAAAGAAAAGTTTGAAATGCAGCTCACTCAAGGCAAAAACTCTTAAGCTGAAGGCATGCAGTACAAGAGATTATTCAAGGATATTTAAAGATTCAGCAGAAAGTAAGTCACAGCAATTTCTACTGATTGTCAGAATACTTGTATTCCATTTTACATGAATCAAGGTTTTCCTTAAAAACATGAAAAATACTAATTTTTAATCTTGTTCACAGTGAGATTTACAAAGAAAAATTTAGAAAATGTGTCATTTAACAGTAATAGAATCGCTTACCCTTTCAGCAACACCTGCAGACTACTAGTGGAAATAGAAGTAGATATAAAAAGTCATAACCCAGATATGTGCATTTTATGTCTGTCCTATTACTGTGTTTAAGTAGTGGTGCAATACACATTGTAGACTCACATTTATGATATACTTAATGTACTCACGAGGTTCCCATGTACTTATTTGTACATGCTGCATACATAGAATATGCACAGGAATGTGAGGTAACCGAACAATTTTTCATTTCTGCCTTAGAAAAGCTGAGTTCTTCATTTGCTCTCCTTTCCTATGGGTGCTTCAGAAAATTCTCTATTTTCTTTTTATTTTTTTACTGACTGCAGCTGGTAATCTGTACACAAAATAACAAGAAGTAGCTAGTAGGAAAAGCTTCATAAACTGACAAACAACAAATTTAATACTGGCAGCTGATCCCAGCTTCATTTTGGCACATCCTTTGTAGCAAGCCCTGATGATCTGCAATAGTCAAACAGCAATAATTTTATATATATCACTGTGAAAGGAGTAAAAAATGCACAAAACATCAACCACCCCTCCCAAAAGAAACATCAAATAACAAAAACCCCAAATGCACAATAAGAACCTATTTACATAATTTAATTATTCTGCTGCTGATATTATTAATTTATGAACATTTGAATGAGCAAACCAGTCCTTCTTGAAAATATTGTTATAGTGGGGTACAAATAAGAAATATAATTTCTCCTCTGACTTGTTAAAAATATTAATAGATAATTTCTCCCTCTAGTCATAATATTCTAATTGGAATGATATTTATCACATTTCTCCTTCTCTTCAAATTCATTGAGTGGAGATGAAATCAAAAGCACAAGTAGTGACACAGAACCAGTTGTTAGCATGCTTCTTTTCTTGTGCAAAGAAATTGGAGGTGCAAGTACACTCATCTTATTTCCAGCCCAGTTATTTAAAAGGGCACTGGTTTGTTGTCACATGATCAAGAATGAATTCAAAAGATGTGATTTAACCAAATATTATAAAATCAGAGACAAATTTCAGAACAAACTCTTTCCTCCTGAAATGTATTTTAGAAGGATTTCAGCTGTGACCAAAGACAGAAATAGGTTCAGTTATCAGAAAGCTCTGAAATGGAAAAATATATTTGTTTCAAACATATTATTTTGTTCTAAGGTACATGTCCTTTATTGTTATATTTATCCCAGAATTGCATCCAGAGGTGAACTTTAGTCTCTTCTGTATAATGTATTTAACATTTGAAATAATTTTTGCAGAGTTCACATTTTGTGCACACTGAAGGATCTGAATTTAGATTGTCACAGCTTACAGTAGGGAGCCTAATATGATATTATCCGTTTAAAGTAGTATGTAGTTGTGCAGACTAATGAATACTCTGTAGGAATAAGTGAGTTGATTTGAAAACAGACATTTTTCCTGAAATATGAATTATGAAAATATTTATTATGAACATATGCACATGAAGATACTCTGCTCTGGGACGATGAGGTATATTCAAGTATTATTGTCAATATAAGGGAACAAACAAAAGCAATTTCCCAAACCCATTCAGAAAATGAAATCAGTAACATAAATTAATAGAGGTTACTAGCAGAAGAATAATTAAAAAAAAACTATTTGGAGTGAAAGAATTATTCCCGACTTTAAGAAAAAACATTTTGACACATGTGAGACTCCTCTATCTTGTCTTAAAATATTAATTAAAGTTACCCGGAGTTTTGCTCGCCTTTCTACGCACTGCACCAATGAAACTGCATTGACAACATTGAAAGATTTTAATGGAGGCAAAGAACTTGGTTAGTCTCTGATAAGCTTGGTATCAGTATGGGCTTATCTCTAATAAAAATACTGATCTGCAAAGATGCAAAAGTCCTGCATCAGGAACGCAGTGAACATTCTGTCAACATTTGTCCATGACTTGGGGAGCTGACATTTTAAAATGTAAACTGAGACCAAGGAAATTAATAAAATTCATCTTTTTCTTTGATTAGCTAGAGCACTATCCAGTATACAGACACCCTAGCATGCATTTTAGCAGTATGTGTATGGAAGAGGTTGGGCAGCATTCGCTCCAAACATACATTCTTCATTAAATGGTGTCAACTAGTCACCAAAGAGAGAAAGAAGAGATTCAGATTCCACTGAAGTAACCAGTCGTTTGGGAATCACTAAGATGCAGGAGGTGGTTCCTGCAAAGAATCCCACCAAAGGGAAGCAATTTGCATTCTGATGAAGAAGGTGGTTTCCTATTTATGAGGAAATAGAAGAATTTAGAGCAAAATATGAAACTAATCTAAATCCTAGGCCTTTAAAGCAAAAATACTTCACCAAGAGCATGAGACGTACACAAGGTGCACAGCTCCAACTACTGCAATTTCAGGATAACAATACTAAATCAGCTCAGAAGGAAAGAAAGATCTTTCAGTAAGTAATTTAAATTACTTGTTGTGGTTTCTTTTTTGATTTTTGATTGCTTGTGACAGTACATTTTTCTTTCTTATTAATACTTGTTAACATAGTCATTTCTTATTTTAAGATAAGCTAGTATCACTGCTTATTTGATAATCTGATATTATTTATAAAGAATGGTCTTGAGAAATTTTAGCAATAGTCCACTCACTTGAGCACACATATATGCTGTACAACTATGTATATATGTATATATATTTGTAACATATAAGGCATTGCATTTGAAACTAACAAAGTGGATTTTCATTTCAAGAGCTTGCACATAGAGAAATGCCACAAAGAACTGAACAGTAGGTAGGAAAGATATTTTACAGGGACCATAAATGTCAATGTCAGGCTGCCCAAGATGTAGCAATGGATTGGACAATGTTCAAACTGTATGGAACATGGCGGGGGAGAGGAAGTAATAATTTGTGCTTTATTCTTTTACCCTGTTATTCATATATTCACTTCATAGCTTTTCTTCAAAACTGCAGATCTACAAATCCTTAGAACTTAATAATAACTTTGCATAACATCACTGGGCAGTGCCGTGCCCTTGGAGACTGACAAATACGTTGAAGAGGATCTCCCACTGCCATCTCAGGCATTCCTGACAATATTTCCCATTCAGTTTCCAATGTCTGTTTGAAGAGGCTCCCACTTCACCATTTTCAGAGTTTAATTTTTCAGGCTGCCTGATCATGAATCCAATTGCATTTCAGACTGTCTTGGACAAGATCCTGTGCTTTGCTGTGGAGTCCTGTCCCTTCTGTCACTGACTTCAAAGTAAGAGCAAAAGGTAAGCGTCAGCATCAGCTGCAGCTGATTCATCTGGGTACTCTGGCTGTGACAGAATGAGTTTCACTGAACTCCTTTTCTCACAGGCAGTTCCTAGCTTCCCTAATTCACAAAAAATATGATGTGCTTGCTAAGGAAACCTGGAAAAAATACTACACTTCATCAGAGAAAAGTTTTATTTCTCCTTGGGATTCAAGCATACCTCTTCTAGAATTTAATTATAATAAATAAACTCCGATAACATCATGATACCATAATGTTTGCATGATGATTACTAGAAAAAAAGTGTTAATTTTATTGCATTAGAATGATTATCATTACAGTCCATTAATGTAGTTTAATATTGCATTCAAAAACTACTTTTTCATTAGTATTTCCTTGTTTGGACACTCTTGTCTGAATAATTGGAGTTCTGTATGTTGAAAAATATCACCAGTTGAATACTAGTTGAAGAGTTCTACAGAAATATATAACCCAAAGTATAGTAGAAAGGTTATTGCATGAACTGAACGAAAAACATTTACAAATAATTTTTAACATATTTGAATTCTTATTTGCTTTTAAAATTAATTTTACATTGTTTTTAACTGAAGTATCTGTTCTGGAATTTTCCCACATTCGAATGAATACTACACCATAGTTCCTACTCAAAAATATCCAAATTCTAATTCCGAATTTTGAAACTAAGGAAGCTTTCCAATTGTTTTCAGAAATGTCTATGATGCACTGGTACCTTCTTCATGTAGACTTTATTGAAAAAAATATTTACTTGTTAAGCACGTGGAAGCATAGAGAAATTAATTAATACTCAAAGCACTTGAGTATGATTCCTAAAAGTCTGGGTAGCTCTGTTAAAACTGCTGCCAGCTGTCTAAGTGTTCACCTTAGTTGCAGGTAGATGGATAAGGGGATATTCAGAAATGAGAAAATAAAACCTCCTAAAATATCATAGAAGTAATTTATATACAATTTTGACCACTGGTGGAAATTGTTGAGTTGCTGGACTAATCCAGGAAGATTACAAAACTCTTTCTTTTCTTTGTTTAATACTTTATGGAATTAATTTACAAATGATGCTGATTTTTGAAGTGTCTCTGTGTATCCATTTTGCTAAAGACAAAAAAGTTCAATGCATGTTCATCAGAAAATGGCTTTTGAAAGCCGTTAAATCTCAGAGAGAGGATTTTAATCTTAAATTATTTAATCAGAGCAAAAAGTTGTTCATTAAACTGTTGGTCACGGATACAAGAATCAGCCTGCAGAATGTTGTTTGGGAATGAACATTCCAAAAAAAAAAAAAAAAAGGGCAGCAGTGACAAAGGATAGAGGAGATGTTCAAAAACTTTGGGGTGGAATATGCAGGAAAATGAGACTTTCAGAGGAAGGCCTGTTTCTTTTCAGGAGTGTTTAGGACTGAAGAGTACAAGTACTGTTAATAAAACTTGTAATTTTAAAGTCAGGCACAAGGTTTCTAAATCAGAGTTCTGAGCTTGTGTCTCAGATTCCTATAGCTAATGAGGAAATGGCAGAGAGAAAATATTACTGTTTTTGTATCAGTCTTTATGCTGCTTGCTAAGAATTTTAGCATTTTTTGAAACCTATACAGCAGTTATTTGTTTATGAATGTGTGGGGGTTTTGCTTATAATTATTTCTCCCCACTGGACATTCATTAAACTTCTTAAGAGAAAGAATATTGAGTCAAGAGTGTCCACTTGGAGAAGCATCTGATGACTAAAAAGCTGTTTAAAGTGTGGATGACTCTGGAGAAGAGAGCACCTGATTTATGTAGTCTGATCTCAGGTGAATGTGCTGAGCAGAAGAGACCTTGTTTCTTGGTGGGTTTCTAGTGATACCTACATGCAGGTAAGGATGTATTAGAACAGAGTACCTTAAAATCAGTTGGTTAAACTGAGGTGTTGAACACATGTATTTTTATCTCTGTTTAACAAGAAAGTCGAACAAATAATGCAAAGCCTTTTCTGGTAGCTGTCAGGGTAGGGATTTTGTGCCACCACAGAAAAATTAAACTTGGAAATGGAATAACATAAAGGTGCTATGAATAGAATTAAACCTCCTAAAATCTGTCACTGTGTTGAGAAAACTTGTCTATTCTAACTCTTTAACCTTTATTTAAAATAAGTCCATGATGTCTTAAACTTTTTCTCTAAAGTGCTAAATTATGCCCTTTTAAAGTGAAACAGATTAGAAGTAGTTTAAGAAGTTGTGTTGACCTCAGCTGTGTATAATATCTTGCTAGTTCCCAGATGAGTTAAGTTTGTGAATTTGACTAATATACTTCATTTTGAGCCTCATTTGTTTTTCTGTTTTTTTCTCTCTATTCTCTATTAGGTAAGTGCAAGCTATAACATGATGTGCAGACTTAAGTCAGTGCTTTATTATTTGGCATCAACAAATAATATGTTATATCTAATTTAATTTTAAGTCATTACAAGTCAAAGAGAAAGACATAGTGTAATAAACCATTTTAAACATTGTAAGATATGTCACCAGTAGTCACTGAAGGTCAGAACCAAGAGACGTTTATCAGTTGTATGTTAAAGATAATTATGTTTTAACTTTGTAATATATGTTAGACATGTGACCACTGTTACTAAACATCTGATTATCTGCTAAACTGGCACTATACCACCATGTGTTGTATTCAGATATACTTATTATAAGAAGAAAATAGAATAACACATTCTAAATATATGGGTAATCATGAACCCCTTAATAAAACCCTCATGAACTTTTAATTAATGAACTTTGAGGAGTAAATATATGTTTTAACAACCTGATAAATTCTTATGAATATTTTCTGGAGGGTGTCTGAACATTTATTTATATGTGATTTATTGAAGGTATACTGAAAGAAAAAATTCTTCTAGCATTATGACTCAAAGAGTGTTTTCTTTTATCAAAACCCCAAAAGAAAGTAGAATATGAGTAAATTTTTTGGTTTGCTTTCCTTTGGTTTGCTTTTTAATGTGGGTGATTCTGTCTGTACTGGAACGCCATGTGCAACTAAAATTGAAAAATATAACTATTCTAAATGTTTTTCTTATATAAATGGCATCGGTGACAGAATAGAAGATCAAGGTATTCCAAATAGATGCAATATATGAATCTTTCAAAATCCAAAGTGAAAAATTCTGACTTTTTTGCCTATCACAGAGGTAGGAAAAGAAAAAAATAAATTGGTAGGATATACAAGTTCCAGACCAATAGTGCTGATTCCTCCACGAACCTTCAAAAGTTCCTCTGAAGCATTTTTCAGAAAAGCACTTTTTAAGTTGGTGTAAAACAGTGCAGTGCCCAAAGACAAAAAGTTTTTCTCAAAAACCTTGAAAGAATTTTTTTTTAGTTCAGTCCTGTTTATGTCATTGCAGCACATTTAGGGAACAGGAAAATGACCATTTTTACAAACTAGGTGGGTATAAAGTCGAAGGCACTTATCTTTGTACAGACACCACTTCAATAAGTGTACAGGGAAGGAAAAAAGAATGAGAATAGAAATACTTCTAATCTCCTAAAACTTGCAGTATGAATTCAAGCTGTTGCCTTGCTGATTGAAATTTTATCTGAAGTTTTTTCAGACATAGCTGAAGCTTTCATCAGACAGTAGTGTTTGAATTCAAATTCTTTATGAATAAATGCTGTGGATTTTTATGCATTTTAACACAGCATTCATTTTTTCAGAGCCCTTATACACTCTCTTTTGTATTTATATACCTACTAAATATTCTGTTCCTGTTTTATCCTGAAGGTTTTCGTTTCCTTTAAAGGAGCATTGCATTTGTACCTTCAAATTATAATTTAGCTTGTTTATTTTTTTATACCTGCTACTGCTGATCAGACAATTATATACTTCAAATTAATGTACAGCTGCTCTACAGACAACACAGATTACCTAAACCTCTGAGTTTGCAACAGCTTTTAAAATGAGCAGTGCTTCAATCCTATGTACAGAAAGCCTTTGAGAAGAGATTGTATTCAAGCAGTTGGTGATCCTGGGCCAGACATGTCTGCTCTATCAAGCAAAAAACTCTTGTGTTGGCATGAGCAGCTGCTGTAAGGAAATGCATTGAAGTGCCTTGTCTCATCCTGCACTGCACACTGCTGGATGTCATGACAGAGACAGCATTCCAGCCTGTTAAAAGAAGATAGATAGTTTTGGGTTTTATCCAAATGATATGTAAAGGTATGGGAAGGAGGCTGAACGCTACATGGATGGGATCTGTGCAGCATGCCATGGGAAAAGCCATCAGATCTGTTCGATGCTGCATAAAACCTGGGTTCATATCATACACAGAGGCATGATTTCCTTCCTGACCATATTGCTCTTTTTGCTCTATCTTTATGCCATTTTTTGTCAGTTCTCTCCTACTGAGATTCAAAATAGCCCTGCACAACATCCTGCTCTCCTTTCCCTGTGCCCCCTTGCAGAACACCATGTGCCTGACAGGAAAATGCAGTCATTACCATTTTCTGCAAACTATAAGCCAGAATATTATGCAGCACTTTCTGGTTTAAAATTATCCCAAAGGAGTATAAATAAGTTAGTTCTCTCATTGATGTCATGTTCAATTATTGTTCTCAAAGAGTAATTGAGAGGCTTAAATGAAATTCTCCATTGGCTTTGAATGCTAATACTTGAAAAAAATCCCACAAAACCTTAAAAACCAAACAGATAAAACCTCCAAACCCCTGCTGTAGGGAGCTATTGCTGGCTTAGTTCGATCAACTTACTTTTTCTTTATCTTTGCAGAAGTGTTTTTTTTTCTATTCTTTTGTTTATCTTGCTCTTCTCCTTCCTTCATTGTAGCTGCAACAAATGAAAGTGAATTTATCTTTTCTAGGACATTATTAGCAACCTAAGGGATTATTAAAAAAACACAAAGGAAATTTATTTGGTTACCTTTTTTCAGCCATAATGAGCAGAATTTGAGTTGAAATTTGAATAGGAAAATCTTCAGGGACTTTCTTGAGGTTATTCAGAGTTCTTTCAACGAAGTGTTTAAGTAGAAACACTTAGGGAATATGGTGTGTAAAATTTTTTGTTTTATTTTTTTTGCATCTTTGAATTTCTGAAACCTGATGGGGATTTTATACAAAGCCCTAAAGTACTTTAAGGATGTAAGTAGTCAAGTATTAGAATTTAGGGCAAAGGTGCTGGAAATCCGTTCAGGTCTGAATGATTTTTTTCTTCCCCAAGTCTTCCCCCATCTAGCCTGAAAGCTAAGTGTCAAGTTTCACTTTTCATATAATCATTATATTAGAATAAATCTTTATCTTCCCTTAGAAAAAAAAAATTAAAGCAGAAAACAACATGCTTTTGCGATAAAAACCTAAAATCTTTTTTAAAAGTAATGAAGACTGAAAGGCTGTTAACTCTGTGTTGTGCCATCCCATCTCACACTCCAACGTTTCCATGCATAAAGCATCACAAAAATATTGGAAAAGATACTGTCATGAGAGGGAAGAGTGAGAAGGAAATGTTACCTCTTCTTATGCACACTAAGGATTTTTAGGGATACTTAAAGATATGTGCACACTCTCTCCTTCTCTCCTTCTACCTCAGTAAGTGTTCAGATTATTCCTTTCAGCACAGAACTTCAGCTGGATGACCTGAAATGACCTACATGAGTATTTTATATATTGTTGGCTGCAGCAAAAAAGACGAGTGTCTTGCCGTGTAAACACCTTTATAGAAAGGTAATTGTTTAAAAGGAATACTTCCTCCTTCATTTTGAGAAATTACTTATCTATTTCATGCACATGGAAAACAGGATTAGTGATTGACACCCTAATAAAAATGAGTGTTGCTTCCACCCTGGAATTCTCTGTTATTTTTCTTTGAAGGTTCATTCCTTACCTCAGCCCTCAACTATTTGCTAATTTACCTAGCTGCTTTCTCCAGTAAGCTGATTTAAATGAATTCGAAGAACACAGAAATTAATTGAAGAAAGCACAGTTACTTGTAAAATTACCAAGCCTTCAAAATAGTTTGAAAACTGTAGCTCTGTACCACTTTCAGATTGTGTAATATTTATATCTTGGTTTACAGTTAGTATTTTTTTCCCCAAATCTGTGTATGTCAGTCAAGTAGAGCCCCTTTTGGTAGGCACCCACTACCTACTTGGAAAGTGAAAACTATCTGCTTGGAGTGACCACATTAGCATTTTTAGGTCCTTCATTTTTGGCAACTTAAGCTAATACATTCAATTTTATTTTCAGACTAGGACTGCTCAGCCAGTCAATTAGTGTTCCTCAGCTGGAAGCCTTTACTGGTAGGCTGAGGGGCAATATGAATGGGCTTCCTATAGTCCCTGAATCTTCTCTGCAATTCTCTGACAGCCCATGGCCCACTCTATTTATAGCTGCACAGTAACACTGATGTGTTCAGAAATTAGGAAGTGGCTCTGGAAAAGTACAGATCCCCTAAAAATCTATTTATGCTCTACCCAAACTCACGATTAACTTGACCTCAAGCATTTTCTGTATGCACATTCAAATATATAAATTTCAGTTTCAGAATGGGTTAAGGTAACAGAGCTATACACATTCCAAATTTAATTTCAAATTAACAAAGGCACTTGCTGGAGACCTAGCAATACATTGACAAAAAAAATTAATTTTGCCCTCTAAAATTCTTCATAATACCTTGCAAGTCCATCCCTGCTGCTCAAAAAAAAGAACAAACAACCAAAAACTCACAGAACATTGACAGGAGGAGAAAATTGCATCCAAAGAGCTTTACAGATTTGAGAACTAGATCTGAACACACAGTGCAAACAAATGGCTTGACTTCTTCAAGTCTCTGTCTATGCTCCAATGGTCAGGAAGTGTGGTTGACTAAGCAATCTTACATGAGGTTAGTATATACTGATGTACCATCAGAAAAACTACTCTGGCTTCTCTGGAGAGCTTGATAACTCCTGAATAATAATGATTCTTGTTATCTAAGCCTGGAATTAGTCATACTCTGCTGCAGGGAAGAACTGATAAAGATATTTTCCTCTTAGGGAGAGGAAGAGAGCTCCAATAATGACATTATAAGAAAACAAAGAGACCTCCTACATTTTCCTGACCTAGAAATCACATAGAAGGAAAGTTTATTTCAGTCCATCTTTGTTATTCAACAATTAAAATTTTCTACTATATTTTTTAGCCATACTATATTGGTTTTGGGGGCAGGCCTCCATTTATGTTGTTCGCAAACTTGTGTATTGCTATGTAATTCTTTTGCATGTCCCTATCTCCCAATTGAAATTCAAGGCCTAAATTATTTTCTTATAGTTCTCTGTGAGCAGGTTCATTCCTTAGCATGGGAACTGCAGCCATCAATCTTTACTTCTTCAGAAATTTAATACTTTGGACACTCTCCTTCATGTTTTTGCTACCAGGGATTAAAATGTCATGCAAATACTTGTTGTACAATAGCTTTGGACTCTATAAGAGTCTCTTATAACTCTATAACTCTAAAAGTTTTTACTAATCTTTTAAAGTGGATCATATTTCAGCTTCTAAAGAAAACCTTTCATTTATTCTTTTATTATGTAGGTTAAATCTCAGTTATACTGAAGTCAATGGCAAAGCACACATCCGTTTTACTGAGGCCATAATTTTATCTTGGTATTCACACCACCTAAACTATCTGAAAAAAAAAATTGTTTTAAACTTCTCTATTCTGCAAAATAGTTCCTTTTTTCTTCTCTAAAATTTTCCTTTCTATACATAATAATGTAAACAGAAAAGGGAAAATATATTCCTATTAATAAATTATTAATAATTTGTTTTCTTGTAATTTTTACAAGACTGTGATTTTACAAATTAAAATCTTGTAAAATAAAAATTACTGTGTTTTTTCCTTATTATGTAAGATTCAGCAGTGTAAATCCACATTACAAAGTAAATAATTTCCATTAGACAAACTAACTTTTCTACAAATTACTTAGTGGTATGCATCAAAGAATGTATGAAAGATTGTGTAACTGAACCAGTTTTTGGAAAGTTTGATGTCAGTATTGAATGACCTACTCTAGGCTGGCGATGTATTGCAATGACTTAAATTTGGAAAAACTGATCATTACGATGATACCAACACTGAAGTATTTTATGTCACTTAGTGGAATAGCGTAAAAAACATAGAAGTGGATAATGGAAACAATGGTTGAATGCTGCTAAGATTCTTGTGCTTCTATTTATGCAGTGTTAATCAGTCCTCAGTCATTCAAAATGCATCATAGTCATCTTTCTTCTGTATGATACAACTGTAACATTTTTATTATTATTTAATTTATTTATACTTAAAATTATAGATCCTTTTTTTCCTGGCCTAGAGTACACTGACTGTGAACTGAAATGAACAGTAGTTCCCCATGGTTCTAGGAAACTACATTTGTTTATTACCGAAAACTTCAGTTGTGCAGGAAGCATCTGCTGTACTTTCAGCTCTGTATACTGTAATAGGCATTTGAAGCCTAAACTATGTGCCAAAACTGAGCAATTCTTCCAATCCAGAGGATGAAAGCACATCTCTAAGCTCTAAGAAAGGAAAGTAATTGTTGAATATAGGGTTTTTCATGTAGGGCCATGTGGCAGTATCGCTGGTGGCGATATGAGAAAGGGCCTCCTCCAACCTGGGGGAGGCCGAAGAGTCCTGGCCAGAAAGTGAAAAGACGAGCGGAGTCTCCGAATTTCTTGTTTCAGATAGTTGTTTTAATTAGCATCATCAGAGAGACAGAGTACTAAGCGTGGCACCCTGTTAGCAGTTCAAGAAAGGCACGGAAAAGAGAGGAGAAAGAGCGCTTATCTCAAATTCTTGCCCCTTTTAAAGGTAAATCCCCCAATAGAAGTTTGAAACGAAGCATATTTCCTTTATTCTGCCAATACTCTATAACCTCAGCTTGAATATCCGGAGGAAATGCGGATATTTCTGTCCAATCAGTCTAAATCACCGTGCTGCAGAATATGGAGGTGTAGAAGAAGAAGAAAGAAGCCTGGAAAACAACAACTGTCCTCCATTTTGGCTTTTTTAGCTACTGTCTATTCACTACATAAACAATCCAAAAATCTCTAGATTTTTCACTCTGGGACATCAGTACAAACTATTCTAACATTCAGTTCAAACCACTTTAGATTCAAAAGTTTCCCAAAGAGTTGGCAGCTTCCTCCATGGGCGGAGGTCAAAACACACACTGTTCAGGGGGGTCACACGGCTCAAAACAGGCAGAGGAATGTCCTCTGCATTTTGGGTATCAACAGGCAGGACATGTCTACCCCCTCTCTCTACCACACAGGCTGGTGCATATGCAAGAGATGACTCGGGCAGGTCACAGGCCCAGCATGGGATATCTCTGGCACCAAAAGGACTCACGCTGCCAGCTAAGAATCAACATCTTAATCTGGAAAGCAAATGTGGAAAGAGATGAAAGATATGTTCTTGACCGAAAGACATGGTTCTTATGTCTATAAAAGCCCACACAATTTTCACAGAGACAGAAGTCTCTTACACACTCCTTTGGGAATGTGTGAGATTTTTCCCTGGAGCAAAGCACAGCTCCAGGTCACTTCTCCAGAGATTGAGAGAGGACCTTCAATGTGTACTCCATCAAAATTAGATGGTAAGAAACATTGAATCCTATGTTATACTATTTCTTAGCTAGCTGTAATTTTTATGGTACCTTTGGTTCCACGTGTAATACTAGTATCCCCTTTTTTGTTGTATCCTTGTGTAGTAATAGCCTGTCTTAAATCTTATGTCTGTTATTTTTGTGTCTATAAATAAATAATTAATTTTATAGGAGACCAAATCAGCCATTCTTGAAGAACTTGTGAATGGGAGTGTGTTGTGGGGTGCTGGACACCTCAATAACGTGACTGCCTGCTGCCAGAGGTCTGGGCAAAAGGCAAAAGCTGATTTAAACCGACATCATTCATTCATAACAGGCCAGTCAAGTAGTCACCTTCCTGCTAGGCTGCAAGCTAGTAGGAGCTGAATAATACTGCCCAAGCAGGAAGATCATAGTAGACCCCTTGAAAGCTCTATTTTGGAAACTTAGATTTAGCAATTTTCAAGAGACAGAAAAAAGCTAAAAAAGAAAGTCTTGATGTTCTACATTTTTCTTCAGCAGAGACAGAGTAAAGAAGGTTGTCCTGAGGAGCCTAAGGCAGTACTTTTAGGTGTCTGTCATTTGTCTGGGGACATCTGCCTTGCTTGAACAAATCAACAAAGGCTGAAGGAGAAAACAGTGGACCAGGGAATGTTTGAAAGGGTCACACTTCCAGGAGACGAGGGAATATTTGAAAGTGTCACACTTCCAGGAGACCAGGGGGAGCTGCTGGATGCGTAATTTCTAATGGTAATTAACATTAGCAGGTATATGAGTTGCTTGAAAGTCCAACAACAGAAAAGAGAAGGAGTACTGAGCATAGTACACCTCAGTTGCATGTGATGCAATATATAATGCATCGAAGAGATGCTGTTTAAGATTTGCAATATCCAGGCATATCTTTGTTCACATCAGTAGGTTCCAGGATCATCTGTTCTTCACGTAAAACAGTGTTGGATGGCTCCATACGTTAACTTCTAGTCATTAGATTCTCACCTGATATCTGCTTGGATGGCATGACATGACAAGTAGCTAGGGCTTAGGACATACAGGATGGTATGCCTCGCTCAAAATCCTCTTCATAGCACAGGTTGAATCTATTTTGTCAGCAGTTCCTAAGAAGACAGCTCCCACAGGCAATGGATTTACTTCCCTGAAGATGATTAAAAATAGAACTTTGTCCTTTTCTCTACCTAGATTAAAAAAAAAAAGGTTTATTATAAACATGCTGTTAACAGAAAAAAGAAATTCTAACCCTGTTGAGTAGGAAAAAAGCAATGTCAGAATGTATATCTTAACTATTCTGTGTCATTTTGTCCTGCTCTGAACTGAGGTATTTTGTGACATTTACTTATATTTAAAGGCTCTGGTTTTATGGAGGGAGTAGATATCCTGACTGAGCTTTCCTGGTTGTAGTTTCTCATGTGTGATGAAATAAATCTGATAGAGGATGGAAGCCTGTGCCCCTCTCCTAGGCTGTTTGCCAGTTTATCAGTGGTAACCATGACAGAAGAGCAGAGAGAAGTTAGTTCAAGACTTCTATTTGTTAAAAAATGACCACATCTATATCTGTTATACCAATATAAAATTTAAATGAATGTGTACCTAAATGTATGTCAGCAGCACTAAACATAGCCAGTATTTCCAATATAATCTGGTAGGATATTGAAATATCTTCTGCAATCCAGTTTTAGATCAATTATGTTTAAAAATGATAATGATTCAAAAGTCGTTCTAAGTTCTGTTGTCTGCTGCAAATAATATTCTAAGTACAATTCTATTATATATGTAGGCTCAAGATTCATCTTTTATGCAGTCCGTAATTGCAATTGTAGGACTTAAGAGATGTATTTCACTGCTTTGATCACAACCCAAATATTGACATCAGATTTTTCAGTTTCAGAGATAAAAATTAAACAAATCCTCAGTTCTGTATTTAAACATAAATTTAGATTTCACTATTACCATACTATGAATCAGAAATAAATTAAATAAACTGATACAGGTTGCTAGTTAGATTATTGTCTGAAGTTGGAAACATAAATGATTGATGTAAAAATATGTAATATTTTAAAGAAGCAAAGAATATATTTAAGCCACAGCTCTGAGAAAATTCCAGGCTTGTCATAGTTTCGCAAAATTAACAGAGAGCTGAAAACCCTTTGCCACTTCAGGTCTTCAAAAAATGGAGGTAAATAAATAAATCAATTGTACTGTGAAGAAAGCTAGCTCTACCCCAGCCAAAACCAGCAAACTCAGTCTAATGAGAAGAATAATCCAGATATTATAATGCTTTTCCCCAAAAAACTTGGTGATAATCTTATGATAATTGGAAGCATTTGATTTTTGGTCACACATAATCTTCTTAGTTACTATTGTTTATTGTAAAATTAATTTTGCAAATTCTCAGGATATTATTGATCTTTGAAATTAAAAAAATAAAAAAATAAAAAAATACCAACAACAGCAAACAAAGACCCTTCCAAAAAAAGTTATCCACGAAATCCCAGTAAAATAGTGTTTTTTCTGGTTCTTTTGTTTTTATAGGTGGATAATCTTCTCAGATTTTTTATCTAGTGATCAAATGCAAAAACCACCTAATAGATGAAAATAAACGCTGATTGCTGTTAAGAGTAAAATAATGCTGTTATTTAAGAAGTAGTCCAAATATTATTTTAAGTACAATTTCTTTTTGTTGTAGTTGCTGTGTCACATTAATACTCAATTATAATCTTTTACTTAATGTGTGTGTGAGAAAAAATGTGTGGTTTTCATAAAATCAGTTGAGAAAGACTACCAGGACCAAAGGCCAAGAGAGAAAAAATTATATTTTTGAATATCAATATGCCAAAGAAATTCATACTGGAAAACAGCAGTGTGCCAAGGTGGCCAAGAAGGCCAATGGCATCCTGGCCTGTATCAGCAATAGTGTGGCCAGCAGGACCAGGGCAGTGATTGTCCCCCTGTACTCGGCACTGATGAGGCCTCACCTCGAATCCAATGTTCTGCTCTGGGCCTCTCACTCCAAGAAGGACATCAAGGTGGTAGGGTGTGTACAGAGAAGGGCAATGGAGCTGGGGAAGGGTCTGGAGCACAGGTCCTCTGAAGAGTGCCTGAGGGAGCTGGGGTAGTTTAGTCTGGAGAAAGGGAGGCTCAGGGGGGACCTTATCACCCTCCACAAGTACCTAGAGGGTAGTTGTAGACTGGTGGGAGTCAATCTCTTGTCCCAGGTAGGAAGTGAGAGGATGAGAGGAAACGGCCTCAGGTTGTGCCAGGGAAGGTTTAGATTGGATATTAGGGAAAAAAAATTCATGGAAAGAACCATACATCATTGGAACAGACTGCCCAGGGAAGTGGTGGAGTCACCATCCCTGGAAGTGTTCAAAGAACCTGTGGATATGGCACTTAAGGGCATGGTTTAAAGATGGGTATGGTAGCGGTGCAAGGTCGATGACTGGACTTGGTGATCTTGATGGTCTTTTCCACCTTTAATGATTCCATGCTTCTGTGAACTCGATAAGGTGCACTAAATTTTTGAAAAAGCCTGTTGAATCAGGCATACTTTCATTTTCTTCAACTTTTAAGCCATTTACAAAATATTTGGAAACTCAAAGAAAGTAAAGAGTTCATTTAGACTTTGAGACTGGTGAATGAAGATTGAGTTTAACTTTCAAAAACATTAAAGAGTTTTGAATCCTGAAGAATGCCTATTAAAAGATAGACATATAATGCACCAAGGAATATATAATTAAAAACATATTTGGCAATATTAAAATTCCATAGCTAAATATGTTTTTCTGTAACATCTAATCATGAGCTACTCACTTTGTATGACATGGCCATGCCATTACAACTGGCAGTCACAGTATTCACTATTGAAAGGAGATAGATTTATAAAGAAATCATAGCTTTGGGCTAGGAAGCTTTGGATATTACTTTGAAGCACAAATTGCCATTATATAACCTTATTAAAAAAAATGCTTTTTAGTGTTGTCCAAGGCATTGTGATTTCACAACAGGAAATCTTGTGCTTTTCACTGTAATGCTGAATTACCCACTTCAGCTCCTGGAGGTGTTATGCTGCTAATAACCACACTAATTGCGACCTCAGGATGTGACACATCTAATCCTTGCCCAGTCCCAGCTAGGGTGATAAAGTCATTTTCTGGCTGGGATAGTGGCAATAATTAATGCCAGAAGTACAGCGTGAAGCCTGACAATTTGTCACCAGAGAATTAGCTGTTTTGTGGTGCTTTGCATCTTTGAAATCACATCTTACTCCAAGAGCACTGAACTCAAGTGTGACTGACTAAACTTTATAACATGAGTCAGAAAATCATGACTGTAGTTGGAATCTGTCATTTTGATTATCTGCCCCATTCTGCATATTTTGTCACAGCATATTTATCTTTTGCCATCAACACGCTGCACTAGTAAACTTTGAATTATCCTCTATTCATTACACTACATCCACTAATATGTGAAGGGAGTATAGCATATTATCACAATTGCCACCATAATCTTATGACTTCATATTATTTAAAGGAGAGGTGTGAGAATTTTGAAATTTCTCCTAGTTTTCATGATTGCACAAATGTTGCAGCAAGGTGACACGAGAGGAAAAACATTCTCTTAAGTAAATATTGCTCATTTTCATCATCTGTGAATCTAAAAATTCTATCCCTTTAATACCACAATTATTTTTTTTTAAAATAAATCACAAAAACAGTAAATGAATGCTGGTCTTAACTAAAGGAGTTGGAGAGAAACATGTTGAGTTTTTTATTGTGTTTTCCTAATTGTTAAATTTATATTTACTAAAAATGTTAGTTCTCAGTAATGCTGCTTACTCTGTTTCTTTAAACATGATCTTTATTAGCTTGATTAACTACACTGTATTTTATAGTGAGAACCTGTTACTGCCAATTTTGGCTAGGTAGTTTTATAGTCTGTTGCTGTAGAAGTTTTGACATTTATATCTCTGTACAGAAGAGACATAACTAGGTTGAATTTAATATCTGTAAATCTTGACTTGAGTAATAAACTAAACCTGAGCAGGAGGCTAGTTTTATTATTCTTTAAATAGTATAATGATCACTGTTACCCTCTAATTTAATCAACTAGAAAAACTATCCAATAAATATTCATCATCATGAACATATATTCCTGGCTTTCTTTTAGTGAATTGAGGTGACTCACAGAAGGTGAGGAATTAAAAATTATTTAATTATGATTATTAGATGTTTCTACTCTTTCAGGAATTGCCTGTTTGTCTTGAAAAAGTCACAGAAGCAGCTTCCTTTGACTTAGGTCAAACATACTTATTTATATTGAACGAAAATTGGTCTTATTATATTCCATTTGGAAGACACAATGGATGGACAAGACAGGAAATGTAGCTCTAAACCATATTATGGGAATCTCCCCTTTTGTTGTAACTGAGTAATAATAAAGTTCTTGAGGAATTAATGTGGAATTTTTTAAGATTATTAAATACTTCTGGCTGTACAGAAGTATTGGTTTCAATCAATATGTTTTGTAAGTGGTTACTTTTCAAGCAATAAAATTAATTCAACCTTTAACCCATAATTTCAAAACAGGAGTTTTATTTTGCTTTGGGTTTTCTTTTTTTCCCCCCAATGATCAGATTGTTCTTTTTAATGTGTTTTATTTTTAGAAATATAATCACTAATATAGCTGGTTATATTCTAATTTTCCAATATAATCCCTTGGATATGCAGAAGATTTTCTAAGAAGCTGTCAAATATTTATCAGAGACTCTCACCTTGTGCTTCAGCAGAACAAATTTAATTGCATGAGAGAGACTGACAGATGCAACCTCATGCTAAGTGTAGAAGAAGATATTTCCTCTTGATAATGACACAGATCTCCTGTCTTGTCTTTAAACTGATAACCTATTGCTATGTTAATGAGTAGAGATTGGCTATTGACTTTGGCTGACAAAGAAATATCACTCTGGTTAAAATGAAAGACATAATGCTACAAATACTCTGATACTAAATGGGGGGAAGGGCTTCCTTTTTATTTACCTAAAAGAAGCCCACAAAACAAACAAACAAACAAAAACAACCACCCCCCAGTAATTAAAAATTATCTTTCAAGATCTAAAGTTAAGAAGGACAAGTGAAAGAATTTCTCCTCAAAAAGCTGCACTCTCTGAATCCTACAGTCTCTGAAAAGAACCTCTCTGAATTCACAGCATGAATACTGTAGTTGCATTTAAACATAACTGAGGGACAACTACAATTCTACAGTGCTTTTATTCACTTCTTATGGTTTCCAAAATTGTAACTTATAATTTTGTATCCTACAACTTACAACTTACTCTGTGTAACTTACTCAAGATTTTTGGAGATTCTGCTCCTTTCATTACAACAGCTTTAAAGGAATCCCTTCAAACATTCTCAGCTCAAGAAACTGAAAAAAAGAATCACCCAAATTTCAGTTGTTGATTGCTGTTAAATGCAATATTTAGATTTGTAGTATGATCTTTAAGAACATAGGATAACTGGCTGAGGAAAGACTAGATAAGCATGTAGGTCAGGATCTTCAAAGTGACTCAGATATGCTGCAGGGCAGTGGGGGTTGTTGGTTTTGGGGTTTTTTTAATTCTTGATCTTTCTTGTGACGTCCCTAAATGAGTTGAATTTTTTTGGTAAGAAAATCAGAGTTGCTACTATTTGGAAATAAGCTTACTTAAATGTTCCAAGTTTATTATATCAATCCCTATTTGTATTCTGTTTCTTCAACATTTTTCTCTTCTATCATCTTTATTTTATTTTGTTTTACTAGACTGCTTGTCTTTCTGTCTTTCCAACTGTTTCTTGTTTCTTCCTTGTTGATAAATCATCCTTTAACCTTGTTGATCTTGTGTTGTTCAAATTGTTTGATGGTCTTTCATGATCATGCTAACCTCATATACTTCTTTCCTTATTGTTATGGTTTCATTTCCTTTCACATTAAACTGCAGTATTTCTTCAGAATAATTTTGTATTCTGATGAAGAAATGGAATCAAAAGTATCTGACTATACCTGACATATTAAAATAATTAGAAAGTTGTTCTTTTTATCCATTGTGAGTACATTATGTATTTAAAAATATAATTTCCTTTCTGAGTTTTACACGCCTGGTTGTGGGACAAAGATGAAGCACAACTGAAAGTCTACCGGTGGGACACTTAAGAAAAAGTAGGTGCTACATGATCATTTAAACTTTTATGAGTACTTTAAACTCTGATGTGTGGAACTCCTTTTTCATATCATCATTAAAAATATAAAACATTGTCTTACTAAGAGTGACAAGGATGATTATGGAATGTTCTCCTGGAAAAGAGTTCAAGGCTGAATAATATATCACCATAAAGTGACATCTTAGAAGTTCACATGAAAAAGTATACTGCACTTGACTGGAATGGAGTTTACTTTCTTCACATCAGCCTGTATGGTGGTGTGCTTCGTATTTGCAATTATAATAGTGTTGGTAATGCACCTCTGTTTTCATTACTTCTGAAGAGTGCAAAACATCAAGGCATTTTCTCTTTTCACTCTGCACTGCCCCCTCAAGTAGGTTTTGTCTGAGATGGAGTGAATTTTCTTCATAGACACTGGTATCATGCTGTGCTTGGATTTGTGACAAAAACAGTGCTGATAATACTTTGATGTCTTACTTATTGCTGAACAGTGTTTGTAAAACATCAAGGCATTTTCTGTTTCTCTCACTGCAATACAGGCAAGTAGACTGGGGGTGAGCAAGAAGTTGAGATGAGGACACAGTTGTGACAGTTGATCCCAACTGAGGAAGGGGATAGTCCGTACCACATGGTCAGAAATAAAAGCTGGGAGAAGAAGTAAGTGGAGGGAGATGTTTGAACTTGTAGGGTCTGTCTTCCCAAGTAACCATCACACATGATGAAGCCCAACTTTCCCAAACAGGCTGAACACCTCTCTACCCATGGGAAATGATGAATGGTTTCCTTGTTTTGCTTTGCTTTCATGAAGAGGTTTTGCTTTACAACTACCTCTATCTCAACACATGAGTTTTCTCACTTTTACCCTTCTGATTTGCTTCTCCAACCCACTTGAGGGGGGTCAGTGGGCAGGTGTGGGGGCTGAGCTGCCTTCTGGGGTTAAGCTACACCACCACCCTTCCCCACAGAAAAAAAGCTGGGGGTGGGTAAGAGTCTGGGAGGAAACACAATCAGGACAACAGACTAAAACTGATCGAAGGAATATCTCATACCACACAGCATTGAAATCTCAGGAAAGGAGGACAAAGAGGGGAGTTTTGTGGTTAAGGAATTTTTATCCCAAGCAACCAAGACCATTGTGGAGAGCCTCCCTTCCTGGAAGGGCTAAACATCTGCCTTCTGATAAGTGGTGAATAAATTCCTCTATCTGCTTTGCCTCCATGAACAACTTTTTTTTCCTTGTTAAGCTGTCAATGTCTTGATCCACAGGTCTTTTTGCCTTCCTTCTATTCCCCCCTGTCCTATGGCTGAGTAGGAAATAGGTGTATGGATGTTGGTTGTTGGCCAGGTAGGACCACCACAAATATAGAAGATAAATAGGAGTGATAAAACTTTATCTTCTGCAAATGCTTTCCATCCAACTCTCACAGAGTAAAACACAATTAAACTGCATGCTGTATTCTTCAACTGTATTGTTTGTTGCACATTTAAAGCTATAAGTACATTATATTCCTTTGTTTATTTCCTCATGTCATAAATAGTGGCTGCTTCATTAAATCCCTCTTTTTGTTTTTCTCAGGAAAATTAAAGCAGAGCAGATTACACAGAAAGTATGGTGAAACAATCCAGGAACATTTTATTTATTCACAACCAAATGGGAGGAAAGTCTGGCTGTTAAAGGGAGAACATTGATTTCTAGATTTTTTTTCTCCCTAAAACAAAATGTATGCATAGAAATGTGGCATAGAATAGTTCATATTTAAAGTCTCCAAACAATACTACCCATGTTTACAGCTGTGACCTAAAAGAGTAAAAAGAAATGGTCTAATTTATCAATTTATTTGTAGAGGTTTAGAGAAATACTCTGAATTTAGTTTAAAACCCTTATTTTCATTTAGATAAACCATAGATATAAGTATGCCCACAGCTACTTTTCAGATATAAGGCTGATGAAAAGCTGATCTTTTATCTGAAATCACCACTGACTTTTTCCTGTCTGCCTACTCTTTCTGACAAGAGTTAATTGGAGGTATTTATTTCTTTGTACTCACTTTTATTACACTTTCAGAGTGTAACTACACCTGGTTCCAGTGAACTAAGCTTATTTCAGTAGAAAACAAATGCTTTTATTTTCTTTGGGGGGAAATATAATATTGCTAAAACAGAATTTTTTTTCCAGTTACCTTTAATTTTTACATAATTAATTAATACTTTTTTCTCTTTTTGTGCTTTTTTCTTTCATTCTTATTTTTTCTGTTTCTTAATGTCCATATTCTGACTATTGAAGAAACATCTACGTGGTGTTTATTATAGTTTTGTGACTAAGCAAGCTATTGAAAATCTTAGACATTGTTGTCCACTTCAAAATTTCAAAAAATATTCATGTCTTTGAAGAGAACCTGGTGTGAGAAATTGGATTAGCACTGGTAACCTGTCTGATGATATCTCAAAGGGGATATAAAAAAAACCCATTTACTCATATTCCTCCATATGGTAGGCCTCCCATATTCTCTGTCTGTATCTTCCCTCTGTCTCTCAATTTTTCACTTTGTAACTGTGGAGAAGGTTTAATATTCCTCTATTTTTAGAGAGGTTCATAATCAGGATAGCTATTCCTTTGTCCATTTATTCCACTGCAAAAATTGCCACTCTTTTCATATGGTCTGCCACTCAAGTGCAAAGAGCTACAGAGTCATGAGAGAGATCACATTATGTGAAAATGGACTTTTTTTTTCACTCAACAGTTTATTGATCTTCAAGGACAACCAATTTTTTCCAGCTGTCATCTCTTCCTGTTAAAATTATTAGTTTTCACCCTACCTTGATAACTTCTTTTTGGGTTGTCAAAATTTGTCTGCCACCTCCTGTGACCATCTCAAATCTAATTTGGGTGAGGAGAAAGTTTAGAATCCCATAATCCGCTCTGCTTTAACATACGAAGAGTACAGAAAATGCTTAGTTTCCATTACAAAAAGAAATTATCTCCTGTGGAGAACAGAGAGTTTTGAGTGAAAGCTGTCCCTGCTAGGATAAATTCAATATGAGGTTGTTGATACAGTGATTCACTACCTTGTGCAAGTTAAACTGTTATAAAAAGGACTAGAAGATGGCAAATGGGGTTGCTTACAGCCTAATTCATCAGCAGAGTCCCTTCTACTACCAAATAAGTCAATGTTAATCCTAATGGTACAGTCAATACAAGGAGAATTTTCTCATGCAACACTTATCACTTTTTTTTTGTCAAATCAGCAATCTCAGCCTAATATTGGCTAGGCAGAAATAGAGGGCATAGCACAATAATCACAAAAATATTTAAAAAGGGCTGCCAGTGTCTCCATTTTACTTGAAATTAGACGCTTCCTGATATCCATTTCAAAACAAGCTTTAACATTTAAAGTTCTGGTTACAATGAATTCTTATCATGTTTAACTGCTTTAAGTGGCAAGCAGTTTTTTGAACTATTGTTCACAAAGAAAGTCCCAGACTCTGTGCAAAGCAATCAGTTCTGGAAAGAAATCCTGCATCAAGAGAGTTAATACTGTTTTTCCTTGAGGGTTTTTACAAGGGTAATGAGACCAGTAATTAATTTATCTAAGAATAAAAAAGACTCATTTAATCAGAATGTCTTGACTGTACTAGTCAAAAGAACTCCTAGGACTAGAAATTTGTTTTTCTAAATTCTCTTCAGCATAGAAAAATCTATTTTATCCCTTTCTTCTTGTCAGGATTTTGTAGGGTTCAGAGAACCTAAAATAGAATTTCAGGCTTCATTTTTTGCAAGAGCAAACCTCATCCTGCTTTGCCTTCCCTCGTGCAAATTAATATAAAGGGTTTGTCTCTGTGTTGTCAAAGTGCACTGTTTCAAGCTGCAGTTATATGACAGTCATTCTCCCCTTAGATCACATTCAGAATAGTGATAGTTGCTTGTATCAAACCATTTGGGCAGAATTTTTAAAAAATTGTTTAATGAGATTGTGGAACTTTGTAAATTCCATTTGCCTTACCCAAGAAAATAAAAACACATATAACTATGTATTTTTGTGGTTTGGATTTGGATGGGACTATATCGTTCTTATTTGGACTCTTCCCTGGAGCCTAAAATATCACAGGAATAAATGTTTAATCATAAATTTTTAAGGTTAGATCAACAGTCTGGACAGCTACTCAATGGACAGCCATTTATTCTTAGATTATCTTCCTTCCTTTGCTACGCACAGTGAACACAGATCCCATCTTGCAGATACACTTGTCTTTTAGAATCCTCTAGTTAAGTTACTTCTGTTGCCTTTTGTCCCCCACTTTGAACTTTTTTGTGTGACTTTACTGTGTCTTTGAGCCTGTTGCATTGATTTCTAGTCTAAATCTCATCTTAGAATATGACATTTTTTTCTACACTATTTCAGACAACCTGTAGATTTTTCCACTAAAGTATTGCTCTTCCCCTTAGTTTTTCAGACCCTTGAAACTGACAGTGCCTTTTGTTCTCAAAAAATGGCAACTGTATTGAGCAGTATATACAAAATACATATGATATAAAATAAACCCAAACACAAACCTAAAAAAACGATGCCCCAAAACTTTACTAATAAATAAAGTGAATTATACTTTAGTAGCACAAAAGATGGAGAACGTGGAAGGAAACAGTTTAGAGCTGAGATAAAGATATTTCCAACCACTCAGCTCCTCAGAAGCTGCTTCACATTGTTTGTACACTGCTGTGCTCATGATACTTGGTGATTCCTTAACGATTCTTGAATATCACTGTGTTCCCCGCCTTGTTTTTAGCCAAGAGCCTTCTCCGTCTTTTGGCAACTTCAGTTATTTTACCTACAACCAGTCTCCTCTAGCTCAGTAAATTATTTCCCTGACTGTTCCTAAGAACTCCCACATCTAATGGGTAATAAGTCAAATCTTTCAGATCCACCACTAAGCAAAGAGAAGGAAGAAATCCTGCCCTGCATTCTCCCAGTGTAGGGATTAAAATAATTTTTAAAAAACCTTTTACTGGAGACATATGTAATCTTTCTTTCTTTCTTTCTTTTTCTTTCTTTCCTTCTCTCTCTCCTTTTCTTTCTCTCTCTCTTTCTTTCTCTCTTCCTCTCTTTCTCTTTCCCTCTCTCTCTTTCTTTCTTTCTTTCTTGTCTGCCTGCCTTGAGAAATGATAGCAACCAACTTAGAATACTAGATATTTATTTTCCCTACCTCAGCATGCCCTGACAAGTTCTTTACTTCCATTTCTCCTTCTTACAGTTGTCTAGTCTAGCCCATCTCCAAAAGATAATAAGCAAGTCTAGATGAAACCTCTGTACATGTTGTCTCTCCTCAGCCAAGGTGAGATGCCTAATTATGTACTTAACTATATGACATGTTCTAGGTGAGAATAACAAAGTATTCTTATATGAATAAGTAGAATATTAATTGCTTCCTCCCTCATCCCCTTTTTTTAATTAATGATTCTTCCATCTTCTTGCCTGCCTGGTTTGTCCTACAGAAATCTTCTAAAGACATAATGATAGAACTTTGTAAATTATGTGTTACAATAAATACTTATTTGATAATGACTTAATTAAATTCAACACATTAACTAATTGGGAACTTTCTATAAACACCAAATGTTCCACAACAGATACTAAAGCTTGAAAAAAATGTATTGAGCTTCAGCTAAACATACCATTTTAGAGGACTTTTTCTGATGTCAGGTTATAGAATTTATCACACTAACTTCATTGCAACGAGGAGTTGAATGCAACCAGAAGACTTGGAATAAGCATAGATATCTGTGCAAAAGAGGAAGGTTATAAATAAAAAAGTGTATATGTACATAGAGATCCTACATATGAATTTTAACTTCTATGCTTGAATTTCAGATCCAGGGTGTGAACTCAGGGTAGAAAGTGACATTTATTTAAACAGATGTCTTTTATTAATTCATATTTTCAAAAGCCAAGAGAAAATCTCTCTTGTATCAAACTGATTTTTATTTGTGCTAACTCCTTATCCCTCTGTTTTACTTTAGCTTTTTCCTTTCTTGTTATTTCCTAATATATAGGAGTCTTTTTTCTACCAAGCCTAAAATCACCTTCTTGGATGTCTTTATGCTTCATTGTTACATTCCGTACCTCATAAATTACATATGTTTTAAAACTAAGAACAATTTTTTTAAAAAAAGCTATCTAATATACCAAAACCAAACCTGTTACTAAAGAAAAACAGGACTTTTTTCTATAACATAGAAGTATTTATCCTTTTCAAATCTGTGTTTCATATGAAAATCATACAATTTATATTACCTGCTCCTTTAAGTGTCTTTGCTTAAGTAAAATAGGTTATTAATAAAGCAATATAAGACTAGAAAGAGCTCCTAACTGTTCATTTAACACTTACAGTAAAAATTATAATACTGTTTCTGATTTTATATACCCAAATAAAGTGTAATTCAGTGACGGAAAATGTTTTTAAAAGTAGCTAACCTTTCTGAAATCTTGATAAGTATTAATTTAAAAATGTCTAGCAGCAGTTCCTGTTCTCTTTAGTGCCAGAAAAGTATTTGACAGACTAAGGAAGGATTATCTATTTAATGCACTAGATAAATTTGGATCCAGAAACAAATTTTGTAAATGGATTAAATGCTTACTCCTAGAAGCATGGCTTACTGGGCTAAGTATCAGGACTGAAATCCCCCCAATCCTCAAACAACAGCTCTGAATCTTTCTCACCCTCATTCTTCTTCCTTCAAAAGGATAGATAGTTCACAGTTATTTCAGGCTAGATTTTGGTAATCGCTCTCCAGCTGAGACCTTTGTTTGCGCAGAATTCAAGGTTGCTGACAATATGCACTCTCTGTGATTCTCTNTCTGATGTGATTTATTTTCCTTCATTTAAATGAGATCTTCAGGAACTTAATAGAAGTTAAATAGCAATATTAATACTTTTATGCCTAGCTCTAAACACTGTGGAACCATCAGGGAATATCAGAGTTATAATACATTCCTGCTGTTTGTTTTTTATAGTTGAGAAGTTCTAAACTGAAAGGATTAGGGGTAGCTATAGATTTTTGTGGAATGAAATTCTTGTTGGGAACTTTGGATTTGTTAATCCTTTTAAATCTTAATAAATAGTGGGAAGACATATTTCTTCAAAAGCAGAGAAGAAGGAGCCTCTAGAAAGGCAGAAATTACTTTTAAATTAAAGATAAAAAATGTCTTTATCTGTTGCCGAGGAGATTAAAATAATATTGGGACTATTCAGTATTTCAGAAAAGAAAAAAAGAAAACCAAAGGAATGGTTTGTGTATTTAATCTTCCAATATTAGTTAAAAATTAAATCATGCTGAAGTAGGACTGAAAGTCAGAAAAGAAGGGGCATTTCAAAGGAAAAGTGGTGAGCATTAGTTGTTTTTCAAGGTTATGGGGTTTGGCACTGCAAAAGTGCTAATTTGATTATCTGTCTGTACAGAATTCTAAAATACCGCCCCTGCAAAGTGAGGATTTTTTGGCTTATGTTTTTCTTCAAATCTTTAGTTGGTGGCTCTACACATGAGAGGACAGGAGAGTTTCATTCACAAAATGTGTTGTGGTAGAAAAATTCCTGTAGACACTTTTAGTGGGTTTTGCCTACTATTACAGACTAGGAGAAGGAGTGGGCAAGCAAACCTTGTAACTCTAAAAGAACACCATAATCCAACAAGCATATTTTTACCACCGGGCTCAGGTTATTTTGCATCTCATAACTTCTGTTACAAACTGTCGTCAATTCTTTCACAAGTAGCCTCAAATCAAAGGCAGCCCAGGTGTCAGCAGCAGTTTTGAAAGAAATGATAGCACATGGTAGACACTACTAACAGCAGGGACACTGCGGGTAATGTTAACAAAATTGCCCATTAGTGCTGCACACTACTCAGAAAGAGCACAAGGCTCTTGAATATGTCAGTGAAACTTGGGAATCACAAGATGAAATTTCTTAAAAGTGGTAAAACCAAATGCTGCAGTATTTGAAAACTAAATATAACTTTTGAGAGCAACAAATTATGGCTGGACACAAGCATGAGAGCAACATTAAAAAATAAACCAAAAAAAGTCAATTAAATGAAAATTGGATGATAAATAGCATAAAATCTGTCATCTGTGCGATTCTGCAAAGTTATGTTCACTTAGAAGCTATTCTTTTTGATGTCAAATTAATTTTTCTCCTGACAAATGCTTCATTCACTTACACATCAGGGAATTATAGATGACAAGAAACACAAGGACCTATGTTTTTGAGTTTCATCTAAAGTTAAAATGGATTTATGGCATATTGCTGTCATTCTACATCTTGACAAAATTGATGGATAAGATGTACCACCATCATAACATGGGCTGGACATGTCATCCCAAGATCACCATTCTGTATTTTGTGAGTCCGTGTATTGGTGCAAGGCTTATTATTGTTGTTTAAGCAGTTTCAAAGAATCAACTGGGAGTCTTGATAAAAGAATTACAGGAGCAGGCGGTAGCTGCCAAGTACATGCATTCCCTTCAAAGACATTTTCAATGGTATAAGATGCTTGAAAATTGTCTTAATCACAAATAGAAGGGTGCTGGCTTTCTCGGTATCCAATATTTTTCTCTGATCTGCATTCTGCAATTGTTTCTGAGGACTCTGGTCAGCAGACGAGCACCTTTAATGAGCATCAAAAGCAATTATCTACTGAAAATCAACACAAACATTGGTTTAAATTGCTGTTGCTTGAATGAGACTGACAGAATCAGATAAACTTCCCTCTTTAAAAGAGTAAAAATACTCTTTATATTGATTAGCATATACTGTAGATACTAGTTTTTTATGGGCTTTTAAGGCAAAAAAATAATCTATATGTGAGCTGAAAAGTACAACACCTACCCCCTCCTCCCCCCCAAAAAAAAACCCAAAACAGAACAGGAAACAAAAAGCAGAAGGGTATTTAGGGTAGTTGTCTCATTCTCTATTCTCAAAATAGAGTGAAATTTTGTAGTGGCAATAGTTTCCTAGGCATTATAGGGAAGAAAAAAACAGGGGAAATGAGGCTGAGGTCTCTTGCTCATGGTAATAACATTTGTTAACACAACAATGTTCAGGATATAAGCAGTTAGAACCATAGCCTTGCAGATTAATTCAGATAGGCAGAAATCTCTGTAGCATTCCCCTTGTCAAACCAAGGTCAACTTCAAAGTCAGACATAACTTTCAATTTAGATCAGATTCCTCCATGTCTTTTTGAATCCCGTTTTGAGTACCTCTAAACATGGACATTGCCCAGTCACTTTGAGTATCCTCATGGTTAGAGAAAAAATTTGTAATTTACAGGAAGAACTTGTAATACTTAATGAAAACTCCCCTTATTTCCTCCTCCTTTATTACTGATAATGCCATTTTTTTGATACTTCAGTAAAGGAAGTGCATTTCTTTTGTCTCTACAGTTCCAGATACCTACATACTTACAGATCATAGGAAGGTACAGTGCATTCATTACGTGGAGCTCAATGACCATAATTCTGAATTGCTCTTTTGAGAATAGTCTTCTTGCTTTCTGCTCTCTTTACTGTATAGGACAAGAATGAGAAAGAGGAAGACAACATAATCAAACCCTACAAAACCTCATATGATAAGAAACTATGATTATATATTATACTGCCAAGTTCTTATTGATCCACTTAAAGGCACATTGACCTTTAATATTAATGTGCTTAGCTACAAATGTCATTGGAAAAGACTATAATACTTAATCTTCAGTGACATAAAATGTGCATGTCTACTATGAACAAAACCACAGGCAGTAGTGAAGAAATGTAACCTTAATTACATCATCTACTTGTCAGGAAGCTCTCAGCATTTGCTATTATGAAAAATGGAGATTAAGGTTATTACCAAGCCAAAAGGATACTATTCTTCATGGAAAGATATTACTGTGAAATAAAAAATAATTATATTTTTGTTGCGGACAGGAAAGGTGGTTAAATTATACGTTTATTTCAAAGGATTAATATCAGGATGCTCTTGATATATAATGAGAAGTAACAGCATGATAGCTTACAACGGTCAACAGAAAAGAGTTTATTGATTATTTTATCTGTCTTAATTTATTTTCTTATAGGATATAAAATACAGCTTAGAAGGCATAACCTTTATTCAGAGGAGACACTGAACAGAAACACCATTATCTATGCACAAACTGACTCCAAAACCACATTTTTCCAAGAATTAGGGGCTCTAAAGAAGTGGAGATTTTTGGACTGTGCTGGGTGCACATTCCCAGACACTGGCAGCAGGGTGCTGCAAGTGTGGCCTCCATAAGGAGAAGCCACAATTTCCCCATGCCTGACACAGCTGGTTCCAACAGACCCACCACAGGGCACAGCTGAGCCCAGCAGTCACCATGGCAGCACCTCTGGGAAAAAAAATTCAAGAACCAGCAGAAAATGCTGGAGGGGGTGCAGGGAGTGTGCAGGAAGAACACTCTCCTCTTCCCCTTGGGCCACACTTTGACCTCAGAAATATTCATTAGGCCTTGGCTTTGATGAACAGCACCTCGGCTAAGCTGCTCTTGAGCTTATCAGAGATGCTGTCTGTTCCCAGGAACTTGTGCTGTCCAACAAGACCCCTTTAAACTGTTGGTCAGTTCCAGGACTAAGTTTGGCAACGGAGTCCATTCTGAATTTTGTGACTTAAAGGAGATTCTCCCTTTTTCCCTTTTATCCTTACCCTTTCCTACCCTCAGCCTTTTTCCATCCCCAGCTTCTGCATAGATCCCTTTACATTGATTTTAATTTTAGATTGACTGATTTTAGATTTTAGTCTGATTTTTCTCTCTGGGCCTTAAACATGTAGTAAGTCATAGAGTAAACCTTGCCAATGAACTTTGTCGTGTTTTTGCTTTAAAATTAAACTACTTTTGACCATATCTTAACTGGTGATTCTTTAAATGACTTAAAACACTCTTTCACAGCAGGGGAGAAAAAAAGCTGCGAGAATGAAAAAAAATTGTGAGAGAAGGTGAGAAAAGAAGGAGAAGGAGAGGCATCCACTGGAGCAGGTGAAAAGCGTCAGGAGAAAGGAGCAGGAGAGAGAAATTGCTGTGTACTGACTACGGCCCACCTGACCCCAGACTACTTGGTTGCAGGAGAGGTAGAGGAGCCTGGAGGAAAGCTGAGCTTGGGAGAGCGGAGGTCAGAAACTGCTTCAATGAACTTTTCATTTGTCTCTACCTGAATCAATTTTAACTGGTAATAAATTATTTGTCCCAAAGCAAGTATGTTTTGTCCATGACAGCATTTAGTAAGCAATCTCTTTCTGGTTCTCTTCCCTTGTCCCACAGAGGAGTGGCAGCAGCAAGCAGCTGAATGGGAGTTCAGCCCTTAGTCAAGGCTAACCCACCACACTGGCCAAGATGGGGAAATTAGGTTTCCCTTACTTAAAAATTCTTCTCTATTTTATGTCAAAAAGCATTTTTTTTAGACTATACATGGAATACTGAGCTAGTTAATTGCTGCTTCTAAACCAAAAGTAAAACCCAAAAGAGGTGACAGGTCATTAAGTTGTAGTGGTATTCAATGGATGCATGAACTTACTGAAAGAGTTTAGACTAAAAAACTGTTTGGATTACCAGTGCTGATTTGTTTTGGTTTTGGTTTTGTTTCTTTGAATTGCATGTAATTTTTTCTTATTTTGTCCTCATCATATCAATGTATGTATATATGTATTAATATAGCCTGAGGTGTCAGTAGGAAGTTAAGAATATTGCCAATGACCAACATCTTGTTTCATATTGCTGAAAGACTTAGAAAGTACTCAGTTAACACTACAAGGCAGTCATTCCCTGTGATCCTTGGGGATCCCTTCCAACTCAGCATATTCTGTGATTCTGTGATTGTGATAAAATTAGAAAGAAAAGAAAACAAAAAAAACCCCAAACCAAAATAAAATAAAATAAAATATAAAATATAAAACTGTTGAACACTGCTAGGTCAAGGTAAGGAAGCAATTAGATTAAATGATGAGGCAGTTGAAATGATAAACAGGTTACAATCAGGTGAAACTAGGATACTGAAACTCACTTTGTCTTCACGCTGGCATGTATGACTTGTTGCAGGGTATCAAAAAGACATGCAATCTGCTCAAGTTCAGTAGTGTGTAAATGTGGTATTCACAATCTGTATCTATTTCAAATGACATCATTGATCATGTGTTTCATTTTTTTGAAAATTATATTCAATGGATACAGAGAGCTAGCAGCAGAAACATTTACCCACTTATTTTTCATCCACTCTTCTGAACTATTATGTTGCTATGACAGATGGATCTTAGAATGGATTACATGGAGACCTCAAGTTTAAAGTAGCAAATATCGTTTTCTCAAGGCAGTATCATAAGTCATAGTCCATTATATGATACAGTACAGAATGGAGCTGAACCTAGTGAGGGAAAGCTACACAATCTAATTAACATTATTCCAAATGTTTCTGTCATTTTTAATAAAGAAAACCATAGAGACTTACCAAACTCATTCATGATTTAATGATACAAGAAAATAAAAAACTGAGCTAATATAAATTGCAGTAGTGCTTTCATTCAGCTTTCTTGAAACCCTGAATCTCTGATAAAGAATTTTTCAAATAAAATAGTCAGAATGAAAATTATATTCATAAATATATACAAGAACACAGTTACATTTGCTATACTGCTAATGTCAGTTATGAGAAAATCAGCATTACTGTCAGCTTATAATAGACAAATGAGGTTGTTAGGAAGACCTATTAGACTATAAGAGAATTGTTAGAGATAATTATCCACTTGTTAAAGATGCTGTGGAAGTTCGAAGTATTCTCAAGGACAATTTCTTGCTTTCCCTTAAAGGGGGTTTTCTCCTCTATTTTTGTAGTCACTAAACCTAATCTTTTCCATTCTAGGAGTGGAAACTGGTTGCACCCTATAGCCAGTGCTATACTTAAGGCACACAATCAGTGACATTATCATTAGAAGAGCAGATGCTCAGTTTTCCCACTGAGTTCAGTGATTCTGAAAATCTCTTCTGTTTCTGAAAAGCCATTCTCTTTGTCGCAGTAGACACAGTAGGTACTGAGCTTCAGAACAGCTTTGAAAATTTTGGGCTAAAGTGTAACTCTTTCCCTGTCAGAGGCTATAATCTTTCACTTTGTATCAATGATTCCTTCCCTTTCTGTGTAACATTAGACTTTTAGAGATCAAACCATATCTGAGCTTACTGAACAACGAGAAGTGAAAAACTATGTTTCAGTCACGGTATCTAACCTGGAATTCATTTGTATGGGGATATGTCTGTGAAGTATGGGAGTAGGTGTTGCAGATTCACTTATGTTCACTCCATCGCTTCTCATTCAGGGCTAAGACATGCCCTAGTTATATAAACAAGACCAAAAAAAAAAAAATTAGACATAGGTTTAAATCCGTATTATTCGTACTATACATATTTTATGCCTTTATTCAATCAACTCAAGCTTCTGAATCTGGTATGGAAAAGTAAATTGGTGTGCTAGAATTACCACTGCTCTATGACCAGGTAAAGAATACTGGGAATGAGACACAGTATTGTTTTTCCTTGATAATCCTAATATCACAGTCTGTGATATTGCCAGTTTCAGTAGGAAAATTCTCCAATGGCTTTACATTGCAGTTAAGGACCAAATTCCTACTTCCTTTTCAAAGCAAAGAGGAAACAGGAAAGTGCTGAACTTCTCTGAAGATGAGAGCCTCCTATTCTTGATTGAAAATCTCTCCTGTCTTTCATTTAGTGATCCCTTTTCACTCCACACGACTTTTGGCGTAACTGATTCCAGCTGTCATTTTTCACAGTGACTGCTAGGGAAGAGAAACACACAATCCCAGAAAGCACACTGTGGTGACACGTACGACCCACCCGGCAGCAGCCTAGAAAAGGTTAATGAAAACGTTAATTATTAATCCTTGAAATGACAAAGACAATTAGAAACAACTACTGCAACAGACTATATGAGGAGCAGTCTCAGGCGGAGCTGTTGAGATTTTAAGCTATGATGAAAATGTAATGTGGGATGAAAATAGTCTGCTAAATAAAGGAAGAAAATCCACAGAATTCATGGAAGATAAGAGGTAGAAATACACTCCTGACACTTATCTTGACCTCTCTGACAAGACACCTGAAGAAGAGTAAAGGCTTTGTTTTTAACTCCAAGAGATGTAGAAAGGAGCTGGGGATAAAGGCTCTGAAACTGACGGATAGCTATCTTGCATTTGTGAAAATCCTAACTAATTCTGTTATCTGAAAGAGAAAGGTCTCTTCCTTACACGGATGGAAAGATCACATATATACATTGGAAAGACTGTTATACCAGGCATGAGATGGCTGTAGCTCCCTGCCATATAAAAGTTGAGAGCAGATCAAACATTAAAACTCCTATTGAAATTGTTGGCAAATGTGCATATACATTCAAAAAGAAAAATGTACTGACAAATATTTACTTGCTTGCAACTAGACATTTTGTTCAAAAATGTTGTTCAGACAGACAAGAGTGAGCATTTATTGCTGACTGATGGGATACTATTTTACCTTCTATCATTTAAAAAAAAAAAAAGAGATGGATAAATATAATAATTGCTGCCTTTAAATATTGTTTAGTGGGCATATGTAAGAATTAAAAACATTTACTTTAAAGTCAAGACTAAAAGCTACTGTCCCACACTAACTCTTATTTAGCTTGAAAGTGCCACTCTGGCATCTCGTCTCCATTTCTAATGTGCAGCAACTTTTACCTTAACAGGTAAAACATTTTCCAGAACTCTGATTTGAAGCATTTTGCAAATATTTAATTGACACTTTTCTGTGCCTTAATTATGACTCCCTGGCTGGGGGAGATTTTTTAGACTCTTTGCCAGAAGCCCAAGAGACCAATGGGACCTTNAGAAGCCCAAGAGACAAATGGGACCTTCAGTGTTCTCTGCTTTCAGATAGTTGTTTATTAAGTCTTATCAGAGAAATAGAGTCACTGACGTGACCCAGACACAGCACAAAGCAGAGAATGCAAGAGAAAGCCAAATTATCGAGATTACACAGTCTTTTAAAGGTAAATCACCCAATGAAAACTTACAACAAAAGATATTTTCACTTTTCCACCAATGTTCAATAAATCACTTTGTCACGTAGACAGGAACTGCGGAATTCTTTATCCAATCACGCTAAACTACTTCTACTGCAGAACATGGAGTAATAGAAGAAGAAGAAGAAGAAGAAGGTCTGGAGAACAACAACAGTACTCCATTACAGTACTCCATTTTGAAGTTTTTGCTTTTTATCTATTTACTATATTAACAAACCCAAAGACTCTAAATTTTTCAGCCTATGACAATCTTACATAATATTCTATCACCTAGTTCACACCAGTGTAGATTCTACTTCTTCCCAGAGGGTAGGCAATTTTCTCCACGGACGAAGGTCAAAGACAGTGTTGTCCAGGGGGGTAGAACCCTTCAAAACAGGCAGAAAAATATTCTCTGCACTCTGGATTCCCACATTTAATAAGAATATATTGTGAATGTATAGCTGAATGCATGAATCCTAAAATGAATGGATACAATCTGCAGAGCGCTTAAACCAACTTTTGTAACCATTAGTTACTGCAAATTTTGTAGATAAATTTTCTGAATTGCCTGACACTTCTCTGAAGTATTTTAAATTAAATTAAAATTCAGAGGAAATGTTTTAAGATACACAATTCAAAAACAGCTGACAGTGTTTTTCAACATGAAACATTGAAGTGTTCTAAATGAAACTTTAGCAGCAGGATGCATGAAAATATACTTCTACTCATACAATCTTATGCCCAGATGCAATTATCCATAAATTAGATATCCACTAAGTATGGTGTCCCTCTGGAAACATGACAATAGAAAAGTTTATTTGCATTCTTATTCTGACCCTCAATGTGCTTGCAACTTCTAATTTCCTACTTTTATCCTGAAAATTAATGATAAATACAACACTGAACAATATCAGAACCAGGTAATCCAAAATACAGTGAGGACTTTTGACTTGTTGCTTAATCTGGTAACTTTTCTGGATCATGAAGGGAAAGGGAGGGTTTGCGGATTTTTTCCTGCAAAAGGCTACAATGGATCTGAAATATGTTTCCACTTCGATAATTGAGCATTGTTAGTTATTTCCTGAATTTGGCCTTTCCTATCACCTGGACAAATCACTTTGTAGTGATGCCACACAACTGCAAAGATTAACAAAACCCAAGTAGTCCAAATATACTTCAGTATATAGCATATAAAATGTCTTTCTTTTTTAACTTAATGGGACCTACGGACACTTTTTGGTTATTCATTCATGGTAGATCCTCAACATTAGTTCCGTTACTTTTTAGGAACAAAAGTTAATCTAACTAATCTATGATCTCAAAAATCTTTCTAATGAATGTTACTAGGCTTGCTCAAGCTTCAGCCTTCTGGCATCTCACCTGTCTTACAGGAGTTGCAAGGGAACTCCTGAACGTTCGACAGGTGAAGCCAATACTCAGAGCGACCTGGGGAAAATTTTCTTAATCTAGACTTAGCTTAGAAATTTTTTAATCTAAACTTAAATTTATATATACTTATTGATAGTGTTATTGTCTGATACTCCAACACAGAAAGATGACTTGAGTCAAAAAGTCTTACAGACATTGGCTTTAGCTGACGATTTTCTGTCCCTGACTCTAATGAGAAAATTTTACTTGGCTCTTCTTTTAAGCTATTTATAAATAATATTTTCACTGTATTTTCTCTGTTTCATATGTTGTGCTTCACGCTGAGTCTCAGATTTTCATATCATCAAGCCTAAACAATTTTCTAAGTTTGTGTACTCTAAAAGGTTATTCTAGAACCACATTCTAAGCATCAGTATGTTTATTACACTTTTTCTTGCTTTTGCTAACTTTTGTGATCTATTTGTCTAACATTTTATTACGAGAGGAAAACAAGCACAAACATACTAGTTTTAGAAGCTGTTTGTTGATGTTATTAGAAATAGAGTTATGGTTTCATCTGAAAAACATTAAAGAGTAATCTTGGAAACTTTTAAATATCTTTGATTCAGATTGTAATAATTGCAAATAAAAGTCTAGAAAAAACTTCATATTTTGCTAAACCATAGTCATAGAAGTAATAAAATTGAAATCAAATGAGATCCATTGAATAATTTTTCATTTGACTTTGGTCAGGCCACTTGAGAAATTTACAAGTTTACCTTTGAAGCAATTACCTGATAATTCACATAGTACATTTCTTTTCTCTTCTTTGCCCATGATTCTTCTATCTTTTGAAACATCTTTAAATAAAGCAAGTTAGCCACCTGGATCTTTATCTAAAATCACTTCTACTTATCTTATTTTGTTCAGAGATGTCACGCAATTTAAGATTGGACTCAGTAAATACAGCCTTGAGGCAGTAGAAGCTGTGCTTCTTTTTCACCTGTGCCTACTTTTTGTAAAAATATCTGATTGTGTCTTTAATGTACCAAAAACTTAGTGAATCTAGGTAAAGTCCCAAGACTCTGACAAGGGTCAAGCTGCTTGGTGAATCTTACAATTGGTTGACTCAATAAGAATACAGAGTTATCAAAATGGAGAAAAGTGCATTTATGAGGAGGTGTTGCTTCAAATTATCCTAAAAGGAATGTTAAAATTCTTTCTCACACTTCTCTTCTCTTTCTCCTCATCCTGACAAACCTGCACCTAAACATAGTTATTAATGCCATCAACCACCTAGTATGTACTTTAAATTACATTTCTAAAAGATTCAAAAGACAGAACCTTAGAGTTCAAATCTTGGGGCCTCTGAGGATATATCATCAGACATCATAAATGTGTCTTTTCCTGATATCAACATTTCCACACACAAACTGGTAAAAATAATGAGTCCCACTCTGGTTCATCACAGATCTCTTGGCAAGGCTGAGGAATATTAGTATATCCTAAACTTCTGTTGTTATCAGAGCTAGTGGAATTAACTGTTAACAGCCACTCAAAAGAAGACTTTAATGTGTTTCACTTGCATGAGAAAAATGAACAATGTCATTAAGCAAAACAAATAAGGCCTTTGATGCCAAATGCTGATTTCTGTGATTTTATGCCTTACAAGATTTATCCACTTATATCTGATATCTGCTCCTTTCATAAATGCATATGTGCTTGTGGATGAGACGTGAGACTCACCACGAGTCAGTTCAAGTTTGCTTTTCTTTGTGCAGCAGCACTTTGCTACCAGTTACACTCTGACCTATGTGTAATACACCATTTTCTGGCCAAACACATTCCACTCAGCAAGCCACTGTCCTTGAAAAGTCAAGTATTCACTTGTTTCTTTCTCCTTCACAGTAAATAAAGAATTTTGAAAATAATGTAGGATGGTTCTCAAGGAAAAGGCACTTAATTTGAGATGGAGCATTCTAAAATTATTTTGAATCAATCTTGCTTTTTTCCAAAAGAAAAATTAATTATAGCATAAAATCCATCTTTAGCAGAAGGTGAAGTGCTAAAGCAGAAGCAAATCTTGACTCTCTGCCAAAGACAGGTAAAGCAATCTTTCTAAATACCTATTTCATAAGGGGTTAACAATTTTCAAGACTCTTAATAGTGCAAGAGGTGAAAATAATGTGAAATTTCATGATGCAATAGCTCAAAGGATATTTCAGTTTTATTTTCTATTCCATCTCCTTCTCACTAATGGTCTTGAATTTAAGAACCAACATTTGTTCAACTTTAATATTCTGAAACTAAACATTAATTCCTGTGATTTATTTTTTTTCAAAATGTGGTGGGGATGAGGGTTTCCCAGGTGCTCACAGCAACAAATCAGAATCAAACAATTAACTCACAGAAACAAAACACATGGGAGAACTAAAAATAAATAAATACAGCACTGATGATAACATTTCCCAATGTAAAATTTATTTATAATTTATGAAGAAACTGAGAATTAAAGCTAAAGAAGAATTAGGAATACAGTTCTATATTTTGTCATCATATATCAAGAACTTATACACACAAATATGTCAAGCAGACATACACACACATACATATAACACTTAAAATATCAATAAAATTGTGCATATATATATATAAAAATATATTATTTTTAAATCTCTTCAAACNCCTTCTCACTAATGGTCTTGAATTTAAGAACCAACATTTGTTCAACTTTAATATTCTGAAACTAAACATTAATTCCTGTGATTTATTTTTTTTCAAAATGTGGTGGGGATGAGGGTTTCCCAGGTGCTCACAGCAACAAATCAGAATCAAACAATTAACTCACAGAAACAAAACACATGGGAGAACTAAAAATAAATAAATACAGCACTGATGATAACATTTCCCAATGTAAAATTTATTTATAATTTATGAAGAAACTGAGAATTAAAGCTAAAGAAGAATTAGGAATACAGTTCTATATTTTGTCATCATATATCAAGAACTTATACACACAAATATGTCAAGCAGACATACACACACATACATATAACACTTAAAATATCAATAAAATTGTGCATATATATATAAAAAAATATATTATTTTTAAATCTCTTCAAACAAGTTGTAATGAAATATATTTCTCAGACACTTTAATAGGAAGCTGAAACTGTTTGTCATGCAAAGAAAAATCTTGAAGACCTATTATTCCTGCCTCCTCTGCTGCACATTTTCCAGTTACTTTATTAGGACCTGTGTTACATGTACCGAACATGATGTCCATGCCCCAAGAGTATGGCTTAATAATATGCAGTACATAAACATTTTTGCATGAAAACTTTAATTCTGAATCCTGAAATCGCATTTTTATCTATGCGGTGGGTAATTTAGTGATTTTAATGTGACACTAATAGCATCTAATGACACTACTTGCACATCCACAGTTAACTGAGAATAAAAAAGTTAAGTCCAACGAGGGAAAGTTGCAAGCAGCAAACAGAAATGTTCTGGTGCCAGGACCTGTAAAAAATTTGCCATTTCTTCCTCAGAAGAACTGATGTAATGGTAAGAACCCTGGCAAAATACAGTCCTTTTCACTCCACATTGCACTCTCACAGTCTGTTCCACTCTTTGTAACCTCCTTGAATGCAAATCTATTCTCAGTGACAGGAAGTCCCCTTTACTGTCATTTTTCTCTTTCCTTCTTCTGTTCTTACACTTGTGAACCTTTCTTAAAGTACTGGAGGGCCATTGTGCATGCAGTTCAAAGGCAATGGATTTTGCATTGTAAGATTATCAGAGTGGACTTGTAAGGATAATGAAGGCTGAACTTATCTACAGTGATGAGATCAAGGTCAGTGGAAATTGCTCTGTGGTTAACATTCATGAAACATGGTCATTGGACCTTATTTTCAAATTATCCAACCCACTATAGTTGGCCGTAATACCGACAGACTTTTTTGGTGTTTCGTGGTTTTTTCTTTCTACTTTTTAAATTTTGTTTTGTTTTGTGGATTGGTTTGGTTTTGGTTTTTGGTGGTTTTGTTTTCCTTAAATAGTGTCCTTCTTAGTGGTGTGTCAGTTTGATTTTCACTACCACATTAAGGAGGGAAGAAAGGGTATGAAGTGCATCAGGGCAGAAGCTGATGCTGGAGAGAGAACTGACAGGCTCAGTATTTTATAGTTTGTTAAAAGTAGATCTCAGTCTTTGAAAAAGTGAAATTAACTTTACTGAACAGGTAATAAAGTCTGCCTTTCCTGTTTTTTTTTCCTGCCCAAAATGATGAATTGGTGGCTATTTAGCATATAAACATGTTTATTCTTGTTCAACAGGCTGAACACAGCAAACTGAACTTTGGTGATTGCTACTTTACATGGAGAGGCACCTCTTCATGGCTCTGATTTCTCAAGAAATTTTTTTTAATCATTCAGCAAGGAAAAAAGAACAAGATCCTAATTACTGGATGGAGTTTACAAACAATTTTTCTGTTACCATAGAAGTGCATTTTTAGATGTTATAAACAATCATCTTGAGCATTTTTCAAGTGTACCAGGAGCAGTCAGTTTTGAGTACCAGTCTTTTCTTCCAAAGAACAAAAAAAAAAAAAAAGAGAGAATGAGACAGATGGAAGAACTGGGAGGTATTATCAAACCATACCATTAAAAAAAAATCCCCAAAATCCTACTTAAATTTCTTAGTGAATATTAGGCTTGATTGAATGGCAATCACTAAGGGTACACTGAGCATGAGAGGTCCAAAGTCAGCTTTATTCTTACAGTAAATTTGCAGTTGTGTCATCTTTCTTACTGAACTTTCTTATGTATTCCTGACTAGAAATCAAATCACCTGGTGATGAAAGGAAATAAGGTTGGTCAAACCAAAGAACAAAATCAAAGACTTGTGGCTGGGCCAGATCCCCTTGTTAACAGGGGACAAAAGGCATCAGAAGAGCTGGCCTCTTCCAATCCACATTTCATTTCAATACTGGAGAAAGCATTAAGGGATTCGATGGAAAACTGTCTTTCTATGTACTTTGTTTCCAATCCCTTTCATGAAACTGTAAGTTTACTTCACTAAGATATCTTGCCAAGTTCTTTATTATACAGGATAGCTAATAAATTCCATTTCCACACCTAATACATTATGAGCAGAATCCTGTCATAGATAGAAACTGCAACATCTCAAATATGGATGTTGGAATTTCTTTTCTCATAATATAATATCTCTATTATGAGAAATCCATATTATCTGCTGTAGTAGTGAACATTATGGAAAGATGTATTGGAAAACTGAACAGATCAATCAATCCAAAGGGCTGGATTTTATTCCCTTTTTACTTAACAGACTTCCACCTGTTGCTGCACCATCTTGCTGAAATCTGAAAAAAAATAAAATAAAGATCTTTTTGGTCAAATATGGTATGAGAAGACAAAAAAAGGATAAAGGTCAGCTTAATATCTTATTTTCATCTCCAACTCTGCTGATAAAAAAAGAACTTCTGTTAAGGGTAGCCTTTAGGGACAAGTTTTGAGTATATAACCTGCATACAAAACACTTATGATCATGAATATTTATCTCTGCTAATGAGAAACTATGTGTTCTATTAAATTACATTCATTTAAAATGTCTGAGTCTCATAAATTGCATATCTTAAAGTCATAATTAGGATTTGTGATTAGCTGAGACATTTCAGAAGAGTTGCTTGAGGAATCAGTAAAATAGAAAAGATATATATCAAGATTCATTGAGTAAAACACCTTGTTTGTATCACAACCCATCCACATATAGCAATAGGGATGGAAGGGAAATAGCAATAATGAGATGAATTTATAGCATTATTCCAAAAGTTGCAAAAACTGAAGCTTTAAATGAGTAGCTCTCTGTCCCTTTCTACGTAAATCTCACATTTCAAATATAAAAGGAGAATATATCATCTGCCAAGAAACTGAGAATGGCCTATGAGCCCTTACAGCATTGTCTTGATATTGTAATGCGCCATATATCTTGGCATAAAGGTCCATGCTTTAATGTGGAATTACTGAATTGGGAAGTGTTAAAAACAAAACACTAACACCAATATTTATTTTTGCTCATTCTAAAGTATATCAGGATAAATACATTCTATCCTGAATTAAAAGAAGTTAAACTGGACTGTGTTGAGCAGGAACAAGTAATCAAACATGGTGGAAGTCTTTTTAGGACCAGAAGGAATGGATATAATATACATTCTTAGAAAAAAATTAGGTTTTGGAAAATAAGCATTTTAATTGTGATACCAAATTCCCAGTTCGTTGTTTTGTTATTATTATGATTATATAAATCACCACTATTGCTAGCACCACAACCTAGGATTTTTTTTGTACAATATTACTAAGATATGAAAAAATTATTTCCTGTATATCAGCACTGAGCTAACCGAATTTGTGATGCTTGACTTTGAAAATAAAAAAATAGATACGGATAAATATTAAGAGCAGAAGAATCTAGCACAAATTTTGCTGTGCTTTAATTTTTTCTTTCTAATTTAAAGAGATTTGCATTTCAAAAAATTTTAGGAGTCTACTTGTGCTTTTATACTTTATACTTGTACTATTTAATTATTTAATTAAAGCCACTTAGATAAAATTTAATCAGGATTTTTAGCAGATAATCAAGATGAAAAAATGTAAACAAATTCACTTCCAAGGAAAGTGATAATTTGTGATCATTTCTGTGTTGTTTGGTTTGACTAAAAGTGAAACATCAGAAAAGAATTTTGAAAAAGGGGAAAAAATATCTTGATGATACTGAAACTGAAGATTCTTGCAATCCTTTATATTCATTAGTTTACACTGATGAGCTATGTGATGTGATTTCTTAATGTACAGTTATTTAATCAGTGTTGATAGAAATAGATATAGTAGGGATATTGCTCAGTCCTCATAAAGCAATCTAATTTCTGGTTGTGTATTAACAGTGGAAAGTGCATTTTTTCTAACTGAATTTGAGAGATTCTTTAATAGATAACAGCTGAGGGGGTTTAATACCTAAAAAAGTCACCTTCTTTGAAATTGGCAACATGTATAGAAAAAAATCTATTAAAGTTTCTACGGAAGGAAACACTTCTAGCAAAGTATATTAAAGAAAATCCTGAGGATTTTGACCAGCTTAGCTTACTGGAGAGCAAATCATTGCAAATCATTTAAAGTGATAAATGAATATTTCTAGAAAGGCAACCTTGTATCAGAAACCTCGTAAATTACTAGGAGAATTATGATGAGCCTCAGCTCAGAAGGCAAGAGACCATCTTAATCCACTTACGCCAAAAATTACTCCATTATAAATCATTCCATAAATCATATAGACACCAAAATAGAGACCACAGATGAAAGTAAGTGCTGTTCTCCTTGATCTGAAACAATCTTACAACTTAGACGGATAAAAAGCTGACAGACTCTGCAGATGTTATCTTAAAATGTCTGAATAACTTTCAGTATCTTGGCAAGCTCCATGACACACCAGGTAACCTGGCATGCCACTGAATCCAATCCAGCTGAAGGCCACAGAAATCCTACTGGCTCATCTGGAGCTAACACTTGTGTCTTTTGCTCTTTAGAAGGTTTGGTATAATGAGGAAGGATTATTCCTGACTTTAGAGGAGAACTCTGGAACATGGAACTGTAAGTGATCCAGCACTGATTTACGCTAAACTTGTGTTCTTTATTTTTAATTCCATGATAAATGTCTTCTGTGAGTATGCATTAATAATAATAGTAGTAGAAATAATGATAATAACAACAACAACAATAATAATTTTAAAAGTTGCTTTCCACAGTATTCTGCCAGAGGAAATAGAGATAATTATCCTACTGCTGCTCAAAGTTTCCTTTGTAGCTCGGGAATGCTCTGCACCAGACTTCTGTAAACAAAGGCACTTCTAGTCTGCCTCTCTTGGAAACAATATTACCACTCTCTTAACATATTTCTTTTGTTCCGAATGGAATAAAGATAATGTCACAGTAGTTCAGGAAAACAGATGGGACATGAAACTTTGGAAAGTGTTAGCATGTTTGGAGAAAGAAAGAAGTGGAGTTTGGCTGGTTTATTGGATTTAAAATAAATTTGAAGCAAAAAGATTACAAGGATTAATTTTAAATTATGACTTCAAACACTAAGTATAAATCTGGAATAAGCTCAGAGATCTTAAGCTGAGCAGGTTCTTCCATTCTTGCCTTCTTACAGAATCCACTTTGTGGGATTTTGAGCTAAGTGAAATACAGCAGAGGTCAGAGTAGGAAAGAATCGAAAAGTACCATATGCATGTCTTTGGGATTCACTGTCATTCTTCCAGACTAAAATAGAATCTCAGCAGATTGCTCCAAATTATGTAATACAGCTTGGCTATCAGCACCAGATTGAATTAAGACCATAGAATTTGTCTCGCCTCTTGAAATGAATTATGATATTAAGATAAAATACATGTTCAAACTTGAGGAGCACAATGAACTTCACAAAGGATATGAAAACTCAGATTCCAGCCTTTGAAATTATGCTTCCCTTCTGTAAGTAAAAATGGTAAAAGGTGAATTACCCCTAAGTTAAGTGAATTAACAGCTCCAAAAACTGGGATTGGCAGATCTGAGCCTATTACACAAAACTAGGCATAAATTGCCTAAGATTTTAGGTGAGCATTTCAAGAATGCATGATGTGAATTCATTTCAGATTGACATAATCTCTGAGTGACAATTAATACTGGCTACATAGGAGCTATCATAAAATTCGGTAAAGACATCTGTTGAAGCAACCTGGTGGTAAACAATTATCTGCTCATTTCCAAAACAGGTGCATGGAGGAGCTTTTCCTTTTTCTCTTTGTGTATTTGCAGCTAGAGTGTGTATGGATGAATTTTTCTTTTTCTTTATAAGATGGTTGATATTTGGCACTATAGTGAAGTGAATTCATACAAAGTCTATGTATATTCAATGATTTATAAAATAATTAATAATATGTATAATACACTTACCTGTGTATTCTGCTGTAATGATCTGGCTTGACAAGGTCCTAATGTCATATCAAAATAATATGAATTTAGTTTTCCAGTTTGAAGCATTCCCATCGTATTGAAGTTGCCACAGGTAATAAGTGTTAGTGGCGTTTTTTATGAAGGTGAACATGCTAAGATCCTCTAACTAGTTCTAATTCACAGGTCAAAAAAATAACTTTGGTATCTCCACCAAAAACCATACATAAAAATAAGTATTTTGTGCATTCAGTGAGGTCTACTCTTTCTGTGGGATATAACTCTGCAATAAACAGTATAGAGAATTTTGTAGTCCATCTTTTTTGCCTCTCACACTTAAGTATCATTGTTGAGGTTGTTCTTTCCTATTTCTAGGAGGCAGGATTGATGGCATAGGATTTGTGGAAGTGCAAGTATATTTGATTTTAAGAACTTCTGCTAGCCCTTTAACGAATCACATAAATAAATAAAATAAAGCATGCAAATAAAGAACATGATAATTGTGGGTCTGTTTGGGAAATAATCTCTGGAACCAAACATAATAGAAAAATAAGGAAAACAATAAATATACCAAATACTCATACACTCCAATCTAAACTCTGCTTGGATGAAATATCTTGGAATTAAGTGAAAGGTAAAAAGGATAACTGCTGACCACTGTTTTTTTTAGCACATACTCCCCCCAAACACCCCCCCCAACACACAGACACACACACAGACACAGACACACACACAGACACACACACAGACACACACACACACATCTATTAAAAAACCTCTTCTCTTTTTAAAAATACAGAACATGACGGGACACATGAAATATTTTATAACTGAAGTGACAATTATACTAATTTTCTTTCCATGTTACTTGGTTGTGGATCTTAAAAACAACATTATTTTCTTATTCTAGTTTAATTTCTAAAATTCAATAAAGATTCTTTGTACAAAACTGCTAGTGCTTCATTTACAGGAAGTAAAAAACACTTGAAGAACTCTTATTAATGTTTGTATCCAGTGGGCACTGGGACAATTTAAACTATCCCCAAATTTTTCCTAGATGAGTCTTCCCAGAAAAGCTCTTAGACCTGAATAATAGTCCAGAGGTCTCCTAGTAGCAGGAATTTCTGTCTGTGAGAGACTTTTTTTAACAGTACTAATTGTGGGATCTCTGAAAATATTATTAATAATATGAGTACACAGAATTACTCCTTGGTGCATACAGAGTAAAATCAAGCTCATAGTAAGTTATGAGATAGATCTGTTTTTTCAATATGTAGCTTTTCTAAGTAGAAAGACTGTGTTACTTGTTTAAGATAAAAAAGAGACAATGACTAGCACTTTTTCAGCATGGTTTTGGTGGCCTAATCTTGTAAGGATACTTTTTGGAGAGGCTCACTAGATTCATATAGAAATTATTATCTTCCCATATATGACTCACTTATTTCTAGAACTTTCAAAATTAGAAATGTTTTGTACTTATTGTATTACAATATGTGATTTTTTTTGGTAATGGTTAAAACCTTCCTTTTGACAAATGATTAGCTCACTTTGTGTGTTTGCACTTAATCATCCATGTTACTGAATCAGCATGTTATTTGATTTATGGGAGGCAAATTAACCTGAATTTAAAAATTTCATTTTCCTGAATGTTGTCTTTGAGGCACTTGAGTGCAATGAGAGTTTTCATTATTGTGTCTGGACAAAAAGAAGAGAAGCAGCTTTATGAGATTATTTCTTTCAGGATGCTGTCTTCATCTCTAAATTATTTGACATTAAGTAATGGTATTTACTACTTCTAAAGAGAGAAAAGTCTGTTACACACACAGACAGACTTTAAAGGACTGCAGTGAGGATGCATTTTAGGGGTAAAAGTTGAGAATAAACTTTTCTTTTGAAAAGCGTTCAAAGAATATAAGTTCAGTCAGTAATCATCCTTAAAAGACATCAAAGTCACTGTGGGTTATTTTTCTATAACTAAGGCTAACTAATCTCTTACATATAGAAATGGTAAGAAATTAAAAGGTAGCAAATGGTGATGCATATAAATCCTGGGATTGGAGTATTGGAGCTGGACTTGCACTTTGTACTGTTGTTTTTAAAGGATGACCTAGTCAGTAGACTTGCCACATAATGCTGTTGGCAAAGCCCTCATTAAAACTTTGAGAGAATTTTAAATTTGCTCCAGCATTGATACACACCAATTGCTGTCTTCTTGTATCCACCTCAGTGAATATTACTTGGATTTCTCTTTTAACTGAAATAGAAATTTCTATGCCAGTGGATAAAAAAAAAAAAGTCATGGACATGAAGCAATTTTATTTAAGTTAGGCTTAACAAAACAGAAAATTAATTAAATACATAAATATATTGAGTCATGCTTATCATGCAACACCCCAGTTTTCTGAATCTGGTTCCTTTTTCCACTCTAGGCTGAAACTCCATAAGAAAAAAGGCTGTATATTTCAAGAGTATAGCCGCCAATACCCTGTTAGTGCTTATCAAGAGAAAAATAGCTGCTGATAACCTGGTAGTGACTTTTTATTTGGACTATCCAGCAGAGCCAAAACAAGCGTGACTCTTGCTGCCCTGAGGTCTCAGTTCTAGCACCACCACAGTGATAACTTAAGTGCAATTTGCAGACTTCCATATTGTTGTGATTTAGGCATTTTTTGCAAGAAATGTCTGATAAAATATAATTAGGAACCCAAAGGTTAACTCCATGGACTGTACTGGCTGGTGCTACACACGCTTATGATCCTTTTTCTCCTTAGCATTACTTGAATCTGTGAATTTACTGAGCTTTCAGAATTTTCACAGCCACTTAGAAAAATAGGTTCTATAACAGAATTATATTTCTCTTCACCAATAAATACCTCAGGGTCCTTATTATGCTCCCATAGTGAAATAGGATAATAAAGTATAAAACTGATATAAAACCTTGTAGAATTAATTCTATTTCATCCTTCTATTTAAAAGTCTTAGAGCTGAGCTTTACTGAGAAGGAAAAGCTGACATAGCAAGGCACAAATTTCCGTTGAAGTCAAAAAACAGATCAGGAACCTCCCACTGGAAATTGGTCACACACAAAAAAGTCCTAGGGGAAAATTATTTTAAGAATAATCAGCAGTGCACATAGAGGGCATCTCTTCTTTCTTGCCGTTTTCTCTTTCCATTAGCTTATGCAACTAAAATTAACACAATTATTTATACATTAATGAACTGGTTTTCATATGTTAACAATAGATCTTCCACAACAGGATCATATGCAACCACCAAGGTGTTACTGCTCCTTATTTCCCTCTGCAATCAGAACAAATACAAGTAGATCACTGCCGTTCAATATTTCTGGATAAGTGACTGACCTGTCATTGTGTGTCTTCCCTACAATACTTCCATAAGCTTTACAAAAGGCCAATGATCTTAAACTTGTTTGCATGTTTTGTCCCCTGGTAAACAGTGACTGATAGAAGAACCAGGGATGATGATTGAAGGAAATTTGAGATATCACATTTTCTGTTATTAAACAATTTTCCTGTTTTTCAGGAAGTTTTATGGCTATTTATTACCTAATTATCACCTTTCATGCTATATATGCATCATGACATATGCAATCTTTTTAATTCAGCTTTTAGATAACATTCTGTAGTTACACATATTTCTTTTTAGTCATACTTTAAATGGGGTCCCGCTTTGTGATGCAGTGATTCAAGTCGGTGCTTACACATTGTTTCATTGGAAGCAGTGCAAACACAAATTCATGTAAAAAGCTCTTTTAATAGACTGAGATCAGCAAGTAACATCTGTTAATACTTTCAGATATGCCTGCAGGATTAATTATTTTTCTAATGTTGTTTTAAGTCAGTAAATGTAGTTTAGGCAATGGACCTTTTGCAAAGATAGCTTTCATGCTACTACACTGAACACCTAGAAATCAAGCACTTTATGGTGTTTGTATCTTGTCAAACGTCTCACTGTGTTGTAAATAAGGGGTTTGTGACGGGTTTAATATGACATACAAATCTATAAAATTCCAGGTGTATATATACAATGTATATAAATGTATGAGACACTAAAAAGGAATTCTCTGCAGAGTGAGTCTTCTGACCTGCACAACAGGGATCAAAAACAGATGCAGCCCAAGTCCAAGATCTAGAGCATAGTCCTTGGGGTTGAGCAAATATGCCTCTTTTTTGAAAGGTATTATGATATTGAGTGTGTGGTTTCTCAATTATTCTTTAAAGAAAGGAAATTACTTCACGAAACAGAAAAATTGCAAAGCTCTCAATATTAGCACATCTTTTCACATGCATTCTGTGATGTTGTTTTCTTGTAAATTGAAAAAAAAATATTTTGGTCTGACAGTAATCTATACCTACTCTTATCTGCTAACATCTTTCTACCTCTGGAGAAATGTGCAGAGATTTCAGATGGTAGACAACTGCCCTGTCATTCTGTCAAGGTATAAAGTAGAAACAGTGTTATTCAGTCCTACTTCTGATCTACTGAAAGCTCTTGCTGTCCCACCAAATTTTGGTCACTATCAAGAATATAGATAAAACAATATTGGATTTGAAATGTTGTCTAGTCACTCTTGATTAATATTGGAATATAATGTTCTTGCAAAGGAGAACTAAAGAATTGAGAAGGATAAGATGTTTTATCTCAAAACAAAGGCATGCCACTGCACCTCATCCAGAAAAAGGTGACAGATTCAACATTTCAAACCTATGATTTTCAAACAAGTATTTCACAAATTTTGAATGAGTGAAGGTCAGAACTGAGAAAGCAGAAAAATGTGAAGGACTGAAACTCTGCAGATATCAGTAAAGGGAATGAGAACAAACATTTTTCACTCTAAGAGTGTAAATTCTAATGTTTTAAGTCAAAAAATAAAAATCAATTCTCCATGGACTGGAATTAGAGTCTAACTTCAGGTTTAGAAAGGATACAAAGAAAAATAGACATATATTTAGGCATTTTTATACCTTAGAGACACAATGCTAATGTAAAAAAAAAAAAAAAAAAGGAGGGAAAAGTAGACCTACAAAATATGGCTTGATCCTCATAACAGCAGAGTCAGGAGACATACATGAGACTACAGATTTCCTTTTTGTGGGAACAAAATAAAATTATCAATAATACAGATTAGCAGCAAATCTACTTCATTTTGTGTTATCAGTCTTCTTAACTCTGTGTCATTACCCTAGAAGATGCTATCTTGTGCTTTTCTTTGTAATTCTAAGTCATTCTTACACTGTGAAGTGCTGTGACTCCTCTCTGCCCTTTCCACTTTAGTAACCCATGCTCTGCAAACCACAACTACCTCAGTGCATNTTCTGTGTTGGTCCCTGCTGTTCCAGCCTGCTGTTCCAGCCTGCTGTTCCCGAGGGTCCGGCTGGGCACCGGCATCAGCTGCCCCAGGGGGTTTGTGAGGGAAGCTTTTCCATCCGCCATTCCCGCGTGGTGCCCGAGCTCGCTCCGGAGCGCCCCCTGCAGGCGCGGGGGAACCATCGCACCCGCCCTGCTCACCGGGAGCCGCCAGCGCCCCCTGCCGGCTGTGAGCGTCACTGCACCGAAGGGGAAAGGGCCTGAGAGCCGAGAGAGGCTGGCACTGGGGTACTGCTTCTGTTTGGTGTCACTGCCAGAGTTATTGTTGTTTGTTTGCCTTGTTATACATATATATATTAGTGAAGAACTGTTATTCCTATTCCTCATACCTTTGACTGAAAGCCCCTTAATTTCAAAGTTATAGTAATCTGAAGGGAAAGGGGTTGCATTTTCCATTCCAAGGGAGGTTCCTGCCTCCCTTACAGACATCTGTCTTTAAAATCAAGACAGTATGAAAGGATGAAAGGGAACTTGTGCCAACACATCCAGACTAGCTAAAATGAGGCTCTGCGACTATCAGCTGGCAGCTGCCTCATGCACCCTTTTGCCTTTATGCTTTGTATGAATGCTTTTTGCTTGTATGTGGAAATAGAAAGTAACGTTGGTGTAACAAGACAGGAATTTCATCCTATCTTTCAGGGAACTACTTTGCTTTGAAACCTTTTACTGGAGGTCAGGGAGAGATCAAAATCCTCTATTGTGTACCAAGTTTATCTGAAAAGAACCTCACTCTCATCAGCAATCTCATTTTATGTATTTGTTTCCGTGTCTTCCTAGATTTGCCTTCTTTTATATTGAAAGAATTTGGAAGAGAATAGTAAATAATAGTGTCATCCAATGACACTTCCATAACACTAACATATTTTTTTTCTGCTTGACTGGGAGCTAGATGCATACCTTAAGTTATTTGTTGATCATTATTATGGTCTGAGTGAGTACCCAAAAATTCAGATCAGTTTCTTGTCTTGCATTGTTAAAAATGTAGGCGGTTTAATTGCAAGTTGCATAGTTCAGTGGATCCCATTCTTTTTAAAACTGAATCTCATTTGAAAAACCTGACAGTGTTCCAGACTTCATTGGTGCTCACTTTAATCTTATTTGCCCTTTCTGAAAACTGCTACTTTCCCTTCTCCTATAGAAGCTCTATGTTTTCCTTATTACAAATTTCAGGCTGAAAAAGCTGAAGTTTGTGATGTACTGAAGCCTCACTAGTAAGCCTAGACCCTTTGGTAGTGACTGAATGACTGATTTAAGCACTTTAAGACCTATTACAAGCCTTCACTGTGTAATTGTTTGCTTATATGTTGTCCCAGGAATTTCTAGAGGTTTCACAGATAATTTGTTTCTGCACCTGACCACATTTAGTAGGATTATTTATTATCCTCTCGAGAAGAAAACATCCTAATTTTTTTTTTCTTGTTGATTATTAAGTGGAAGGCAAATGCTTGTAGACAATGAAATACTTAAAGTTGAGCTGCTGCTTAGTTCTCCCCATGCATATGATATACTTGCAGACACTTCACCACAGAAGAAATTCATTATGATTGGAAATACCTGTTGTGAATTGTGAACTCAGAACAGATTGTGTTGCAGCTATAAAAATATGGCCTTCTTTTACTTTGCAGTAAGTTTAATTTTTAATTTTGGTTGTTATGCCATAAGCTTTGCCAGCATTTTTTTCCCTTTACTAGCAGGTAATAATTTAAATCAGCCTGTTGAATAACTCACTTGTAGTTCTTAATACTTATTTTTGTCCAGTCACATAATTACACCATTATCTAGAGTTAAAGAGAGCAGTGCAACTTTTAATTAAAACTGTGTAGAATGATTACTATTTTGATTAAACCTGGTTTTGGAACCATCCAGTTTGCTAGCATGAGCTCAGCAGGTCTTGCTTTCTACTAAAATCCTCATTAAGGTCACATCTGCTTCTCTTGATTCCTACATCAAAAATGACCTTGTGTTTACTGTTTTACAACCACAGAAATTCTCAGTGAAAGAGCCCTTCAAATCTGTTCACACTTGTGTCCCATGTCTCCTGAATATTTTCAAATTGGGGGCATACAAACCACCTTAAGTCAAGATACAGCTCATCTCAAAGCCAAAAGTCACTGTAGCTGCTGAAGTTATCTACCACCTTTGCTTCTTGGGCCTGGAAAAAGGAAATTTCAATCAATAGTAAACTTTAAACTTTATCCTACTTTTTGCGAGAGCATCATGATTTAAAGAACAATGGGACTAAAACACCCTAGTGTTGTATAACATAAATCTCTTCTGTTAACCTTTAAAGGTTAAAAATTGCATAAAATGTAATATAAGCATCAGTGGTGTACTAATATATCCAAGAATGTGCATTAACAGAAAACTTTGTACTCATTCAGCTCAGATTTTTTTACATACTTGACTTCCATTATTCAGAAAAATAGCTGGAAAAATCACACACAGCAGCCTTAAAGCAACTTTTAAAAATTCTGCACAGTTCTAATTCTTGTCATGTCTTTCCAGTAGGAAATATGTTTCATCAGGGATTTTTAGTTTAATTTTTTGAGGGATTTTGATATGGTTTTTTTTTTCAATCCCTATAGTCACCTATAATTGACCCTCCAATATTTTTGACTCCAAATATTAAGTATTGAGCATACTCAAAGCAAGAGAGGTCTAGGAGCTGTTAAGTAGACTGGTTTGTTAGTTTGCAAACAACTTTGGACTAAAAAACTGGGTAGCTATTAATTAGTCCCTTTGGACCCAATCAAAATCCATTTATAGACCTTGAGTTCTATTTGTCCAGACAATAATCTATATTAAAATTTTTGTATAATTCTATCAGCAAGCATGGGCTCACCTTTCAGAATAGTAGAATTCCCCTTGTTTGGTTTATGAAAAAAAATATAAAGTCAAGATGTTATCAAGTGTTCCATCAAATAAAAAAAATAAGCTTTTTTATGCTTATTATGCTACTGTACAAATAGGAAAATTGTGGATGTTGTGTTCTTCAGCTGAAAGTATTCCAGCAAAGATCACAACTAAATCTACTCTGAGTTGGATGGGATGCCAAATGACCAGTAACAAGTCCTGTAGCATCTGGAATACGCATCCATAAAGGCTCAGCAAAAAGGATGGCGGATTTTGGTTGAACAATACACTGATGACAAACATATCGAAGAGGATTGGGAAAGAATAAATGCTGTCATTTAAGAAAGCTTTAAAGTACACCTTGAAGGCATACTGGCTTTAAATACAACTTAACAGTCAGTTTCTGGGGCATTTTATTCAAAAGTAGGTCTTCTGTGGCAATGAAGCCCAGAATGGAATAAAGCATAAATTCCTTCAGAGACCATGAAGTTGCACAGTGAAAGTATGTGAGGAGAGCACACCTGAAAAAAAGATCTTTGCTCCTACCCTGAGGAGTGCTGTGAATTCCACAATAAAGATATTCAGTTGTTTGTTCACCGGTGAGCAGTCCACAGTCATTTCTTCATTATGACACTATGCTCCTCCTCTCAATAGTAAATTAAGGCATTTTTGTCAAATAATACAATTTGACAGATCAGCACTGTATATGCAGCCAGGGCAGTGTAAACAATCCGTATTTTAAAGTAACTGTCGTAGTTGCTAAGCTCATGGGGAATCTTACTTATAAATCACTGTAGTAGATAACTATCATATGCAATTTTCTACTGATATTGTAGTCCAGCAATTCAATTGCTACTGTAACTTTAAAAATAAACTTGGGGAAAATAGTAAGTACAAGGTATTTCTGCTATTTCAGAGCAATTTTCTCTGGGTTAACACTGTGTTTATCCTTGAGAAGAATATATTAATATTTGCAAGTAGACAGGGTTAGGAATTATTTCAGTGATGCAATTTTCAGTATACTCTCAGAAAACTGGGATTTGTTAGAAATATTTTCATGAAAGTATTTGGTAGCAGTAATCCTACTAGGAACATCAACTCAAGAAATTTTTCAGTCTTCCTTGGCAGAAGAAAAGACACCTATTCCATCTTTTCTCATCAATTCAACAGATGCTCACTAATACAGATGAGTATCCTGATTTTCACACTACGAAGAGTATTTATCCACCTTAAATATTGGGGGTAAACAGTACTGATAGCTTCATTTTTCTCAAAAAAACCCAGCTAAAAGAAAGAAAAAAAGCATTAAAAACCCAATCCAACAAACAAATTAAAAGAAACCAACCAAAGTAAACATAAACCAACCAACCAACCAAAAAAAAAAAACCACCAAAACAACAACAACAACAACAACGACAACAACAAAGGCAAACCAAAACCAAACCAAGCAAGCAAGCAAACAAAAAGAGCCATAACCTCTAAAAGAATTTATTGGTGACCAGATTTTTAAGGGAAACACTTGAAATGTGCTTAATTTAATGAAGATAGTGGATCATGGTCTTTGGGACTAGATGCTTTCTGTGAGTTGTCCTCACATTCCTTTGCGCACAGCAGTCTTATCTGCTCCCATGCTAACATCACTGAATCATCAGTAATATTTTCTGAGTTGATCCTGAAGTAAATTCACCGGTAACACAGGTGTAAATAAATTCTTGTGTTAATATATTTTGTGCTTATCAGTTCCACCTTTCAAGTTTATCTTTGTTAGGAGGTAGTAGTGTCTTGTCAAGCCATCTGGCAACACATCATAAAATACCTCTGGAATCCATTTTTCATTGAATAAATGAGCTATTTATGCAACTTGTGTATTTAATTTCAGAATTTTTTGTTACTTAACTTGAAGGAAATTGCATCAAGTTAGGTTTGGAAGGAAGGCCTGCTGAAATCATGTAACTAGAGGTTTTACGCTCTTTCATGATGGATTTATTATTTTGGCTACACTGAATGGAGTATTTTCTGTCTCCAACTGATCTTTGAACAAAATTCAATATGAAAAAAAAATGAAAAGATAATATTTTAAATGAAAAGATTAAATAGCAGTAAACTATTAAATTGCTAGATTAACATCTTCAGACTAAAGACCTGGTCGTTTCTACATGAGACTTCATAAAACCTTTTGCTTTGAACAGGTTTTACTAGAGCTGGAAAACAGCTGTTTGCCCCTGAAAGAATACTTACAAAGACTAATTGGGAAGAAGTGAGTATTATCAGAAGTTTGTGCTAAAAAAATAGTGAAATGCCTCTTTTTAAGCACCTATGTCTACTAGAAATCTCCTATATGAAAACCTAATTTATTAAAGGCATTATTAACTATGTCTTGCTTAATGACCCAAATCTCATCAGTGTTGCTTCATCTTTCTCTTAGGTGGAATCCAACAGAGATAAAGAAAGAAAGCAGCAATGGCTTTAGGAAGGGCAGAGTAGAGGAGATGTTGCCAGGGAAACAGAATAGGAAGCACTGAGGATGTTTACTTGGAAGTGTTGGAGTGAGCCATACACATGTAGACAGGGTACCTTAAGCACAGTATCCAAAACTATTCAGTGAAAGTGAACCTGCAGTTTTGTCCTTTTTGATAATTGCGTGATTCCATTAAAGTCACACAAAGCCAGAAGTCAGCAAGGCTGAAAAGTGATATGGAAATCTGCCTTTTTATCAAACAAAATTCAGGAGGACAGAAAAATTTGCATATTATTATGCATTGTTCATGTAGCCATGGACTTTCGATAACTCAGTTCTATGCTGCATGTTAAAAGGTATTCAGTTATAAAATAGAAAAGCATGAAAAATGCATAAAGATCAATTATTGTAAAGCAATACCTTTGTACTGTACAGTATTAATATGTAAATGACTGAAGAGTTTGCCAAGTTTTTATTGATTTGCTTCATGAAGCAAACTTTGGAGATAAATAAAAGAAGCTAGCTTTTGTGTAATGAAACTTGCCTCTGACCTTCAGCCAAAGAGATCTTTAGAAGCTTGTAACTAGATCTATATTAAAGGAGTTCACCCCTCACCCCTCTATCTTTTGAAGTGCCATAAGAGAAAGATGATGAAACAGTTCTAGTGCTATGTGATGCATAAATCTCATTTAATTCATAAAATGTGGTTAACTTTACAGAGACATCATTGTAATGATTTTCAACTGGATAATAAAGTTTGAAAAACAGATTTATTTCTTATTTTACTGAAATAAATTTTGTAAGCTGCATTTCAGCTGAACAGATGGTGCACACTGAAAAATAATGTTCTACAAAATGGCAGGGTTGTTTAGCCTCGACAATTTAAAGTGAGTATACACGTGTTATGATTTTGATAGGCTAAGCAAGATCATCCATTTGAAACTGGCAATACTGTGTTGAAATGCATAGGAAAATGTAGGTCTGCTCCTGTTCTCATTTGTGACACATTTTAAACAGGAATAGCTTTTTACTTTTTTTAGCCTGTATTAAAATTTAGTTTCTTTTGGCACTTGCTGTCATGGAGGTAGTTTAGCATTGTCCGAATTGTTCACCTTTTCTGTCTGCATAAAATAAAAATTTCTATTCTGTTCTCCATTCCCGTCTGTATTAACCCTTTTGGGAGCACTACTGGTCTGGTGCCTCCACCAAAATTTTTGGAATAATCCAAGGTATCAGTCTGTATTGCAGTGGTCTGATCAGAGCCCAGTATCTGTATGGAAAATCAGAACCCTCTTTTCCTTATGAGTATCATTTCACCTTTACCATTTTTTAAATTCATGAGCCATCCCTTTGTTCAATAAGTATTATGGATTCCTCTCAAATACCTCATCACTTGTGTCTACTTATTGTAGATTGATGATTTTTAATTTTGGCCTTGGGAGGGCTTGGATGAAAAACTTTTAGGTTTTGTGTGTTTGCATAAAAGTGTATGGTGGGAGTTTGGATGAGAAAGGATTTCTGTAGCTTTTCAAAATAAATTGTTGGTAGTACCCTTAGATGTAAGGGTAAGCCCTGATTGTCTGAGTTTCCCTTCTTTAAAGTTTTAAGAAAAATTGGCTTTACTATTTTAATCAGAAGGACCTCCTTCTTTACTAATGAAACTACAAGTCTATGAACATGTTTGCCATCCTAAATGAATTAATGTCCCAATATTTGCAATTAGAATTCAGTCATTCATATTGATTGCAATCAACTGAGATCAACAGATAAAGATGAAAGAATAATATACTAAGCAAAGCAGATTTTTTCCATCTTTGACAGGGGTATTTTTAATCATTAATAATCACACTGTTGTAGCTCAACACTTTCATGAAAGACTGAAAAAATATGGCTAATTTGTAAAAGTAAAGAGGTTTGAGTAATCTGAGGTGTCTCTTCAGATCTCTGTATTAAATACTTGAGCAACAGAAAAGACTCATTTTCATTTAGCTGGCATATTAAACAATAAGCTTGTAATGCATGTTCATATTCTTATTTCCAAGTAACAGCCTGGCACTTTTAGTTAAGTGCTCTAATTTTAAAAATCTGTTGAGTAGTCAATATTTAATGAAATGTATGAGTGAAATTCTGGAAATAACTAAGTAACATAGGATTTATGTAATTTCCCAAACTGGTAACTGCATTTGTCTCTGAAGTGAATTCTTGGGTTCAGATTTTTGTTCACTAGTTCTGAGAGCTTTTCCTCTGCTGCACATCCACACAAGTAACATACCCAGGTAGGTACACGGTTTAAGAAGTAAGAGCATCTCCTCTGGGGCTGAAGTTTTGCAGGGCTGTATAGTACCATGTTGTTATCTGTAAATCCAGTAAGAATACTGTGTAAGGAATGTAATTTTACCTCGTTACAAAAATTGTATTAGACAAGTTGTCAGATTTCATATTTTTTCATTATTTTGATGTCATAAAAGTCATCCTTTCTTCCATCAGAGATTTGTATCAGATGTGGATGAGGAAAAAGAGTCATCTTTCAGGTCTGTCATCACCCTAGTTCTCTGAGCAGATGCCAGTAAACTGGACTCTGAACACCTTAAATATCACTACAGTTCCTTGAAAATGGGATGCAGTTTTTTGCTTTGTGATGGTAGAATACAATAGTGTTGGTGAAAGCAAAAATGAAATGTCTCTCTTCAGTGAAACTAGCATGGAAAGTTTTATTTTAAGAAATTTCCATGAGTCAGATTTTGATTATCGAGTTAGAATAGAGTTTTCAACTCTTATGATTTTATTGAGTATTTGATTTTGCAGAGATTTATACTTCTCTATCTGTTCCAGATGTTGAAATTGGATTATTATCTGAGAAGGTAAGTTTTCTTTTTTGAAAAATAACTGCTGGATGACTGCTTGATTTGGGAAATAGCTTGACTAAAGCTAAATACTCAAGCCCTACAGGAAAACAAAGAGAATCTAAGCTATTTATTCCATATATCTCAAACCCATAAATAAATACATACTGTGTGAAAATTAATTTATTAATACTTTATAAATGTTTAACAGTGGGAGAACAAGGAGAGAAACGATGCTGCAAATCTAAAGTTGAAAACTGAATACATTTTTTCTAAACCTGCTGTAATTTAACTTGACTAACATAGAAGAAAATGCAAAATAATTTAAAGAAATATTCATGTTTTTTTCAGATAGGGTACTAAATTGGGGAATACCATTCCTAAACCATTACAACTGTTTTAAGACACCAGTGAACTTAACATAGATTGCTTACCTGGAGACACACTTTTTTGTGCCTTGTGCTACACTGTGTGCTTAAAAAATGCAAGAAGTTCTGTAAAATGTACTTAAATTTCTGAATTCTTAGTAAATTTTAGGTAATTACTTAAAATGGTAAGGCTACATGCTGGCCTGGTAGATATAGTAAGCTTCAAAAAGAGAAGCTTTTTGAGAAGATGGAGGAATCCAAATAAATATCCTGCCCCAGCTCTTCCCATGGCCGTCACAGGAGAACCATTGGCTCTCCCCACATTCCCACCCCCACTAGGCCTCTTCAGTGAAGTTTTCGGGTTGAGACGTGTGACTCTTACAGGGCTACTAGAGTTATTATAGGGTGCAGGCACTTGGGGTTTGCACAAGTCCTGTGAGGGGATGCTTAGCAGGGGAACCAAATGTGGGGAAACATAGGGATCACAGTGTCTTGGGGAGAAACATGCATGGCAAAACCAGGGCGATGGTGACACAAGGAACAGGTGACCTATGAGCAGGCTGCAGGTCAGGATGTGACCACAGGGAGCTCCAAGCTGGACTAGCCAGCAAACAGGTGGTCCGGGAACCATGTGTTTATGGATGGGTCTCTAGGAATGTGGCAACAGAAGGACCTGGCTGCTGGAAAGACCAGGATGTCCAGGCCACCTGCTAGTGAGACCATGGGACCTCGGCATCAACTGAGAGCACCACATGTGTGCATTGGCGAGATGGTTCTGTACTGGCACCTGGACCTGGCTGTGACCTCAGGGGCTCATATGCCCAGTTGCCAGCAGCTGGGGAGACTGGGATCCAGATGTAACTTCTACATGGCTTGCTGCAGTGTCTGAGCCTTGTGCTGCAGGCAACAACACTTAACGTGTGTGCTTACAGATATCCCAACAAGAGACCTTCAACCTGACCAGACAGAGAGGAAAGCAGGATGAAGTTTTTGGTGCTGTGCCTGTATGAGTGCTGTGCTTTCTGTCTCTCTTGATCTATGTGGCTGGCCATGTGTATGTGTATGTGCAATGTGTACATAGGGGGTTTTGTGTGCCTGTTCTAGACAGGGTGTAATGCTCAGCCTCACTATTGGCTGGACCTGGGGACATGAAGCTGCAACAGCTTCACCTTCACTAGACCACCAGACTGACAACTCCTAAAAGCATCCAGCTCACGTTTTGCCTTTGAAAAATCACCCCATTTTTCTGTTTGATTTGATCAGATTTTAATCACAGAAATAAACAGAATTTAAAAAGTAGGAACAATTCCAACTTTGCAAAAATTTTGGCCACTGGTAACATCTGTATTTTACACAGGCTCCTGAAATGTTCCAGCTGGCTATCTGTGATGTGCACACCTGTAACTGGCTTCAGACAAACTCCCAATGTTAAGTCAAGAAAGGTTTTTTCTATATGAAAGCAAAAGTAATATTTGATAATACTTCTGACTTTAGGAAAACTGTAAAGGAGGATATAGAGGGTGGTAGTAGGATGTAGTTGATACTCACTTTTGCAAGCTGAGTTGTGTAATCATCTAATCAGATTTTTTCATATTTTTGGTCTGCGTCATTACCCTGAAATTAATTCAAAATATTCTAATAAAGAGGCTCAAATGAGGCACTTTACAATAAAGTCATTTTCATAATAGACTCAAAATCTTCCTCAGTCATACAGTGAGACATCCATTAAGCTGATTAACCTGGACTGGTCTGCCACTACACAGCACTGAATTGGTCCTGAGGCTACCTGTTCTTCTGGAGGTATTGGATCATTCAGACACAGCAAATGGAAGTCATACACATCTGTCAAAGTAATTTTTCCAGTTTAAACCATCTTTTAGAATATATTTTTGCTATTACGGAGACAGAATGATGCCAGGTGGGTAACTGAGGATAGAAGCAACTCCTTTATAGAACCTTGGAGCTGGAACAAACTCTATTCTGAAATAACAGAGATACTAAGAAGCAATATAATCCTCACTTGCAGTCCTGGTGACAATTTGGTTTGAATTCATGTACAGTGATATTGTCTGAAGTTCATGACAAATTCCATGAGTGTCTACAAAATAATTAAGAAGCCAAACAAATCATGTCTCCCTGTGCTTGGGTAAGATAATGTTGCTTAGAAATAGATCCCTTTTATGATGTTTCTATCCAAAAGTGGAATTCATCAGACATACATTTAAATATTTAATAATTATCTGAATGGAAAGTAAAAACAGCTATAATCTATTTAAACTACTGAAAAACTACTAGCACTGGTGTGTACCAGGAGGAAGTATGGTGACAAAAATTTGTGCTATAACATGAGAACTAGCATTCCAGAAATACATTATTATAAAAAATTATCTGAGTGAAAGTACATTCCTTCATATATTACAACAGAAATTTTAGTCACATTAATTTAAAAGTGTAGACCATTGACTAATAACCTTTTCTCTCCCTTACTTCCCCATTCAATCAGTGTTGCACTTGATGCTGAAATAGCAACAGTGTTTTGCTTCTCTATTTTCTGTCAATGGTCCAAACACAGATGTTACTAACAGATTACACAGCCCTTACACTTCCTTCTCCTCATACTAGTGTTTCTCTATTATTTAAAACTCAGAAAGCAAGCTTTGGATTGAATTGCACAGTTAGGTCATATATCAAAGTAGCAAAAATTGTGGTACTGTTTCTCAGCTCATTACATGTTAAATTACTGACACTCATGGTTGTGGACTTCATGCTGGCATTTGACAGCAAAAGAGACTCTGGTTGCAGTCCAGGTGAGATAAGAGCTACACAGTTGGTTCATTAATCAAGTGAACAATTTCAGCTTCACAGAATGCTAGCCTCAGATGGTCTAAATTGGCTTAGTCAGTGGAGTTCTGCTGCCTCACTCCGAGGCCACGACCCCCATTTTTTATCTGATTTGTTAGCTGAGACAGCCAATGGGTTAAACTACACAGGGAGAATATTTTATTTTAGTGCCAGACACCTGCAGTTGACTTCAAGTGATGACACAATTTTTTACTTTGTTCACAAATGCCAGTATTCCTGTGCTGGGAAAGCCTAATTTGTCTTGGAATGTTGCATTATACTACTATGTTTCTGGATTGGGAATAAAATCCTTTTGAATAGTGAGTGTCCTCATGGTAGAAACCTGAAGAAATGGTGGTGTGACCTCATTCCTTTCACCTCTATTGACATCTTCATTCAGTTATTTACACGTTTCCAAAAATCTGGGCTGTCTCTAGTCCAAGCGTCTATACGTATAAATCAGTAGGTACTCACCCCATTTCCTACTAGTAATTCTCTCTGAAGACAGTGCCTCTAAATTGAAAGAGACATCAATAGGTAACAGAGAGTTCTGTGAGAACACAGGGACAACCAGATCCGTTCTGCACAAGCCACTTCATGTCCACATGCAGGAGCCTGCCTGCTCTCTGCCAGGTGGGCGATGAGCTGAGGCACCTGCCCCAGCACACATTGCCACTCTTCCTCCAGGGCAGAGCTGCCGTGCAGGGAAGTGTTCAGGCACAGGAGGAGGTGCTAGCATAGATGGAGAGGGATTTAGAAGGCTGCAAATCCTTTCCAAAGGAGGAAAAAAGGCCAACTGACCCGTGCCAAGCAGCTGCAAGGTTGGTATATTCATTTCCTGCTTATCATGGAGAAGATCAACTGCCAAATCAGCTTCTGGCTCTTGAATTTGCTATGTGAAAACTGTACCCCTAAGGTGTCCTCCCAGAACTTCTACACAAGTCTGGGAACAGCATTAAAGCTCTTTGTTATAACTCATTCTAAAAAGAAATACCAATATTAATTTCTTCGTTATTTAATAAAACAAATCCACAGTGATGAATTCTACGTTTCCCATTTTCTAGCACTGAGTGTGGCAAAAATAGATATAATTCCCCCAATGATGGGCACGTTCAGCCATCATGTTAGACTGAGTTTTTACATCAAGTACGAAGCCTAATTTTTGTTTTAAAAATGAAAGGGTATTGTGCCAGATATCACTTTGGGGAAGCACACTTTGGCTTTTCCTCCTACAGTCACAGCATGATATGGTGAAAATGCATGTGATAAATTAAACCAAGAATCTACATCAATTTTTTTTGTAAACACTATTAATTGATATTTCATTTCACGTGGATAAATTTTTGAATTTAATGGAAATTAGATAGACTAGTGTAAGTTTTATCACTATAATTGAGATCCAAAGATATTAATGCAAGCAAATAGTCTCACCTGGGGGTTTTCCAGCTAAATATGTTTCTCATGGTCACTGCGATAGATGTCTTATCTATACTGGTATATTGTGTTAATGGCCCACCTTGGGAAATACACAAAGTAGAAAGCTGAAATAGGGGTAGAACCAACCTGGCATTACTAACATCATAGTAACAAGGAAATAAACTGTGTCTCCAGGTTTCTACTCTGGTTTATAATGGAGAACACAATTATTATCCAAACAGACTGCTGCAGTTGTGGTATCTGCCAGGCCAGTGAAGTACCTTAGAGAAGCCCCTCTTAACTCTGAATGGGTCACATATTGCTGCTAAATTGCTGGAGATAAGGACTATCTGCTGCTTTTTCACCAGTCATAATAGCAGAAGTAATTGTACTATTACCTGCACAAAACAAAAATTTTAAAATGTTGTTTTCAGTATGACAATCTTGAACCCTGAGTACAGTAATAAGCAACTATTGTTTTTATTAACTTCAGCCATGTCCAAATTAAAAACAAAAACCCAACAATAACACATTTCAGCTGTGCTCCAAAATGGTGTAAAAAATTCCATTTATGCACCTGATTTTGTGCATAGTGGCATGGAGAAATACTGTTCTTTCCTGTTCAATGCCAAGCCCCTGCAATCCTTTAAATTGCAAGTGTATGGCTAAGGAGCCTGCACACAAAGCTCTAAATCATATTTCACCTCCCATTAACTAATGCAGATTGGTAAACTATGCCATTTCTAGAGATTTGGATTGACAAATATCTGTCAACTTTCATTGGTTTGTAACATTTAAAAATTATCACCTTTTTTTCTTTTTGAGCAGTAACACAACAAGAAATTCTGTATTTTGTTACTTTTAATATAGAGGAGTTTGTATTTTTGCTTGTATGATATGAACAGGAATGTAGCTACTTTTTTCACACAGCATTCAATCATGTAAATGGTGGAATGAAAAATAAATTTTGCATATTGAACATTACTCATCAGCAAAACTTGTTAAGGATTAAATATGTGATATGGACTGTATAATCAGAGCACACAGCAGTTACATTGCAATAAACCATTGCAAATACTTTCAGAGATCTGAAAGGTGATTTGATTCCAGAAGAACTACATCTTTTACTCATTTTCTAAGTGTTGTTTTTAGGAGTCTCCCGTATATCCAGCAGTGAGAATCTGATCCTAGATCAGCATAGTCAGTTGTATAGTTATATGATTTTTTCTTTTTTTTACTATTCATCAGTATGTGCCAAATTCTGAAGCTTCCTTGATTAATTTACAAATTGATTCAGTTTCTGTGTTTCCTTATAAAATGAAATGATTTTTGAGATGTGAAAAATAATCATTTCAAATGAAGCCTAAAGTGCACCTGGAGAGTTAGCAAAAGGCATATGCACATTCATGTCCTATTACAGTTTGATTTACATGTGTATTCATTAGCATAAAATGTTGGACCAATCAGCAAAATGACCTAAATACGGAGATGTCTCATATATATTGGTGATTCAACATATTGCTGCTGACAAGTCAATTAAACTAAATGTCATAGATGAGTATTTTTACAGACATGTGCACTGAATTAGGAAGGTACTCACTTAATATTCTTCAGTAATTAAATCATATTGAAATATGAGGTGCCTGTCCACCTGTAATACCAGTCCTATTCATAATATACTCAGAACTCAAAATTAAAATTAGTAATTCTCACTGGTTAAATATACATGTGTCTAAGTTTAGCATCATTGTATTTTTCTTGATTATTTGTGTGACAAAGTACACATCTGGTGATGTATAGTTTTGATCAGACATTACCTCAAGCATAATTAGAAAAAAAAAGTTACTTATTTTCGCTGTTAGTCTAATATTCTTAATTAATAATAATAATTAATAATAATAATTTTAAATTGACCTTTGCTGATCAGATTGTCTTGGCATCTTGTCTCATAAAAACAACATGCTACAAATTTCAGTCACCTTTTAAGTGCAAAACTCTAAAAAATCCCTGACTTCGATTAGAATCAGTAGGAGTCTCAGATAGAATGTTTTGGTCTACCAGTTTTAAAGATGTGGGGAAGGTTAATATCTGTTTGCAGTGGTTATTACATAGAAGTGTCACAGAGAGCCTTGAGAAGATGTAACAGAAATGCCATCATAGCCAGAGGCACTTTGTCAGGGGACCAGGGCATAAGCCAGTTGCTCAGCTTGTGATCGAGAGAAAAAAAAATCTTCACTATCTCAGCTTTTATGTCCTTGCTATGTCAAGTTTCTTGATAACTGACGAATTTTCTGTGCTTTCAAGTAAGCCCTTGTATCTGTTTGGAATAACAGAGAGCAGAAGTTACTGCTGTGAGTATACCTGGAAATGCTGTTTGCCAAATGCCATATTCTGATAGACTGATGGGATGCATCAGCTCACAGTGACGCACAGCTGTCACTTATATCCAAGTGCTTGGATGTCAGTCTTCCTGCCAGTCATATTAGACTGAGATAGAGAGAGTGTTACCAGAAGCACTTTCACTAAATATCCTGAGGCCTGAGTGAAAAGAAGCCTTTTCATTACAAATGAACGAAACAGAAATGCTGAGAAATGTAAGCTTTTGCTCAAGCCTCCTCAAAACCTTGCAGACAATATATAACCTTTTCTCTCTTTTAGAACCCTTTCACAGCTAAGATTTGATTTTACAGGCATTTTAGAGCCAATATCTGAAAACATAATCCTTTCTAGAGTTTGTCTTAATGAAGAACACAATGGTATATGAAGCATAACCATCTGAAGTGAACTATAAGATGGAGGGAAGATGAAACTTCACAAGGTATAACTCAGCCAGGCCCCCCACACCTGAGAACCAAAATTACTCTGTTTACAGAAAATTTCATAGAATGTAAAACTTTGATAAAGTATATTTTGTTGCCTTTATTGAACAGCTTTCCTTTCCATGGAATTTGGGTTTGAGCTTGGCTCAGGTTCAGTTAATATTCAAAGGCAGCAGATTCCTTAGGTCGTGTGCAGGCTTTGTAGCCTTGCTTTGGCTGACAATGTATATATATGTGTGCAAACAGCAGCCTGAATAAATGCATAGTGCATGTAGTGATAGTTGCCCAAGTATTTAGAAAGCCTTTAACAATGAGAAGAATGAGAACAGGTTATAGTCAGGCAAAAAATTATCTTTTCACGTGCCTGCTACCAGGGGAGTCTTGGATCTGCCCCTGAAGGAGACAGAACAGAGTAGCTAAGGGCTGACATTAAAAATTTGGAGAGACTAAATTACACAAACCAGTCATTTGTGCATGCTTCTGAGAAAACCTAATTCAGAACTACAGTCTCAGGATATCTAAAGATTCAAGTTGGCATCAGTGTGTAAGATGACTCTGTTTCATGATTACACTTTTTTTTCAGTTATCAGAGATTAAGTTTTTCAACCTGGAACATTCCCAGGAGCTCAGTATCAGATGATCTGCTTCCAAAGAGAAAGCTGTCCTTTTGGCAGAGCTGCGCACTCCTTTCAGCAACAGTATTTTCTTCTTTGAAAAGTAAATTAAAATGGTTCTATTTTTGAAACCTATATCTATTTATTTAACAGCAGCTGTTTTACTAAAAAACTCTGTTGAAAAGGTAACTAGATTCCTTGCAAACAGGACAAATATAGGCTGTGTGAACTACATATGTATATATACATAACTCCATTTTGTATATATAAATTCTTCCTCAATGCTGTTAAATACCATAATATAGTTCTCTATGGTGTCTATATATGCTGGGCATATTATGAAAGGGCGAGCATGAGAGAAAAAACGCTAATGTCCTTTTAAAACTTTTCAAACAAAGGCAAACTTCCCTTATGGTAGAAGTCTTTAGATAAGCTTTATAGTCTCCATGCATTTTCTCTGGCTTCATGTTAAAATAGAAGTATGCAAAGTCTGGTATTAATATTTTTAGCAGCTGATGCTAATGCTAGCTAAGTAAAGCATGCAGAAATCCATAAAAACTGTTCCTAACCTGCACAAGGTAAAATGAGTGAGACATTTAAAAACTGATACAAACTACTCAGGCATGTTAATAGCTGGATGCAATTCATTTGTAAATAAAATTCAATATTTGATATCAAATCTCAAACCATACAGTCTTCTACCATCCAATACTAATTCAGTATATTAAAATGTAAACATAAGAGATGGAGAAACTAGATAGACACTGCACTACAACTCTAATGTGCATTGTTCTATTTGATATTTTCCCTTCTAGACCTAAATCCTAACAGTAGTGGGTGACAAGAACATAGTGCTTTTTCTTTTTCCCTTGACACTCTTCCAACATCATAGCTTGAAATTTTTATAATAATTTTTCTTTCCCTTTTCTGCTCTTGGTGCTGAGAGACTCTAATCAGAACAGTTTATCTTGTGTGTCCTGATAAAATGGTCACCACAACACTGTAAGATAAGAACCTCATCTCACAAGCTCTTATTCAACCCAAAATACATTTTTAGGATTTAACAGTTGATGAAAATAAGAACAACAAATAAGAAAGCTGTAACTTTGGGTATCCCGTTCTGGAAATTGTTAAATTGTAAAAGAACATTTATAGTCAAATTCAATAGCAGCACTTGGGCTCAGAATATTAACCACTTCTTTGTGTACAGAAAATTGTCCAACAATTTATACTGTTCTTGGATGACAAATTGCTTTCCTAACCTTTCACGTTCATTCTGTTCACTTAAATGTTGGGTTTTTTCCTGCTTAGTTCAGAAAAGCTTTGTTCAGAATACGAAGAAAGTAAAACAGAAAGTGGGTTAATTTTGGCCCAAATAGAGCTACAGCAATGCCACTAGGAATAAGGTCTGGCCCAAGGCAAATTCTTGGGATGGCAAAACTTACAAGTATTACAAAAGAAGATAAAATTAACATTTGAGCAGAACAAAAAAAAAATCAGGCTAAGAAGGACTTATGAATTTATATTTATTATAAAAATGGTCATTTAGCAGTTTTTCCATGGATCCATTATTATGCTCTTCTTGCTGAAGTTTTATATTTTTAAAATAAGATGAAGTGTTCAGATTTATGCCTCTTGCTGAAGGGAGTCTGTACTAGCAGGTGCTTCCAGAAACAGGAGGCGGTCGTGTAGTCATTAAACTCTCCTTTCCAGTCCCAGTGTAAAACAGTAGCCAATTTTGCTGCACAGTATCAAAATTCAGAAAGTAAATGCTCTTAAAATAACACGTATATCACATTTAGTCAATCATTGTAGTCCAAACCCAACTAATTAAAGTTGTCAGCTGATGCTTTTAAAATAAGTACTGACAATGTGCTTATGATAATGCTGTCATGATACTCACTGTTCACAAGTTAAATACCTCACATAGCTTTCATGTATAGACTTACACTGTGAGGCTGCAATAGCAAGAACATGCTGCTGAGGAAATTTGTGTAAAATTTATTGATTGTTACAGCTTTGTTAGGTTTCATCAAGTCTGAAAGCAAAGCTAACATTTTCAACCTGATGCTACACTCTTTCTTAAAACCTGTATCATTTTAATCTTCTAAAATATCATTAAAAGTGGTTAGATAAAAATCTTTTTTCTGGCACCAAAATGCTTCCAAATAACTCTGCTGACATACAATTAAATCCCTTAGATAAAAGAATGCCCACTGAATACTTCAGCAGAGCTTTTTCTAAAGAAAACTTCCTAAAGTTTGCTCAAGGACATTCGCACAATCACGAAAGAGATAAGGAGCTTATTTGGTTCTCTCTCCTCTTTAAGTCATAATCTTTTTTTTATGCTGCAGTCTTTCTATAACAACTGACATGATGTCAGAATCACTACTACAGGTAAAGCAAAATCAAACATTTGAAGAGCTTCTAAATAATGCTAGGAAAAGAAATTATGAAAAAGCCCACCACTAAAGAGTTGTTGAGTTTTCCTGATATTATGTGTGAGAAACCTTGGACTTTAAATACTTCTCATTACAGTACATACATTTTCAAACATAGAGAACAGATTTGCATTATTATTTGCCCAGATTTGCATATGCTTTCATTTATACTTTTGTGAGCTTTTGGTATTTACTCCGGATGGCATTTATCTACACTATAATAACATCCTTTTCAAGTTTATTAAATACTGATAACTTCTGTGGCAACCAGGAGACATTAAAATTTGAAGCTAATGCACACCAGAGAAAGCAAGAAAATTTTCCAGTTTGATAGATCTGAACCCATCAAGTAGACCTGAATTCAAAAAGGGGAAATGACTGGTCTGTAGATAAAGAAAGGTCTATAGAACTAAGCCATCCTAAAATTAAAATACTTTTTATTATTCTAGGCATACCATGTTGAAAAGTGTCCATTTATCTGAAGATTGTATTGTGAAATTGTACATATCTAGCTGTCATAATATTTTCTAATTTCGGTTTCGTTTTGGCCAGAAGACGGACTCTGGAATTCTTCAATAATGTTAGTAGCTTAAAAATACTAAATGTATTTTTATTTTCTTAAAGAAAACTAACCTCAACCACATAAAAGTCCTTAGTATACTAGTTTGCATTTTAAGAATAAAAATAGATTATCAGACTAATACTTGTGAAGTATTATCACATAAACTCAAAAGCAAAAGTCATCTGTCCCACAGGATACAGTCCCACGAGCTTCTCTAGCATGGGTACTTTCCATGGAGTACAGTCCTGCAGGAAAGGTCCATGCTGCAGTTTTCCAGTGTGGCTCACCTGCGGGTCACAGGTCCTTCCAGAAAACCTGTTTCTGCATGGGCTCCTCTCCTTGGTCCACAGCTCTTAGTAGGAGTCTGCTCCTGCATGGGATCTCTAGAGAATGCAGCTTCCCTCAGGGCACATGAACCTCCTCTGGATCCTCTGCAAGCTGTGGCATGGATATCTTCCACAATGATCCTTCATGGGCTGCTTCAACCTACTCCACCATGATCTTCTCCTTCGCCTTCTTCAAAGGCACCTGGAGCCACATCCTCCCTTTCCTCTTCACTGATTTTGGTGTCTGCTGAGTCATTTCTCTCACTTTTTTATCACCCCTCTCTCAAATAGCTGCTGCAGAGTGCTTTTTGATAATGTTAGCAGCTTAACAATAAAAGCTTCTTTTTATTTGCTTAAACACTAACCTCAGTCACACCAAAAGCATTAGCATACTAGCTTTTCTTGAATATGTTATCATTCTTAATTACGTTATCACATACCCTTTCTTAAAGGTTTTCCAAGGCACAACCAGCATCACTGATGGGTTGTCTTTAGACAGTGGTGGGTCTGTTTTGGAGCCACTTGAGCCACTTTGGAGCCACTTGGCTTTGTCTGGTGTCTGTATCCCTGGTTTCTTCTCACAGAGGCCATCCTTGCAGCACCCTCCCTACAGAACACTCACCATGCTAATACACCCTCCAAAGTGGTACACATGACTTTGAACCTACTGAGACAAAGGAGGGATCTGAAATAAAGGGCTTCATGCTCTGGATTCAATCTCCTGAATGTCACGAGAAAAATTGTCACAGAGAAGCAACACCAGCAGCCCCAGCTTTGCACATGACCCTGCCAGCATGCTGTAAGTTAGATATGAGAATATTTACCATTCCTACAACTTAGTGGACTTACAAGTAGGAATCTGTTGGGGTTTTAAGAATTCTCTTTTTATTTTCTTTTTCTTTTGAAAGAATTTTTCCCCACACATGTACATTGCTGAGGGGGAGTCATTGCCAAGGTACTTGAGGGAGACAAAGGACAGCCACGGGGAGGAGCCCCGGCCAACTGGCCCC
>VZTH01013192.1:976905-1173644 GCA_013397815.1 Aleadryas rufinucha | reverse complement strand
AAAAAAATCAAGTTAATTGTATGTAGGTATTTTATTTGCTGGGACCAAACCAAATATATGAATTAAATTTATTTTGTTATAAATCCGCTTGGTAAATGTGGTAAGAAAGAAATTTTAAAATCTTAATTTCAAATTTGCATGAAACCAAATTTTTAGGATTGGTTTTGTTGGTTTTTTTTTTAATTGCTAACTAAGAAAATATTCTTTGTTTTATTATTTTCTCTGGGAAAAATTCAGAGAGTTTTGCTGTAGAAGGTAGATGGTATAGACAGAGACCACATCAGCTGTAATATTGTTACTGTTTGCATTACCCATCACAGAAGCCCTCTCTGTGGCGGTGGCCCAACCCACTTTCCAGGTGAATGACAAGTGGGTTGATTTCCCCGCCCGAGACTCCACCTCTGAGGGTGGATCGGAGGAGGAGATAAGGCTGTGATGCCACCGCCTACTAGGTGTTCCCTTGAACATGTCTCCTCCCTGGTTTCTAGAACCCTCTCTCTCCCCCGGTTCCTTATTAGTTAGTAGAAGTTATGTTTAATAAGTAGTTCATTGATTATTCTATTAGGCTCTGGAAAGTTCTGTTTTGTTACATCCCTGGTTGGCTAGTTTAAACTAGTCCCTCCCAATATGTTTCCCGGTTGGTTGTATGTCACCCCCTTGTCATTCCCTAAGTGGTTGTTCCTTTACTCCTCCCTTTTCCCCACTCTTCTATTTAGTTTCATGCTAATTAAACCAGAGAGGCCAGACCAACGGCCAGGGCCCAGACCAACGGCCAGATTTGGGTGGCTAGTTCCCTCTGAGACTTTATTAAATTGCTTGGAATACACTAGCGCCTGAATCCTCCTTCAGTCTTTACCTTCGCCTGCTGCGGTTTTTCCATCTGGGCTGCACAGCCTAATCGGCTGTTGGCAGATAGCCTCAGGGCGAGCTGTGGCTCCCGGGGCAAACATCTGCGGTTTGAGCTGCATAGAACCCTGCTCCGTGCCGTCGCACCGGGACCTCCCGGAGTGTCCAGAGCAAGAGGACAGCAGACGCCGCCTGCCACGCCACCGGGCGGCTAGTGGTCAGCGCGGCACCTCTCCATGGATATTTGGGAGCATTTCTTTACTGAGAGGTTGGTTATACAGTGGAACAGACTTTCTAGGAAGGTGATTGATGCACCAAGCCTGTCAGTGTTAAAGAGACATTTGGATAATGTACCTAACAATGTACGTAAACTTTTGTTCAGCCCTAAAGATCAGGCAGTCGGACTAGATGGGCACTGTAAGTCCTGTCCAGTTTATGTGTGTTCTCCTTTCCTCTCCTCTCCTCTCCTCTCCTCCCCTCCCCTCCAAATCTAAGAGCACAGACCAGACTTCCTTTTGACCTTACACTAAATATGCCCATCTTTAAATGTGAAAATAACTTTAAAATACTGTAAAATTCAAGGCTTTGTATTGCCAGAAAATGTTAAATATTTGACAGAAATTAGTTGAAATTACATAAATGAGCATCATACATATATATGTAATATATATACTTAATATACACATACATAAATATGTAATAGAATAAGTATATATTTTATATAATGTATTTTTAATGATTTAAATATTTGTTTCTCTTTAACTTGGAACTGATTCTAATACTGGACAGAAAGCTCCTATTTAAGCATTGCATATGTAACCAGTACATATGAACTAGTATGATTTATCATGTTCAGTTTTGTAGGTTAAATTAATCAGTTATCAAGATAAGCTAAAATGGTCTCCAGGCTTGTGGGAGCTAGAATATTATAGGCAGGGAATGCCTTCCTTTGAAACTATTTAATGTTCATGGAAAGCATTACATTTTAATTAAGAAAGAAGTAGAGGAACACTAATGTGGTTCTCCTTCCCTCTGGAGTGCAGGATACATGCAGCTCAGTTCTGCAGCAATACATTTGGGACGTGCAAATCTTTCCCTGGAGGGGAAAACAGAGAAGCTTGTATGCAGCTTCTACTGTCCAGTAAATTCTGTTTTTAGTGTGTTCCCTACTTTAATTTTTGAAATGATGCAAAAGAAAAATGCTATGTAATCTTCCAAGTCTAGATATAATCATTAAATATATTCAGCCATATGGAGCATTTTATTTTTGCCTTCCTATAAATGCATTTATTATATTCTACAGGCAGTGTGAGTACAGGAAACACTGAAATTATGAAGCTTACCTCTCCTTCTTTGGAGAAGATTTTTCTGGGAGGTATTAAAAACCACCTGAAAGACAACACAGTTATTGGTCACAGCCAGCACAGCTTTGTGAGAGGAAAGTCCTGTTTTAGCAATCCTGATCTCCTTTTATGACCAGGTAACCCACCTAGTTGATCAAGGGAAGTCTGTTGATGGAATCTTTTTGGATTTCAGTTGAGCTTTCCAGACTGTCACTCACAGGATCCTTCTGAACAAAACATCCAGCACAAAGCTGTATAAGCATAGCATGTGATGGGTGAGCAACTGGCTCATGGGTTGGGCACAAAGGGTTACAGTGAATGGGGTGACATCAGACTGGGGACCTGTCACTAGTGGGGTTGCACAAGGCTCCATTCTCAGCCCTGTGTTCTTCAACATGTTCATCAATGACTTGGACGCAGGACTGGGAGGGATAGTAAGAAAGTGCACTGAAAATACAAAACTGGGAGGAGCTGTTGACTCCTTCACATGCAGAGAGGCCCTGCAGAGAGACCTCAGCAAATCAGAGAACTGGGAAAACACCAACTGTATGAAGTTTAACAAGAGAAGTGTTGGATTCTGCACCTGGAATGGGGCAGCCCTGGATGTATAGACAGACTGGGAAGTAAGAGGCTGGAGAGCAGCTCCACAGAAAGGGACCTGGGGGTCCTGGTCAGTGGCAATCTGAATATGAGACAGCAGTGCCCTGGCAGCCAGGAGGGCCAAGCATGTCCTGAGGGGCATCAGGCACAGCCTCGCCAGCCGGGCAAGGGAGGGGATTGTCCTGCTTTGCTCTGCACTGGGGCGGCCTCACCTCGAGTGCTGGGGGCAGTTCTGGGGGCCATATTATAAGGGTGATATTAAACTGCTAGAGAGAGTCCAAAGGAGGACCACGAGGATGATGAAGAGCCTTGAGGGGGAGTCATGAGGAGTGGCTGAGGTCACTTGGTCTGTTCAGCCTGGAGAAGAGGAGACTGAGGGGAGACCTCATTGCAGTCTGAAACTTCCTTGTGCGGGGAAGAGGAGGAACAGACACTGATCTCCACTCTCTGGTGACCAGTGACAGGACCTGAGAGAATGGCCTGAAGTTGTGTCAAGGGAGGTTTAGCATTGGATGTTAGAAAGTTTCCTCACCCAGAGGGTGTTTGGGCACTGGAACAGTCTCCCCAGGGAAGTGGTCACAGCACCAAGGCAGACAGAGTTCAAGGAGTGTTTGGACAATACTCTTGGGTTCATGGTGTGATTCTTGGACATGGTGCTGTGCAGGGCCAAGAGTTGGACTCGATGATCCTTGCGGGTCCCTTCCAATTCAGCTTATTCTGTGATTCTGTAATTCTATGACACCTTTTATTACTACACTCATAAACTGGTTTGTTCTTCATCAGTATTACTTGCTACCCAGGTTTTCTTTTGTTCATTTGCTGTCCAATTCGAGGTGCAAAATGATGTCTCCTTTAGTCTGAGTTATCAATAGAGCTCCCTTAGAACACTTGTTACCACGTAACAACACAAATAGCTCTCACATATCCACAGTTAAATAAAGACAAATTTAAAAGTATTACCTAACATCCCAGCTCATTCGCCCCCAATACTGGAAGGATCTTTTTTGTGCATAGTTGCATAGTTTCTTATCTCACACTTTTATAGCATGCAGCAAACATATATTCCCTGACATGCCAGGAAGAGTGGTAGATGATGAGATTGTTTGTGTTTTCAAACCATGGCATGTAAATGGTGATATTATCATATCCTTAGAAGTATTTGCTTATTAAATAAATCTCTGTACCTTCATGTGAGATAGCAGAATGTTTTGATACTTTCCTGTCAGCTTAATATCAAAGATTAACGTCTGACACTCCATGTCAGTTTCTTCTACCTGCCTTTCCTACTGCATTTGAACCAATGAGGCTTCATTTCTAATTCTTGGTAAATATTTTATAAAAATATACACAGACAATTTGGAGTGAAATTCCTAGAATCAACCTCTAAGTTGCAGATGACTATGATCAGATATATTGCCTTGGAAAGATATTCTACTTCTTGTCAGTTATTGAGCTAGAAAAAACTGATAGGAAACCTGTACTCCACCACTGAGCACATACAATTGAAGGCAAAGCCTTCTTTTGAACTTCTTCCTGTGCGATATTTTGTATGTTCAGACTTGCTTCAGAAGTTAGGAGAATTGACTTTGGCTCTGAAGAAATTGAAAGAACTCTGAAGGCTAGTTCAGTAATACCACTCTGTGCCGAAGCTGATGATTCGTGAATGTGTACTTTGGCTTAGATACTTCTCACAACACAACTGGTTCAATACTTGCATAATATAACACTTACTTAAGTCTTAGTGTAATTCATTCACAAACTATAGGTAAAAGCACAGAAATTTTAAGTGTAGGAAATTAATCTTTACAGAGTAAAAATTATTTGCCTCTAAAATAATTATTACATTAATTCAACCAAAATTTACATTAAGAAGTTATTATTTAAGATTAGTACATTAACAATGTATTCAGAATATCCAGTAGAATTGCTGTTCAGTCTTACATTTTCTTCTGTGTAGAAAGTTAAGTAAATTCTTTCTCAGTCCTCTACCCTTTTCTTGGTTTTTTTCTTCTTTTTTTGGTAGGGGAAGTGTGTAAGAAAAAGGTAAGTTACTATTTGGAAAAAAAAGAGCATGAGATTTGAATGTAAAAGCTCTCAGTTTTCTGAAATTCAAAGCACAACCAAAAATAATATTCCATCTTTGGTATTGCTATCAACCTAGACTGCAGTCAGTGGTAAGTTATTTTCTTTTGGTCTCTGATTTTGATTCCTATTTAAAGTAGTTATTCAAAATGAAAATTCTCTGTATAGAGGTTATTAACTAAGAGCTATATTCATCCAAGATTAATTAACTTTCTACTTTTGAGTAAATGAAGAAGAATATCAGTTTGGTCTTCGTTTTTAGATTTTTTTTTTTTACTTTTGGTGTTGCCAGCATAATTTACAAGTGTTTACACTGTGTTGCTAGTAAAAAACCTGCCCTACTATATAAGTTTATTTGCCTTTTGGCAAAGTCAAATGCAGTTTGGATTTGCAAGTAACATCAAATTCAAAAGCAACATCTATTATTAACTGAAATAATGTTTTCCCATTGTTTACAATCTACACCAGATATACAAAGTGAAAAATAAGAACTTTGTGTCATTTCGGAAGTAAGTACATTTAACTTTGATTGTGTGCATACGCATATATACAAATGTAAGCCTCTGTTTTTGTATATCTCTATAGATATGGAGGGAAATGTGCATCTATACATACAGCCTGTATCTATCCATAAAGCCATAAGCTTACATTTTCCCTGGAGCAGATAATATTGTTCTCAGTTCAACTGACCTAATTTTCTTTCAGCAGAGATGAGCCTCTTTGCAATTAGCACAGAGAAAAAGGTTTTTCAGAGATAAAATAGGCATCTAACTTGTTCTTTGAGTCCATGAAAAAATTGGTCGGGTACATTATTTCTGTACTGAACTGCATTTGGGTTGACTTTCAGCATTGATTTCAGTATTTTTTTTAGGAACCCAGAAAATATGTCCTACTTTCCACTGTTTACATAGGGTAATAGCATTTCCAGCAAAAATGGGATAGTGTTTGTGCACAGGGCAAATTTTACTTTGGCATAAATTGGCAGAAATCCATCAGCCATTAATATTTATGATTACCATCTCAGTGTAGTCCAGTTGTCAAACAGCAGATGGGGGAAATTAATTATTAAACTGAGCAATAAATAAAAACTGCAATTTTTTATTAGTAATCAAATTAACAGGAAGGATTAATCCTGCCATATGAACATTTGGATACCTGAGGGGAAAGAAGAATTTTCAATTAATATCACATTCCCTTGACACAACAATTTGAGAGAAGAAAGGGAGGAGGGTTCTTCTAATTAATCAAACACACCAAAACAGAATTATAAAGAAGGAGACTACTTTTTTTTTAATTTGTGCCTTGCTCTCCGCAGTGGAGAGCCTCCTTTGCCATGCATTGCTGTTCATGTTCCATTCTGAAAAGTTCTAGTCAATAAAATGCATTTTGTTTCTTGCAAGTAACAAAAAAATCTGTTATTTGCTATGACAGTGTAGGTTAATATTCCTCTCAAACAAAACATCTTTTGTTTTCAGTCACAGAATACACCTTTGACTTCCTTCAACGGATACCTTTGGTTCTGACATAGAAAAAACTCATCTTAAGAGGAAAGCTAAAGGTGCAGAAAGACGTCGAGACCCTCGAACCCAGACACAGACTTCAATGAGAGCTGTGAACACTGACTGTAGCACTAGAAATGCTGTCCTGCCACATTTATTGTTTTCTATCTGTCTGAAACCATATTAAATTCAATCATCTAGACATGGCATGTGTTAATGTTGGCTAACTGATATAAAAGGTGATACATTTTCTTTCAGGTTGTGAGTCACAAAGCAGAAGAATACTGGTAATAGCACCATTTAAAATATCTTTTTTTTTTTTCCCCAGTTAAACAGCACACAACTTTGGAAGGAAAAACACTAGGTCTGTAAGTTTTTAAATTATCAGTAGAGCAGAACAGACTCCCCTCCTCCTCTGTTAGGTTGACAATGATGAAATTGAAGAATGGACTAATTTCTCTGAAAAGCAAAATAGATTAACTTTTTTTGTGTGCTCAATAGGAAAAATATAAAATATGATTAAAAATACAAAAATAGGGATTGTTATGGTGATATAAATCAATGATCTTTCAACCTTATTTAGATATATCTATCCTACCCTTACACATGCATGCATACAAAGATACATAAAGGACATCCATTTGTCCAATCTGCTATGATATGATTATTCATTTAGCGAAAATAGTCCCATAAAAACAGAGAGTGGAGCAAAGGATTCTTAAAAAAACCCCAGTAAATGCTTTCTTTTTCTTAACTAGAATTCAAAACTGGTTGGTTGGTAGGTTTGGTTGGTTTTTTGCTTTTTCTCTGAGACTATATACAGGTTTTCATCATTTAAACACCATTTTACATTATAAAATGGAACACCTTCCACACAGCATGGAACAGAGGAAAAGATCAAATGCTAAATTCTTCCTGCTGTGAGGCATTCTTGAAGACTGAATTTCAACCTTCTGATCAGCTTCGTGCAGGCACATGAGAGAAAGACTGAAAAAAGAGGTATTTGAGGGGTAATCTCTGAACCAAACACTTGAAAATATGTGGGCTGCAGAAGCTAATTATTTTCATTTTTTGTTCTATGTATGCTTACCATTTTTATTGACTTTTATTGTAAGAACAAATAATAACTGTCTTGCAAGCTCTCTAGAAGCTTGACTAACTATAGATAAGGTTTAATTTTACTGCACTTGAGGAGTAGAAAGAATAAAATAGTTTTCAAAGCAAAGTCTCCCAGGAAAATATCTTTTTATTCGAGAGGTTGACAGTGAAAGTAGAATTTAGCAAGAAGCATTATCTAAATTACTTTCAGCAGTTATTTGTACTGCACTGTTTACTACAGTGCTTAGTGACTGCAGTTGATTGAGACTTAATTATGTTGCTAAAATAATTATAGCAATGACCCAAATCACAAGTATCTTGTGCCTAATACTCACTCTCATTTTCGGCACAGTCTGAAAATCAACTCCATTATAGTTTAACACTTCTTTACAAAGGCTGACAAGAAGGGTTAAGAAAATTACCCTGAAAAAATTCCCAAAGATTACTGGTGATTTAAGATTTTAGGGTGATGTCTTTTAATAATGAATAACCGATGTCAAACAAATTCTGTCTTTAAATGCATATTTGTGAAATAAATGATGCACAGAAATCTTCTTTAAGCATAAAAAATGGTAAACAGACATAAATTTAAAAATCTGATGAGACTTGTTGAAAGGCACTTATCTTCCATTTTCTGTTTGCATTCACATTTCCTAGCAATAAGCTTAAAAAAGATCAGAAGAACAGTATTTTTACCTGCAAAAATTTGAAAAGAAACATTAACTGAGTGCATCAGGGTTTTTTATTTTCTGGGTGTTTTTGCCCTTCCTCAGACTGCATAGGGTCTAAACGAACAGACTTTGGACCACTTTTCAGTCCCAAGGAGAAGTAAACAGAGTCCTTCACCATAGCTGTAACTTTCTGCTTTATTTATTAAAAACAACAGCAAAAATGACGATGCTGAATTTTTTTCTTTCTGACAACCTTTCCTTTTATTGCTGGACATAGAAAATGCCTTGATCTATCTGAAATGATCAGCAGCTGAATACTAGAGGCTGTCTGCCTGAGTTACTCATAGATCTTCTGTTTTTTCAATAGTGATACAATAAATAAAACCATATAGTGTGTCTGGGTATAACTGGAAGTCATGCAGACCACTACCAAGAAAGAAACCCTCTGATTTCTTATCTCTTTTAGAGAAATGCCACCACTGCAATGTGCTTTTAATGGATCTCAGATTATGGCATCAGTATTACAGCTGCATTGCCATCAAGTAGCCCATAATCAACTCACATTGAAGACAGTGGGAGCTGTAGAGCTTGCAAGAGGGTGGAGAAAGAACAGATGAACCCAGACTGGAGGCAGCCAATAGCCAGTCACATAATGAACAGCTCTCTTGCCAGGCCATGTCCCAGCTTTTTAGCCATTGAACTAAAATATTAATTTCTTCCATCCTCATGAGCTACACAACTGTTTTGCCCAATATTTACGATATGTCTCCCAGGAAAGCTGCCTCAGTACCTGCAAAAATAAAGCATCCATGAGAAAAAGCTTCTGTTAATGCTTTTTTCCCAGCCTAGAGCTGGACTCATGACACAAACTCCTAAATCACACTTTTGTTATAATTACACTGATTCCCCTTATGCCAGAAAATATGGGACATGGACTATGGTGACTGGTTCAGTGTTCCTAGTCCCTGACAGTTTTTTATGCTATCTGCAGCTAACACATTGCACAAACACTGGTGAGCTGCTGTCAGTGGAGAGGTTTGGTACCGTGATGGGTGGAGTTTTCCACAAGGTTTGATGTCTTGGAAAATCAAGGTGTTGCCTCACTCAAATCATATTAGGGCAAGTCGTCCTCAAAAGGGAATTAGAGCAAGAACTATAGTTAAGCTGAGAAAAGCAGCCAGGGGCTTAGAAGCTCAGAAGACAAGAGGCTAATGTGAATGTCTCTAACGCCAATAGTTGGATAGCTGTGGATTACCAAACAAGGATTGTTGGCAAGAACACAGTGTGAGAAAGAACAGGATGTTGCTGGAGAATGGGACCATACAGAGGTAGGGCAGCATTTTTCTGGGACAAACGTACTTGTGATTCCTGGAGACAAGCACAACACAGCACAGTGCAAGTGCAGGAGTGAAGTTGAGAAGTGGGTATGGACTGCTGAGCAAAGGCAAACTCATTATGGGGTATCAAGACTACCAAAGACCCTCAAAGCACTCTGACCCATTTCCAGAAAATTCTGTAGGAAGAAAGTGTGAATGATAACTAACTTGCATAGAAAGCAAGAAACATAGCTCCAGGGCAGGGGAAACCTGTCTATAAAAAGGCACATCCATGAAACCTGGGCGGCACCCTCAGGACCCTTGACTCCCCATCAGCTTGAATGACATTGGAGCCAGAAATGGCAATCCTTCTTTCTTTCTTCCTTTCATCTTCTCTTTCTCTCTCCTCTCTTCTGTCTCCTCTTTCTCCCTACCCCTTATTAAAAACCCACTGCCATGTGCTCCTACTAGAAGGTAAAGGAATAGCTGTTATCAATTTCATCCTTTTATTCTAGGTCTCTTAATAATGGCTAGTAGAAAAATAACCCCTACTTGCCAGGGTGTCTCTCTCTATTTAACCCACTTCACTTCCTGAAGAAATGCTGTTTGACACTTCTTCTATTTATATTTATAATTATGTCACCTAATTTAGGAGAATAAGAGGTTCAGAGAAGGGAAGGAAAAAATTTGTGAGCCTTATGAAAGCAGAGGACAAATAAAGGTCTTAAAAGCAAGCAAAAATCAATCAAAGCATCATAAGTGATGACATGTCAAAATATGTCCTCATTTAGAATATAGGACTAAATTCAAAGTAAATTAAAAGTACAAATTTAATCTGTGATATTACATACTTTGACGGAAATTAATTTTTCAAACCCTTTAATTCATACTCTACCATTTATAGAGGCATCTCTGCAAATTTAATCTCAGGTTCTCAGGTAACTCTGTACAGAAATTGCTACTGACAGAGTTACCTCTTCATTAGTGTTATGCTCAGTCCCATTCCCAAACAGCAATTTTTCTCTAAGTGAAAAAGGAAATATTTTTCAAGGTGGCAATGTCTCCTGCATAAACAGCCTTTGATTAACATTTTATGATAATATTTAGAGAAGAAAAAAAAAATCCCCCACTAGTTTTCTAAACCTTCACAACTTGTTTGTATATATTCATAGATAAAAATGTTAGCCTTTAAAAAAACAGGGCAAATATGTTATTTTGCATGCTGTTGGAGTTGTGTGATCCCAGTAGTTACATATTTAATCTTTTGACAACCATTTTGTAACCAATCAACTGAAACAGTAACAAGGCAGAATGAAAGCCATGTGCTTCAATTTCCCCCAGTTTAACACAGAAAATTATCTTCTGCTGGATATACTCAATGAATGGGGTTGATGGATAGATGCCTGCTGATGCTCTCAGCTCTATGAGGAAATTGAATGTAAGGCTGCCAAGTTACACTTTTTCAAAATATTGGGCTTGAACAGCACATGATAACTATAGGCTACTTTGTTAAAGTTTGATTTCATAAATGATACAGCAGGAGAGACAGGCTGTTTCAGTTTAACCTTTCCCAGTTCCCTTGAAGAGCATTGGTTTTCACCTGTTCCATAAAAATAAGCAAATGTTGTTGATTTCATAGTAACATTCAAAATATTAGGGCTTTGCTTTGTGTGAGCAAACTGCTTGGACCGTATGCACTTACAAAATGTGAATGTAAAATTTATCTTCACCTATTTCCTAACCAAGATTTCACATCAAGCTAATAGTTTATTTTACACCTTTGCTTGTCCAGGATAAATCAGAAATAAATTCATTTATGGAATGTTCTTTTTGAGAAGAGTTCTTACTAAAATCAGACTAAAATAGTGTAAAAGCTATTACTTTTCTATTTCAATTGGAAATACAGAGGTAAATATTTTTAATGCACAGGGGTTTTTAGCTACCAAAACTGTTCAGACAGATTTATAAGAATATCACTGGAGTAATAAATATGTAAAACCTCAGTGAAAGATTCCTTTCTGTGCATCATATTGTTCATGTTTAGATGTCCACATGCTGCAGAATAGTTAAAAACCATTTCACAGAAGACTAATTGCAGACTGGATTGATAAATCCCCACAGGATAAACTGTGACCTTACAGACTCAGACTGTACTTGTTTATGGTAGGTCTCTGGTGACATACTCTTTTTGTAGTTTATGTCCTATTATTTTTATGCTTTTATATGGTAATTTTTACATTGTTTTATCTACCATTTGCTTAATCCTTGTTATCCTTACTTTCCTCATTAGTCCAGTAGATTAGTAGTGTTACCAACACAGCTATCTCACTAAAGAGTCAAATTTCTTCTCCAGCATTTTTCTTCAGCCTTGGCCTCCAATAACTCATTCAAAAAATTAGAGAAATGTTATCACAGCATGCCCTCTACACAGGTGCAAAAATGAACTCTCAAGAAATCAGTCAACTGTTACTTGTAAAAGCATCATTTTGCAGAAACCAATGCTCAGATACCTTGGTAGAAGCAGTTTGTAAACAGGTGCCCACTGAGATGCTGCTTTTTGAATAAAGTTTAAACCAAGGCAGCTGCGCAGAATAGAAGCCACCAGATGGCAGCACGATTGGCAGCTTCCTCTTTGGAAAGGAGAGGATAAGGTTCAGGGAGAAGTACCTGGTTAGAGACATGCTCTTGTTCACCTTTACACACCAGAAAAACATATCAGTTGCTTGTAGCTCTTTGCCTGGGATTGTTGCTGCATGCCCCTGCTTACAGCAGAAGGAAATCCTAATGTTTTTTATTGGAAAACATGTAATGTGAGATTGCTTTTTCAAAAAGAACCAGTCCCCTGAGATTATTGTTTTACAGTATTTACCCTCCGTCTCCGACAGAGAAGAATCCTTAATATCTTATGTTGAATTTGGAAATATATTTTTCATCATTAAAAAAAAAAAAAAAAAAAAAAAAAAAAAAAAAAAAAAAAAAAAAAAAAAAAAAAAAAAAAAAAAAAAAAAAAAAAAAAAAAAAAAAAAAAAAAAAAAAAAAAAAAAAAAAAAAAAAAAAAAAAAAAAAAAAAAAAAAAAAAAAAAAAAAAAAAAAAAAAAAAAAAAAAAAAAAAAAAAAAAAAAAAAAAAAAAAAAAAAAAAAAAAAAAAAAAAAAAAAAAAAAAAAAAAAAAAAAAAAAAAAAAAAAAAAAAAAAAAAAAAAAAAAAAAAAAAAAAAAAAAAAAAAAAAAAAAAAAAAAAAAAAAAAAAAAAAAAAAAAAAAAAAAAAAAAAAAAAAAAAAAAAAAAAAAAAAAAAAAAAAAAAAAAAAAAAAAAAAAAAAAAAAAAAAAAAAAAAAAAAAAAAAAAAAAAAAAAAAAAAAAAAAAAAAAAAAAAAAAAAAAAAAAAAAAAAAAAAAAAAAAAAAAAAAAAAAAAAAAAAAAAAAAAAAAAAAAAAAAAAAAAAAAAAAAAAAAAAAAAAAAAAAAAAAAAAAAAAAAAAAAAAAAAAAAAAAAAAAAAAAAAAAAAAGAAAAGAAAAGAAAATATCCAATGTTAATTTGATAGGAGCCCACAGAGTATCTTCAAATTTTTTTAATCTTTCTTTTTCTTAGAATTTTATGCTGAACTTTTGTCATAAATAAGGCAGGTTTTTGCATCAGAGCTCAAAGAACCATCCCAGCCTCAATTTGGTTAATAGTTAAAAAGATGTAAGGGTTTATGAAGTGCTGAGGGAAGGTCTTCATGCTTCTTATCAGTCCTAGTTCTCTGTGTGTTTTCCCAGTGCTCACTTTTAATAAATTTGCTCTCCTGGTGTTGCCCAATTTCTTTACAGGAATCAAGGATCACTGTTGATCTATTCAGTTTTGTACACTAGCTGTGTGAAAAGTCTTCAGAAATTACCTGGATTGTGTTTCTTCACAGGCTGTGTACAGACGGTGGCAAGTAATGGAGTAATTCAGCTTTAATGACTTGTATGTTTAGTGGCTACATGGCTTTCACTAACCGTGCAAAATGGGCTTTGCGAAAAGCACATGTTAGTCGAAAATACGTGTGTTTTCCATAGTCTAGAGAAGTAAATTTATTTCTCTGAAAGTATAGGTAAACCTGATAGATACTGTTATGTTTTAGTATGCTAATTTAAATTACTTGAGTTGCACTGATGAAACCACTTTTTTTTCCCTCTGTTAAACATATTTAAACACTTTAATTTTCTCTCTTATTTTTTTACCTAGGCTCTGGTAGAAGTATTACCTGGTGTTTAAAAGACAACTGTCATTGGCACTGAACAGAAAGTGGAAAGCTAGATTTTTTCTTCTTTTCTTTTTAACAGTGTTATGCTTCAGTATAGTGATTTCTTGGGGTAGTTTCTCTCCCTCCACATAAAAAAAAATTATATATCCTAAATACTACAACTGCATTTTTAATGTGTTCCATTGAAATCTTAACCTAAACTGCTCAAATAATTCATAGACTGGACAAACTGTGAAAAGTACCCACATTGCCAAAAAGACTGTGAGCCATTTCAGAAGTGACACACTCAGCAGGAACTTGTATTCAAGTTCTCAGAACTCAGCTCCCTTTGGTTCTTTGATTATTTATTTTTATTTTCATGGCACAGCCAGTGGTGATTGACTTGAGCACAACCAATTGTCCTGACACCCCATGAGCAATATAAACCTCTGTAAGATGGGAAAGGGAGAGAGGCATCGAACAAAATGCATTCCCTCACACAAAAATGGACAATACCTGAATAATGGCACATTCTGACTTGCTTCAGCTGGAATTCAGTATATTGTGCTCTGCAACAGCAAAAGCTTACCACCTTCACTACCACTGTGCAACGAGTTTTGTGTAAATGCTTTGTTACTTGCTTGCTTGCTTGCTTTTTCTTTATCTTTCTTTCTTTCTTTTTCTTTTCTTTTCTTTTCTTTTCTTTTCTTTTCTTTTCTTTTCTTTTCTTTTCTTTTCTTCACTTCTTTCCTTCTGTCTCTGGTCTTCTACAGTGAGTTTTCAGACCAGTAAAAAAAAATTATTTTGTACCCCATGCCCTGCATTCAAAAAATCTTGATTATCAAAAATATGTTACTTGGACACAAGTAGGAAAAAATGCTGAATTTGTTTTGCTGGAAATGAGGGTAGAGATTGTGGAAAAAAGGTAAATGAAGGGGTTAAAAATGAAGCTTCATGCTGACTCTCGGCTCAGGACAGGGGGGTCTAATTGGTGAGCAAAGGTTATCATGACCCCAAGGCAACATAGCACTGGGGCAGATCAGGCCAAATCTCTTCTTTCATTAAGTAGAAAGACCTGGATGAATTTTGGGACATCTGTTTCAGCCATCTTGTGCTAGGAGTTGGTGGAATACTGTCTCCCTAGTGAGAACATTTAATTTGTAACTCAAATAGTCTCCCTCTGCAAAATATGAGATGTTCTTTTTATATATATATGAAAAGACATTTACTGACAGCTTTCTCTCTCCCTCCCCCACTCAATAGTATGCTACTCACTTTATTAAATCCTACAGTGGAGAAACTGTCCACTTATTTTTGATGTCTTCTTTTTTGCATTTAATGAGGATGGCTGCTAGATGTCATTCTTTCTTATTTGATATTATGACACTTACTGATAGGTTTCAACTGAAATGTATATCCTACTGAGTAGAAGGACCCAGTTACTGCACACTATTCACCTGTCACGGCCCAATGTTGCCATTTAAATAAAACTGACCTATGTGTTAATGGAGCCATAACCTCTGCTTTAGTGTCAACTGTGTCTCAGTCAAAAATAGAGATGGAAAAAGGGAATATACTCTGCAGCACAAAAGGTGAAATGCTACTGTAGAAGGTAATACTTTAGCAAAATATTTAGAGCGTGGCAGAACATCAAAGTATTTGCTGAAATTGTGGTTTCAAATTGAGCTGGAGATTTTCAGGACAGTGTAAGTACATATGTATAGATGCCTTAGGTCAGATTAAAGATCCATCTTTCCCACAATCCTGCCTCTGAATGGGGTCAGCATTGCTTGAGGAAAACCTCCTTTCAACAGCTGAGAAATGAAAAATCCTTGCAATTTGCAGCTTAGGGACTGCCTCAGCCAAAAGATCTGTGTTTAGTAGCAGTTTCTAGGGTATTTTTCCCATGCATTTATCTAATCTTTTATGAACCTATTTATGCTTTTGGACTGTAAATATCTTGGCAAGGACTTCAGCTGTTGACTGCTTTCTGCTTGAAATAACTGTCTTTTATGTGCTTCCAGCATGCTGTCTGACCCTTTTATTTGCTCTGTTCTTGTATAGTTAGAATAAAAATTACCATTCTCCATTTGTTTTCATCCCACTACCTAAAACCTCCATAAGGCCGCCTTCTGGTCATTTCTTTTCTTAGATGCAGTGTCACAGACTATTCAATGTGTCCTAGTACAGGTGTCACCTCAGTCCCTCAATCATCATTTATAACCCTTTATATACTTTTTCACCATTTGAAGTAGAGGGACAGAATACAAATATTCAAGACTGGATATAATCTAAGTGTACATAACAATGTAAGGACATTTTCCTTTTTACTAAAGTATGAAATAATTCCTGCCATTCATACTCTTTTAACTGAAGCTGATTATTTGTATCCAATGTTTTTCATCAAACTAGTCACAAGACTTGCAAAATATTCTTAAAGGAACACTAGCTTGTTTATAGCTCGTTATTTTCAGCATGTGTATGATTTTTTGCCTACTCTATGTAGATTTCTTTTAAAATTTGCCTTTCACCACTCTATCATTCAGACGATCCACTGGACTGCAGGACCATAGCAGCATTTTAGTTCGAAATGTTTAAGTAAACTGTATGTGTGCTTGGACATACCTGAAAATATAATCAAGGTGAGGTTTGCATTAAAAAACAGGTTTTTTTAATTGAACAATTGATATGTTTGGAAAAATGGACAAATTCTTATGATGAGCCACACACTGGTTCTGACAGGCAGAGAAATAATCAAACCAATCCAAGACCAGGCTGGGAACATTAACTTGTGAATTATGTTAATCCATTATACACTTTGAGGTAGAAAATTATTTAATGATAGCATGGCATAATGGGATACACACAAGCAAAAAGATAACAGGTTCAGCGGGATGTGGAAAAGAGCTTTGCATTTGTGAGAGAATGAACTTTTAGCAGCATGTGAGAAATAGGACTTGTGATGTCTCCAGTCTCAGCATCTTTTACATTATATTTTAACACTTAACAGAAATGTTTTTAGCATTTAATAAATTTTGCACTCCATTTTATCTACTGAGGCTGCCCTGCAGATCTCCCTTAAAGATTTAAATTTTGAAGGTTGAGATAAAGGCATAACTGTTTTCTGAAACCAGTGTTAAATTGTTCTTTGTGTGCTTCTGTCCTTAATAAGTTGATTGCTGGGAGAATGTGCAAGTGACAGGATTCCCCTACTAGTTTTCATGGATCCTACATAAGCATTTAATTTTCTTTCAGAAATGTGAATTAACACACAGACACTGAACCAGTGAAATTGCTGTGTACCACAATAATTTTTTACAGACAGTCTGTAGAAGTTAGACATACAGGTAGTAGTGAAAAACAAATTTCATAAAATATACCTTTCCATCTTTAACATCTCACTCCTGGTTTTCAAGGAGATACCAACCCCTGTCTCTGTCGTTGTTGTGGAGAGGCTTGATGCTTTCTTTTTCCAAATTTGTTATTGTTCTCAACTTATACATAACTGCTTATTCAATCTGTCTCTCCAGACCTGTTGAAAGTTAGTGTGCCTGAGAATTGCTCACTTTTACAACTGTGCAACTGTATCAGCTGGTTCCTTAGAAAGATACTACTTACCACCTTGGTCTTTCTAACTGCAATAATACCATTAAATGTTTGATTTGCCATCTGTTTGCATGTTTTTCAATCACAGCATCAAAAGAACCAAAACCTAGAAATTTGAAATAAAAACCCTAAAAAAACTTCAAACCAGTAGTCCTGATAGCAAAAGCCTAGACCTTAAGCATGCTATATATCTAAATGAAGTCAAAAAAACTTGTAATCATGCAAACCTTGTCTGGGAAAAAAAAAAAAGAAAAAAAAAAAGAAGAAGGTAGAACAGGTTAGAACAGGTAAGAACAGGTAAGAAAGCCTATCCAGGTAATTGCTATTTAAGAAAGTGCATGATGAAGCATAATTTATTTTGAGAATGTAGAAAACTACTTTCATGTGGACATTGGTCTAAATGCTTCATCTCACCACGTAATTTTCAAGATTTCTGAATAATTAAGGACCTTTCAATATTGATTTTCTTATCATGAATTCAGCCAAGAGAACTCAACTTCATAATTCCGTGAGAATAACTGTTTAGCACACTAGCAGTGAAATCAGCCTAACTCAAAAGAATAGAAATGAAACAAACCTACAGAAAAGGAACCCTCTCAATTTTTTTAAGGTGTGGAATGTTTTTAATTCTCAGCCACGTAAATGGCAGTTTAGAGATCTCAGAACTCCACAGGAACAAACCATCAGTGTTTTTAAAATGTGGCTGATTGTAGAAGATTTAAAATGAGGAAACAATATAAGCTACATTAGAAAGAATGTTATTTCTATTGTTTGAAATAAATTTACACTAGCAATTAAATTAAATTAAAACTACACTATCTTGAAGTAATATTTGATGAACTTATAGTTGCTGTCTCACTAGCTCCTACATACACTGAATCTTTGTATTTTAGTTCTGATTTAGAAACAGCCTTAAAATAGAGATATTTTGCACAAAGATGGAAATATAAAATGCAGGCAAATAGATGACATTGATTTAAATGGTTCCATCAAAATGTTATTCATACCCTGTCTAGATTTATGAAAAGAAGTTATGCGGAAGCTGCTCCACTGGATTCAGAGCTGGGTTTTTTTTCAGGGTGAGGACAGATGGAAGGACACTGAGACTTCTGCGCAGGCTGACCAGAGCATGGCATCAGGCCCATATGAATAATCAGCCATTCACTGCTTGTTTTGTTTCCATTCGTCCATTTCATTGCTGATATTTGGATAGATGGCATGATGTTACCGATACCCAAGTGTTCCCTCTCAGTGAAAGGAAAGAGCCAAGGAAGGCATTAAGGGATTCAAAGAGGTGCCCACCAGCCAGAGTCTCTTGGAGCTACATCTGAGATAAAATGTGTCATATATCATTTTTTGTACAAGATTCTGCCTCAGGCCTAGATTTTCCTTTTAAAATTAAGATGCACAGGAGAAGGTTATTTCATACAAGTAAGAAAAAGTTAGGCAATAAATACAGCCTCCCGGAAAACAAAATACTCTTCAAAATGTGTAATGTTCTTTCATGTGACTTCCACACACACTGCTGCAAATACTTAGTACTAGGTTTGAGCTATATTATGCTGTTTAAAAGTAACTTACTTGTATGTTTCTTCTCCCTAAAGATGATCGCAATTATTGAAGGATGAATGCAAAAAATAAACTGAAAATTTTAATGCAGTGATAGTAGTTTATAAAGATGTGTGGAGATTTTATATACATATATATAGCTATAGATGAATAGCTATTGGGAAACTCTACTGATCTCCTGCTCGTGCCTCCTCCCTTCACCCCTATCAATAGTGGAAACAACTATTAAAAAATAACTTCAAATTCATAAATACTTAAACATTAGTGAAATAGGCAATGTTACTGCTCAAGATGTTTAAAAGTTAATCTGTATGTAATTCTTTGCAGAAACAGGACCAATAGTATAAATATGTTGCTTCCTGTTTGACCTACAGTTTACATGTTTTTTTGCTATCACTTAGAAACTAGAAATGATTAAAAACTAAATCAGAACAAAAGCTGTGAAAAATTATGCTGCAAAACAGCATGTTCCTATATTTCTTGCTCATTCTAATTCATTTTACATTGTCTAAAAGTTTCAAAATACCTTTTTTGCTTCTTAACAGAATATTGCTCTTAATATTCTTTATATAAATTAACAGCTAAAGAAAGGTCCAAAAGGTTTGAATAACTTCCATAGTTTACTTTCATAGTTTACTGCCATGACTTAAAAAAGCAACCATTGTCTTGGGGTGACAAAGCTCAATGCTTTAATATATCCACTAAATATAGAGTTTAAAAGGGAATTACTAATTAGGATTTTAAACAGCACAGTGAAAGCAAGCTAAATGTGGTGTCTGTTTGTGGCTTTGGGTTTGTTGTGGCTTTTTTTACAACAGTTTTGACAAAACAAGCAGAAAAAAAACCCAAAACACCAAGTGATTCAGTATGGAGCTTTTTGTTTGTTTGTCATTATATTTTTACCAGGTCTGTCTCATTCCTGTACAGAATATTCATAGTTACCACCCAGTCTTCACATTATCTGCCCAGCATTCCAGAATGCTAAACAATCCAAGGAAATAAAGTACAACTTTTCTGCAGGGGAAGAAAAATATTTTTATCCAAAATAGTGGACAATAAAATTTTATGAAAGAAAATTGTTAAAAAAGGCACCTGAATGACTCCAGTTTTCAGATGACAAAAAAGCTTTCAACTTGTTTCTGATTAATTCAAAGCTGTGCATGGTCTGTAGTCAGAAAATTAAATTTCTGCTGCAATGACAATAAATGGCTTATATTAAGTGTTACACAATGCTTCTGGAAAAAAGAGTTAGTCATTAACATAATAAGCACAATGATAATTTGGTATACAATGAGTGCAAGATAATTACAAACTGTTTCAAATAATTGATCAGTTTTCAAGATCACGGAGTATCTCTGCAGCTGTGAAAGCTAACAAATAAATAACAAATGTCAAAGTGTAAGATTTGCACAAGCTGGTAAGAAAGCTCAGTATTCTCCACTTGAGGAGCCTAGGAAAAAGATTTCAAAGATGTCATCAGTTTTCATCCGTGAGCAAGGAAGTGAAATCAGTCATCATACGATAATCATCAGGGCATTCCTAAACTGACAACTGCTTGGAAAGGTACAAGACAAAGTTATTCTGGTCCATTTGACTGATGAAGTTGTAGAGACCTGAACAGAAAATCAATCAGCCTTCTCTTCTGGCTACAGTACAAGTGATACAAATTTTGTTGAACAGCAAATCTAGGAAAAAATGCTGTGAGCAGAATCAAAACTTTATTACAAACTTTGTGACTCATGGGAGCTTTGAGTCTATGGGTGGAGATGGTCTGCATATGATGATGATCTTATGCAAATTTGATGATCTTATGTAAATTTTTATGATCTTATGTAAATTTAGCTGCCTGAAAAGTCATCGACATCTTCAAATCCAAAATACGTATATCCTCAGTCAAGGATGGTTACAAAATAAACTTTCAATTGCAAGCACTTGCAATAGCAAATGTACTTAAATAGGACAGTCTATTAACTGGACACTTTTTAACATCATGGTTGCTGCACAATCACATTAAAAGAAAAATATAATTAGAAAAACTTTGATGACCAAAACTGCACAGAGATGATGTGGCAGTGTAATTCAGATGATGAAAGAAACCCTGTGGATTACTGTATGAAGGAGTCTCATGATGCAGACGAAATATCATAAAAGCTATCACATTTCTAATCTTGCATCATATAACATAGCTCAGCTCTATACTGAGGATCCAAGACTAATTCCAAAAGTCACAGCTCGGTTCTTTAATGCTGGTAAAGTCTGAGGGAGCACTTGAGGTCATAAGTAATTTGAATTCTGCACAGTGCAGAACAAAATAGGAAATCAGAGCATTAAAGAGCAAGTGTTCAATAATATGGAGTTTTACCCATGGATTGTTCAGCATGTTTTGAAATAGATCAACCCTCTAAGTAAAATAGCCAAGGGAAACAGGCGACAGTTTGCTCATTACTCCCACTGGAATATTCTTCCACAGAGTGCATAAGTGCATGCGTTAATGCTGAGTGTTTTCTAACACAAATCAGTTGAATGCAGTTAAGGTTTAAATCTCTGTGCCAGTTATAGAATGGATTCAAATCTATGTTAGGATTGAGTCACTTATCTCCTCAAAGAGTTTGATTAACATAATTTTCCATTCAGCTTCCAAGACTGTCAACTTCTGTACTCAGAATGCTGCATAAACTCTCCTCCTTTCTTTTAACTCCATTATTCATTCCAGAAATCTCATTCTGGATGGCTGTTGTCTCAGTGTAATGCATTTTGTTTTCCAAGACATCCTTATCTTTAAAATTTTCACATAGCCTTATCCTGGTTTACATTTCTATTTTCATTTCCTTTTGTGACTCTCTCAGTCCCAATGGTCTCTACAATCTTCCCATCTTATTGCTTTGCTCTTCTTTATTCGTGTTTCCTTCTGGCTTTTGAGAAGGTGTCTGTCATATGCTATCTGCCAACCACTTCTCCTTTAAACTTACTTTTAAACAATTTTATTTGTTTGTTTTGGGGTGTGGGGGTTTTTGGTTTTGTTGTTTGTTTGTTTTATTGATTCTTGGGGGGTTGTGGGATTTTTTGTTTGGGTTCTTTTTGGTTTGGTTCGTTTTTTGGGGGTTTTTCTGTTTTGGGGTTTTTCTGTTTTGGTTTTTTTTTTTTCGTGGAAGATATTTTCATCTCTGGTAATTTTACTGAGAGCATCATACAATAAATTCAGTAAAGTGTTGGGATGCCCAGATTCTTTGCGTGATGTCAGGTTATTATTATTTAAATCTAATGAAAGCAATAAAATAGCTTTTAACTACCTGAAATCAATTAATAGTCTTCTTTCTGTCTAAAATTTTATTTCTTTGCTATGGAAGACTGAGTTTATTAATGGTAGAGGATTTTTTTCCTTTATAGCATGCTAATTTATGTTGCTATTAGAATAAATAGACTGATAAATACCTTAGTCTGATGATACATTAGTCTGATGAATACTTAATCATCTTGTTCAGCACTTAGATACTGCTTTATAGCAACATAAGTCTTATCTTGTGAACCTGCAGAGCAAAACTAGAGCAGCTGACAAATTTAAGGTTGTAAGGCTACATGGATCAGGATTTTTTTTTACGTAAGTCCTCTAATTAACAGTGATTTCTTAAAACAAACTCCCAGTGCTAAGAAATAGATGTTTACTGATCTTGCTGTGTGTTACTAATGTAAAAAATGAAACTGTTGCTTGTTCAATGCTAATGCAACAATTTCATTATGGTTTTTCCCCCTTGAGGTGACCAGGTGGATGGAAAACGGACTTGGAAGTGGACACCTGAATTACTAGACATGGCTTGGCATAAGAATCAGCAACTCATAATGTACATTGAGCAATTTCCAGTAATTTTGATGTTGCCTAGATCTAAACTGATAAAGATGAAAGTTGTGTACTCCAGAATCATCCCCAGGCACTTACAACTCAGGCTTACACAAACAGCTTTGTAGTAGCAAATTTCAGGAATATTAAATAATTCACCTTTATGTTCATTCTATATCCCAATTGCAAAAGCAGAGAGATATTATTTTTTAAATTTTTAAGTGTTTAAAAAATTTTATAAAAAGCTTTTTATGTATGGAAGTAGTCCATATTTAGATGTGTTTTTCTTCATAGCCTGCTGTCACCCAGGCAGTCAAGAGAATGCCAATGCCTGTGCTGTTGAGTTAAATGAACTCAGTGCTCTTTGTTAAAGATCTGTTAGCTGAAAAGCTAAACAAACAAGCAAAAGGAAGATTTTCTTTTATGATATCTATTGGTCTATACTTTTATTTAATGTTTTAACTGACGTATGTATCTCCTTTTAGATTAATTACCGAAGAGCACTAATTTGGTCCTTACTGCCAGCAGTACAAGATTTCCGTCTTTGTTTAGTTTTCTTGGAGAAATATGGTCTTCTCAGATAAATTAAAGAGCATTTTCAGTTCAGCTTCTACAGTCACTCTCACACTAATATAAAGATATGAACAGGCCTTCTAACTATAGTAGTAATATACCAACAAACATTTCATTAGGTATTAATAATACAATCATTAGAAATGCAATATTTGTTCTTTTACAGGAGACACACTATTAAAAAGTTTCATGTATGTACTTTCAAATTTTTGGATCAAATTGAAGCATTCTTTTAGTTATATTACTTCTCACATTGAAGACTGAAGGAGTATTTCAAGGGATTTTTCTTTGAAAGACAATTATCCACACTCCCTCTGTTTCCTTATTTTCCCCTCTCTAAGTCAAGCTGATAAAAAGCAGAGGAATGTTACAGTTGAAGCTAAAGTTGAAGAAAAAGCCAAAAAGTATAGCAGTTTTCATGTTAAAAAACCCCCAAACCCCAGGAGATTTATTTTCACTGTTAATACTCACACAATGCAGCAATGTACTCTGCCCAAGAACACTTGGAGACATTTTCTTTACAAATTTATTCTTTCTTTGTAGTTTCATTTGATCTAAAATAACAATAATCTAGCCTGTAAGTACGTTTCCCCAATGTGAATGGAAAACACAACAGCAGCCATTACTGCTTATTTTAGAGAAAAACTAGCATTTTATAGTCTTTTCCAGCAGATTGATCTTCTTTCTCTTTTAATTCAGAAGGAAAATTGGCTTCTGTTCCCTATGAAAAAACCAGATACACTACTTGGGTTAGCCTAGTAATAAAAGCAAAATGCTACTTTTATTTTTCTCTTTAATGCATCTCTTTATTTAAGAAATATTAATTTTGTAAACAGCCATGTATTAAGGGGAAATGCTAATCAGCAAAGTATAATAAAAGGGGAGGATATGAAGATAATTTTTGATATATATCTATATGGAAGGGAGAAATTTAACACTAGAAAAATGACTAGTACAAAAATAGCAGCAGATGTCAATCATCAAAAATTGAACTAATTAGCAAAAAGGGTTTCTTTTCCTATGCACACATTTTCCTTATAACTTGTTACATCCCCAGTTTAATATACGTGCTACATGAGCCCTGGAGGCTGAAAATATCCTATATTTATTAAAAAATAATTAATCCTACAAAATCATGGGGATTTAGACCCTTTGCAAAACAAGACCCAAAATCTCTATAAATTTATTCAATCTGTCTGACCACCACAGACATTCAACTGGTCAATAACAATTTGTTTGGTGAACACACAACAGGTAAAGTTCAATCGTAGCTATGCATTTAGTTACAGCTATTACACAGCTCACAGTCTGGCTCAGTGCATGTTTACTGATCTGCCACTTTTTAATAAGAAGCCATTTGTGTTATTACTTATTGCCTTCCTTGTTTGAAAAAGAGTTTTCTAAAAATAACAAGTAGCTTGTAGAAGGCCTTCTGTGGTGTCAGTACTAGTAATTGAATTCAGCTTTAATGATAGCAATATGGGATCAAAGACAAAACTATCTTGGAAATTTAGGCAAAACCTACACGTCACAGTATTCTGTCAAGAGTCGAAGATTTTAAAATACATATACATAAATAAAAAATGAACTATTTTGAAAATTTATCACCACTTTAGAATCACAGAATGGTTGGGGTTGAAAGGGACCTCTGGAGATCATCTAGTCTAACCCCACCACTAAAGCAGATTAACCTGGCTCATGTCTGGATGGGTTTTAAATAGCCTGTTGCAGTGCTCCGTCACTTTCAAAGTAAACAACTTTGTCCTCATATTTAGACAGAACTTCCTCTGTTTCAGTTTGCATCTGTTGTTAATTTTCCTGTCACTAGGCACCACTTAAAAGATTCTGTTCCCATCCTATTGACAGCTGCCTTTAAGATATTTGTAGACATTGATATGATCTCCTCCCAGTCTTCTCAGGGCTAAACAGGCCCAGTTCTTTCTGCCTCTCCTCGAAAGAGAGATGCTTTAATTCCCTCATTATCTTCATAGCACTCCTCTGGACATTCTCCAATCCCTTGTCTTGGCCACAAGGATGTGCTACTGGCTTATAATAACTTCTGGTCCACCAGGATCCCCACATCTTCCTCCACAGAGCTACTTTGCACCTGTCCTGGTGGGGAGGGGTTATTCTTCCTCAGGTTCAGTACCCTGCACTTGTCTTCACTGAACTTCACTAGGTTCCTCTGCACCCAACTCTCCAGCCTGCCCAGTGACCTACCTCTGGGTAGTGGCACAGCCTTGTGGTGTATCAGCCACTCCTCCAAATCTCATATCATCAGCAACCTTGTTGAGGGCGTGCTCTGTCATTTCATCCAGGTCATTGATAGCTAATTTGAAGACAACTTCACCCAGTACAATCCCCTGAGGACCATTCAGCCAGTTGTGCCACCATAGAGGGCTAACAGAATGGTCAAGCATGGTTTCTCCTTGGTGAATCCATGCTGACTACTCCTGGTAACCTTCTTTTGGTCCACACACTTAGTGGTGACATCCAGCATGATCTGTCCCATCACCTTTCTGGGAATGCAGGTGAGGCTGATTGGCCTATACTTTCCTGCGTCCTCTTTCATGCCCTTTTTGAAAACTGTAGTGGCATTGGCTTTCCCTGAAATCCTCATTCTTATTGTCCTTGATACCCCTTGAAAGATTGAATTCCAAATGGACTTTACCTTTCCTTGTCACATCCCTGCACACTCCAACAGCAATCCTATGTTATTCCCAAGTGGCTTATCCCTTTTTCTGCATGCCATACACTTCCTTCTTTCTATTTGAATTTATTACAATACCATTGTTTAGAAATCAGGCGGCTGATATTGTGTTGTGCTGTGATGCTAAAAGGAATAAAATCTATTTTTTCATAGACCCTTTTAAATACAGAATATACTATAGTACTTGAGCAGAGAGGGAAAATTATTCCTTTTAAAATTCAATTCAAAATATAATTTATCCCTATCTTTTATGATCACAAAGAATTTCGATAATCTCTAAACTATGGTTTAAAATGACAGATAAAGAAGCAAGATAAAACTTCTGAAAATGATGCAAGTGGTATTTTCTGCTAATTTACTGACATTTTAATCTTATTTTTCATTAATTTTCAATGACATATATATAACCAAGTGCTCAAGTAATGTCTGAAAATGATTCTAGGAAACATTTTGCCAATGAAAGTTTTTAGAATCTTGACCTGCATATCTTAATCCTAAATTCTCCTAATCTCTAAGAAAATGTGTACTAATTCTTTACAATAAAATTACATCTTCTAACAGAGAAAATTAATTTGGCCCCAAGAAATCATGTGGCACTTATTCCAAATATATTTCTAATAAACCTCTGTATGAGTTGGAGCAGATTTAGAGCTCATTCTGGACTGGGACAAGGGTCATGGAATAAAGCCATTTTGCAGCACATTTATTTGTAACAATTAAAAAAAAAATTAAATCAGTGTACCTTAATAATGCTTTGCATTCATGGTACAGGTAAGTTGGGATTTTAGTTCTATATGAGTAAAAGGTATTTGCTTTGGATTTTATGTAATAGGAGATGGTCTTAAACATTTGTAAATATATGATAGGATTGTGCACAGTGGAATGGGGAATCTCACAAAATAGTTTTGAATACACATCAGGTAAGAGGAGAGTTAAGTGCTGTTTAAAGTGCATGGAGACTTAATTTTTATAGGCAATGTAGGAGTACAGAAATAAGATAAGGACAGTAGTGTTTCCATCAACTACTGTCCTGCAAGTTTCTTTTTTTTTCCCCTTAACTGAGATTTATTCTGCAATGTGACTGACACGGGATCTCAGAACTTGGTTGTTTATGATTCTATGTAGACAGAAAATTAGGGAAACTTAGGTTAAAGCACAGTAGCAACATGAACACTTAGTCCGCCAAAGGATCACAAAGGTGGTGAAGGGACTGAAGCTTCTTTCACATTCTGTTTACAGTCTGGATGACAGAAAACTCAGAGGGAGATTTTTGTGTTTATAGATCTGATGGGAGACAATGAAGAAGAGGGAACCAGACTTCTCAGCAGCACTTGTTGACAGGACAAGAGGCAATGGATACAAACTAAAAGACACAAAATTCCATCTGAAAAAAAGGTGTGTGAGAGAAACTAGACACTGGAAAAGATTTCTCAGGGGGTTTATACACTCTCTGCCTCAGGAGATATTAAATATTTCAATACACATGGTTCTGGGCAATCTGTTCTAGCTGATTCTGCCTGAGCATGGAGTGGGAGGTAGCAGGGGAGATTCACAGGGAGGGCTTGATGATCTCAAGAAGTATTTTCCAACCTCAATGTTATTTTGTTATTCTGTTATTCTCTAAGAACAGTTTTCCAATATTTTTCTTTAGAGACCAAATGGCTTACTTAAAATGATGTCGTGAAACTGTGTCAAGATCTCTCCTAAATTCAAGATAGATGACATCCACTGGTTATTCCCTGCCCATGGGGTCTGCTGCCCTGTCATAGAAAGAAATTAAATTGGTTTGACATATGTTGTTTTTGACAAATCCATCTTGTCTGCTACTCATTTCCTTCTTCCTTTCCAGTGACATACAATTAGGTTTTTTATCATTTGTAGTAGTACTGAGTGTTGGCGGGTCTATATTTCCTCCTTTTCCTCTCTTCAAATAAAGAAAGAAATGTTCTTCCATTCGTCTGGGACCTGATCTTTGTGAGATCTCAGAGATAACCCATAAGGCTTATGAGAACTCAGAAGCTATTTCTTGCATATCCTGGGATGAGATTCTTCTAGACTGCTTAATTTAAAAGCATCTTATCCAAGCACTCACTATGCTTATAATCTTCTTTACTAAAGGCCGAGCTCTTAAACTTTTAACAGGGGAATTCATTCTATAAGTCAATTGATCAAAACTGACCATTTTATTAAGGATTAATGAAAAAAAGCCATTAAACTTCCTTCATATCAGCTGTAGAGACTATACCATTCCTACCAACTAATAAACATGAACATCCAAGCACTTTATTTTTTCTTTATATTTCCATGATGTACATTCACATTTGACCTATTTTCTGCCCCAAGTATCTTACTTCTCAAATATGTTCTTTCTCTCAAGTCCAAGAAGTCATGGTTTAGTCTAGTTCATCTCCTACTGCCTGCCTATTTTTCTTATGCGTTAGGATGATGTGCACTTGTGACCTCAGTATCATTTCTCTAAGATCCTGCCAGTTCTCTTTTTCTCTTTGAATAGATTTTCAACTGAGAGGCTGCCAGCTTTCAAAGTTTATTAAAGTTTTTCTTGCTGAAATCTATTGTTTTTCATTTTTCTGTTATTACTTCTTCCTTTCTTAAAGAATACAATATCTGTTATTTAATAATCATTCGCTCAAGTTGCCTTGTCTGGTTCTTTGTTGCTAGTTAGAGCATGCCCTGAGTATTTTACTTATCATTAACTGAAATTATATATCTTTATATGTGTGTGTATGTGCGCACAAAGAGATAATCCTTATTTTAAAATGAGTCAAGATGCAATGCATGACTAATTATCGAAGATATTTTCATTAAAAGCATTGTCAAATGGTTTATGCAATTAATTCCTGACCTACCTCTTTCTAGGTAATTGTCACATCTGAGTCATACAGGTTGTCAGTGCCTCACTAAAGTTTCACTTTTATCTCTGCCTTTGACTTCAGCATAAGGTTGAAGCAGAGCCTATGGGAGTCTCCTTAGCTAGAAAATAAATTGTCTAAAATTAACAACGGTTGTAACTATCCTCCAACTTGTTATCTGTAAAGTATCATCCATATAGCCTCTCTAAAGCAACAATGCTATGCCATTACCCAGAAAATTTAATGGGAAGCTTTATCACATTTTATTTAGTTGTTGCATTGAAAACTGGCAATGTATGGTCACTGACTCATTAACAGATAGTAAGCATAGCTAAACTATTGGCAGCTTCTCCCAAAAGAATGTACACTTCCAGAAAAAACAAAGGAAATACCAAATTCTCTAGCTATCTGGCAATATCTGCATGACCTTATTCACTTTTCACAAGTGACACACCAATCCAATCCATCTTCTTGGAAATGGCAATATCCAGAAGATGGGGAAAAAAATTAATTCTTGAGCTATTGGTTTGCAACATAGGCAGATCACTGATGGAACCAGGTACAGAACCAAGTATTCATGATGCAAGAATTCCCTCTATTTAGACATTAAGTCTAGACAGTGAAATGTGCAAAGCTGTAGTGAAAAAGAAGGAAAGCTGTGTTTCCACCTTGAATGATGGAACTGTGCTCTCAACAGTGATCTGTCACTGCATACGAAGAAAAAAATTACTAGAATTAATGTTTATATTATGAAAAGAAAAATCTTTTGGTTCCCTTCATTCTCTTCTTCCTTTACTGACAGCACCTCATCGAAGATCAGTAAGATATCATTGCAGTTAATCACCCAGTTCACATGCATGGAAAGTCATGACATTTATTCATATAGAATTGTTAGTGTCATTTCAATAGAAATAGAGGGGTCTGATAGCTAGAATTCCAGTACTCAGTATTTAAAAAGACTCTGAACTTCCTTGGAGGACAATTTAACCATCTTTATGGTATATCTTAGAGGGATGACTTCTAAGTAGTGAAGTTCAGACAGGTTTATGAGCTATAAATATGAGTTGTGGAGAACAGTTCCCAGTTCTCTACAGTCAGAAGTTAAGTTCAGAACAGAAGTGGGATTTCAGGTGCTCTGTCTTCCATTTTTTCTGATTTGCTGGGGCACTTTGTTAAATATATGGAGATTTCTATTTAGCAGTGCAAAATTCTCCCATCTAGCATACAGAAAACCAGACATAATACACAGATTTAGTAATTCCACAAGAGAATGCACAGACATGGATTCAAACAGTAGTCTTGAACTTGTTGGAGATAAGTAATTCTTTCCAGCAATTCATTTTCAGACACTTCATTAGTGTAGTAGAAAACAATGACATTCTAGATGACATTCCAGGAATGTTATATTACATGCACTTGTGATTCCGAAGATTAATTATCTATTAGAAGTGTTTCTCGTCTGGCATTTGTTTGTCTTTCATCAGGGACACTAATCAGGTAAACATCATTTAGGTATCTGCATGTTATTGGTATAAAAGATTCTTGGTGTATTTTTCAATATTTTAGTTTTGGCTACTACAAATAGTAAGCTCACAATTTGTTGGCCCCACACACAACCCAAACAGGGCTGCCTGGTTTAAATGACTTCACCTCATAGCCTAATGATAGGTCTGAGCTTAAAATGTGGACTGGTTGAGCCAAAACCAGAACTGAACAAAGCAACACATCGTTTGCATGGCTTCCTTCTAGCCCAAAACATTTACTTGTCCAGTAAATTGTATGACCTGAATCAAGGTCCAGTGACTGCCCAGGGAGATAGAAACTTATATCTCTAATTTCCTTAGTGAATGCCTCTAAACTTACGCTTAGATGAAAAAAAAAGGAACATTTTCTTTCAGGACTGATATTGTGCTAAGCAAGGAAAATTATGTAGCCAGAGAGAAATAATAAAACCCAAACAAGAAAGAACACGATTACAGTTTCTTTCTTAGATTTCTTACTCAAAATGAGATACACAACTTTCAGATCTGCTTCCAGGATTTATTGGTTGTTTTTTTACTGCCTACTATAGCATTGTCTGACTCACTCAGGATCCAGACAAAGGAACTTGGCTTTGCTTTCTCTCATCATGCAGTCACTTTTGCTTTCCTTCCTCCAACCCCACGACCCTTCCTAGATGTGACTATGCTTCAAGAACCAGGAAACTCAAAAGGGCACCTATGTCCAGTGCCGCGGCTACCCAGGCAGCCCGGTGAGCCTGGTAGGCGACATAGCTTCTGTTCTCCCACATGGACACTCGCCTGATAAATTGGGCTGCGGCAACGGAGATGAAAGACGAAGGAGGCGCTCTCTTTGCTTAATCCGTGTCTTTATTTCCCTGCCCCAAGCATGGGAAACAGGAAGGCATGAAGGGAGCAACCTAAAGCCTGGCCTTAATAGAATGGCCTCAGCCCCCGGACGTGACCGGAGAGCTGGAATCCTCTGAGCCCTGCCAGGACGTGACCTGCACAGGGAACCCAGGGAGCCATTCTGCCCCGGGCAAAACCCGGGGGTCCAGTCTTATGGAAAGGCTCAGGAGTGGCGATGGAATGGCGCCGATTGGCCGTTACAGGGGAAAGTTATGCAGGGGGAGGAGAATGGGAGGTACAAGGATACAACCAATAAGGAAATGATAAGGAGTGACACATAACCAATCATAACATACAAGAGGAGGAACTTATTTAAATCAACCAATGAGAAACATAACAGAACAGAACTTTCTAGACATTAATTGCTTAATCAATGAACTTATTATTAAACATAAATTGACTTAGCCAATGAGTGACTTAGGGGCTAAGAGGGTTCTGGAATCAGGGAGGAGATGAGCCTTGGAGTGGCACCCAGTGGGTGGAGAGGGAAAACCCATGTCTCCTCCTCGGATTTGCCCTTGGAGGCAGAACCCAAGGCGGGGAAATCCACCCACTAGATGTCCTCTCTGATGTACAGTCCAAAATGGGCTGACGCACCGCAGCAGTCCAGAACAGCTACAAGCCCTGTGCAAGATAGGTACCTTGACAGTTATTACATGTAGCTGTTAAGTGGACATATTTCTGATTCTATTATTCCTCTGTTTGAGTTGGGAGGTAGAGCAGACAACGGAGGTAATTTTTCACCAGTCTTCTCAACTCTGCTGCACAACGGAGGGATTTTTGCCCATTAGATATATGGAATGTCATGTTCGTCAGCTAATTCAATTAAAATGTTGACCTGGAATGGATAATGCCAAAAACCACTGTTTACTCTTTTTTAGGATATTTGACAATGAAAAATGCTTTGTGAATAAGGAACGTAATTGCTGCTAAATGCATTTCAGGGGTGTGGAAAGTACTTGCCAAAAAGAACAAATTGTATTGATATAAGACATTTCTCTGATAACTTCACTTTTGTTGTTGAAAAACACGACAATGAAATAAACTGTTGTAAACCACAATTTTCCAGGGATGTTTCTCTTCTGTCTCAGCTTCACTGACTGAGAATTGCATTTCATTTTCAAAGAATGGGCGATTTCTTACGTGTTACACAACTTTTGCCCTTGAAAACTGAGCAATATCCAGGATAAAAATCTAATTTTAATACCCAGAGAGCATGCAAGAACACATTTTTATATATGGACTAAAATGAGGATGCCACCTGGATAGTAGTAAATACATAGAACATATCAGTTCTATACCACAATATAATTTATTAGGGCTGAGAAAATATGAAAAAAAATACTATTTCTTCTACTAGAAAAGTTTATAATTTCTACAAAAAGGTGTAGAAAGAGCTTTATTGTGTATCCTCACTTAAGTGCACACTTCTAGTCATTAATAAAATAAACTAATTAAAGATAGATGATCTCTTACTAGCTGTAGTTTTTGAGAAGCATCTGAAGGGTTCTAATCCTTGTTTAATACTACAATGGCTTGCCTGTAACCTTTTGTTAAGTTTCTGCTAGAAAAAAAGATTAATTGATTTCACAAGCCTAACCCATGTATGCTATGTGTATGGAATTTTCCACATGTCAAACTGGAAATTATCAGACCAACATAAGAGGGTAGTTAAACTCTGCTTGCCCAAGTGTAAAAGCCATTTAACACACAGTAGCACTGCACAGCAGTCTACAATAGGAAAGCAACTTGACAGAGCAGCTAGGCTTTAGCAAGACCATAATTTTACGCTAATTCTAGGAATAAAAAATTCTGCCTCTGGGGAAAATTGTCAAGAGCCTTTTAAGGATCAAGTTTGGTCACAGCCCCACTTTGGTCCTCATGGTGCTCACTGAAAAACTTACTTAACAGGTATTTCAAGTGGATCTACCAAATTAAACACTGCTCTTTCTGATGTTCAAAACGTACAGGGTACTGTGTGCTGCAGAAAGATGTCAGGAAAAGCCAACAATGCTGAATCAGACACTTGGACCCTGGGATATTTTATTGTACGTTATTCTTTCCACGTATTCCTTCACTAACTTTCACCTGCCTGACTGTGCTTGTCATTCTGAGAATTTTGGTTTCATCCACTTCAGCTCCTTGGAAGATAATGGGATGGACATCTGGGAGACCTAATGGCTGCTTGAAGGTCAGCAGTGTAATGTATTTGAGTGGGGGTGTGCATAGAGCTGTTCATGGGGATGAGAAACTCAAAAGAAAGTTTTTCTCTGACACAAAACACAAAGAAAATTAGCAGGAATTGAGTTGTGTTCAGCAAGTCACTGGCCAAATATTAAAGTCTGGAGCTTCTGTAGAAAGATATCTGCCTGATGGATTAGGAATGCAATGGAAGCAACTCTATACTATGTTACAACAGTATCTCTAAATAAGTAATTAATCTCCTGAGCTACGATTGTGCAAGTGGGGTCTACATGGTAGTGAACAGAACTGCAGAATTCGAGGAGACACTTTATTCTTCAAATCATACAATTAAGAGTAGTTTGTCTAGGTCTGGGTGAGGTGAACACTCACAATCACATTTGGTTTATAGTCCTATTGTCACAATGACTTCTTGCTCTCCCTAGTCAGGATTATCTTCTGAATATTATTCTGGGGTCATAATTGTGATTTGCCTACTGTTATAAAATTGATTTCTTTACTTGCTTGCTTGAGTCTTTTCTTCTACTGCACACAAACAGCTTTCTTCCCCTCTATCAAATTTACCTGATATTTCTGCTTTCTTTTTGTTTCCATGGAAACAGAGATGATTTTTAAGGAGACAGAAAGAAATGCAGGCCATAACAAAGCCATTCTTCAAGAACAGACATCTTGAGATATTCAAGTTTTGTCTAAGAATTCCCAGATTGCTATCTCCTAAGATGTGTATTTTCTCCACAAAGTCCTGGGAGGTCTTCTTTTTGTGTCCTATTGATACAGAAATTAACACAGCAACATAGAGAGTCACAACCTAATTAGACAATGATATACTTTCATCTGAATAGAGAATATCATTAAAATCTTTATGTTTCAACCTTATTCACATGTTCCTACTACATACAAAAGAAGAGCCCAGGGAACTTCAGCTAGGTGCTGGGACAACTAGAAGTTGAGCACCAGATTACTCATTGCTGCAGCTTTGGAGGATCAGTTCGGTAAAAGTGCTCTGGTGCCAGAGCTTCCAAATGTGAAGTTACCAACTTAATTTCTCCACCCAAATGTACTTAATGCTGCTGTGTAAGTGGGGTGTTCAGGTCCTGTTCTCTTACTCCTTTGAGCATGGACCTGCTAGACTATTTTTCTTTCTGTGACATATCTTGGTTTACTTCCAGTGGAAACTAGGACATTAGGTAAGGAGAAGGTGGGAACAGATGGGGAAAGGTGATTCATTTTGACCAGTGCCACTATGCAGTCTGGGTATAATTAAGATACACTTGAAGCCTGGTATGCTTTCCTGGAAGCTGTGAACCCCTGGTGAGTTTTAAAGCTTGAATATGTACTAAAATTTCCTGGATCCTGAGGTTTTGTGAGAATAGGGATGTGTTTACATTCCAAATGCCCAAATCAAAATGTTTCCTAGTAGGTCTGAATTAGACAATTTTGTGACATTGATATTCGTACCCTGGAATTAAGGGTGCTCCGCCATTTTCGTTATTCCAAAGTGCAGGAATATCACGATTCAAGACTGTATTTCATAAAGATATTCAAATCTGTATGTTCCTATTGTGTACTCCAATGGTAATAATGGATGGCACTAATTGCAGCTCCTGCTTCAGTTGTTCTCCTCACCGCCCTCTAAGAGCTTTCCATTTCCACACCAGCTGCTCATGAAGTGGCTACTGACAGTTTAAAAGTTAAAATATTAATGCTAGAATTTCTTCGTAAAGCAGCACATAATTTTCAGTAATTCAAAAAAATCCTAAAAAAAACGCCCATAAGATTTAAAAAAAAGAAATTAAAACCCCCCAACAATAAATAAGACCTCTCTTATATATTGCTCATGATGGGAATTATTTTAGTTATTTTCAAGTAAATTGACCCTAATTCGAAATTTTTGTCAGTTAGTAAAAAATGAAAACCTTAGGAAGAGGCAGGAGAATGATCAAGATATGGGAATGGCTATTCTAATGATATGCAGCTATAAGGGAAATCAAGGGGATCTGGGGATTTGTGGTCAAAACCCTCATATATATTAGCAAAGAAGAAAGAAATGCCTTCTGGGCAGTAAAATTGCTACTGGGGAATTTCAAAAAAGAGAATATTCTGTTTGGAAGGGTGTTCCCTAAACAATTCTAAAGGACTAATCTTGAATATCATAGAAACCAGCTAAGTGAAAAATGTAGAATGAAGTTTAAAAAAATTATGTTAATGAATAGGTCAGAGAATTATACAGACAAAAATTTAATAGAGCTACAGGAACATATGGTAAGACCTCGTATATACTTGTAATTTTTTCATACAGTTCTGATACACAAGACAAGATTCAGAGGAGAACATATTTTTCAGAAATGTAGTCAGAATAATTAATGTCAGGAAAAAAAGTACATCTTATTAAAATATTTTTTCATCTTGTCACCCCAGGCCAATCTCTTTGATTTTCTGTGTACCTAAAGCCAATGAACTGCTGCTACCTGGCTCAGTGTCACCTTCTGGTGTCCTGCCCTAAGCATGTTAGATGGATGTAAAGTCACTGAGAGATCATCTCTGCTTCTCTGTTTCTTTTCTGTGAAAATCTAAACCATTAAAGCAGAGAAGATATGATTCAGCTTTTTTGGGGGAAGCCTCTCCCATGACAATTATCTCTGCTCAGTTTTTTTCCCAGCACTTACCAGAATCATCTAATAAGTTATAGCTGGGCATATGCAGTGAAGATGTCACTTACTGAACAGTACTTTCTTCTAGGCTTCACCCCATGGCAGTAAAACAGTGCTGTTTAGGAAATGAAGCTCTCTGCAGAGGTGATGCCTCTTCTGCTATAGCCGTGGAACGAAATGGCACAAATGAGATAACCTTGCTGTTAAAGAAAGGATGATCTTACCTCTGAAGCAAATGAATTCTGAGTAAAGAACTGGTTTATTTCTGTCTTTGATACCTTTCCTTTGAGGCCACTGAAACCTATGCAACCCTTTTTTGTATTAAGAGCAACTTCTTTCTTGGGTTTCTAAAATTAGGTCAGAGTGGCTTGTTTCCAAATTTCTAAGTGTGTGTACTTGTGACTGATGTGAGAGAGTTCTGCTCTGAGCACTTGCAGTTACGGAAACTATTAAACTGTCCTGAAAGACTGATACCAAATGACAGTGCACAATTTTCACTTCTAATCATTCTGTCTTCAATCTGCTGTCTACAAACATGCAAAATTCCTAGTAGTCCTTTAGTATCTTCTGAAAACAAATGTGCTAGTATTTCAGCAGTATTCAGATATTATAGTAATGGGTAACATTGGAAACCCTAGGAGATTTAATATTCTCTCTTCAGAGTGGATTTTAAGAGCGTACAATAAATAAGACATGAATTAGACTTTGAATGATGAGTAAAAGGAAATATTGAATAGCTGTTCATTAAGCACTGTTCATTTTGTCCTTTGAATAAGACAGGAGACCTCTGTAACAAAGCAGTAAGTGATAATATAATTAAACAGAGGAGAATTTAAGTGTGATTAGTACTACAATATCAATACTGCTCTTTTTACAAGAGGTTTTTTGGGCAGGTTGGAAATTTTATTTTCTTTAGTTTTAAGGTATGGAAACTTGTGATTACCACCTATGAATGTAATGAAGAAGAATAAAAAATAATAAAAATGTATGTAAGTAATATGTATTAGAGAAGATAAATTGGGAGTTTTTACTCTGTCTTACACTCTAAAGAGATAGGACTGATCAACAAGATTTAAGTACACCAAATCACGTCTTCTTTTAAAAGTCTGAACAATGAATAATTGCACAACTGGATGAGCTGGAACATAATGACATTGAGACCAAGGATGTCACAAGTTTCAGAGGTAAATTGGGCATTGATGTAGGTTCAGCAATTTATAAAGTTTCATGTTTCAATGTTAGATCCTATCTCAAAAGGGCATTAAAAGTATACTTGTCTGGTAGTTGGTTAATAAAACAACAATAACAAAGACGTCAAAATTGTTGTGCCTCCCTTTGGAAGCCATCACCATTGACAGCTATTATGTGAACTTTTTGTGACAATTCCATTGTTAACAGATTTAATTTTTAATTTATATTACAATAAATTACCTTTATCTTCATATATTTTGAAATATATTTTCTGTCCTCTTTCTTTCCTGCTCTATTATCTCTTTAATACTGATGTGGTAAAGGAAAGTTCTGTAATGATTTTTTACAAGTGATTAAGTTATTTAACTCTGTTGAAACCTTAGAACTGAACATCCTTTAATAAAAAGAAATGTTTTATTCGGAGCATCATTTGGAGCACCAGACTTCTCTTGATTCTGTGGCTTATGCTGCTATTTTTCAGATTTTTATGAAGCATGTTCCTTTATATTTATTCTGGGCTTAAAAGCTCATCATTTATAAAAGTTGATATTTACATGCGCATTCAAATTGACACAGATAATGTTCAGTTGTTGTAAATGAATAGCCACAAAAGTTTTACAAAAGTTGAGCTCTTACAGTAGACATATCTTTGAACCTATCAAAAATTTCATGTTTTCCACTAATAGTACCTCTATGAATACCATTAAATACCTTTAAAATATCAGTTAAAATCCTCACTAATGGAGCTGTCACAGTACTTTTCACATATGGGCCACAGCTCAGACATGTAGGAGAAAAAACTGGTAAATGTCATTGTATCCTTAAGGCAGATATAAATTCGACAACAGGAAAGTGCATCTATTCTTTAATTCCGAGCATAAATTACAGTACATTGCAGAAAATGGGCAATCAAAGAAATTTACACACTTGTGTCCACCCTCTTTTATTTCACAGCTCAAACATTTGCAATTTGCTGCCTTAGCTGTTTCGATTGCAGATGCCATAAATGAAAAAGATGTGGTTTAGTTCCCAAGCAAAGGGCCTTAGGAATAGATAATGGAAAGAAGCAATACAACTTATTAATTAATGAAGTATACTAATGAATAAATGCTCCCCTATAGTAAAAGCAGACAGAATCTGACTTTCCACCTGTCAGTCACTCTAAGTGAGCTTGAAATCTATAAAAATCATCACTTACTGCTTTTCAATCTGCCTTGGAGAGATGGGGAAAATAGATATTGACTGGATATATTGTGTTCCCATTGCTCAGTATCTACCTGCTAGTCACAGGTAACACCAACAGAGGCTTTGAATTGTAGAGTGGCAGAAGATTATTTTGCCTGCTTTAACATGTTGACATTTGTGATACCATGGCTCTGCTACAGAAAGGGAAAGTCTCCATGGGCTGCCACTGCCAAAAGCCATTCTCTTTTAGTGCTTCCACTCTTGCTGCCGCTGGGGACTGGTAACAGCAGTGTCCTATAGGAGTTGATGAGAGCTCGAGCTTATTGTGAGCACCATAAACATTTAAAAACCATCTACTGTGTAAAAGCCTAATTTCCCTAGCCCATTGGTTTTATTTTTGTTTTTTATGTCTATGTTTTTTCCACAAACCACTGTGCACCTCTCCTCCAAAAAGTAAGGAGAAATTAAGACAAAATGCTTTTTGAAAGTATCTGAGTTCATAGCCTCTGAACCAAACATTAAGGGTTATGTCAGAATTACTAGCACACTTTTCACTCATAACACATGCTGGTTTATTTCTTAGTTGTACTCATTCAAAATTTCAATTATGAGGACTTTGACATTCACTTGAATTACTGTTCCTGTTCAGGTTTGCTTCCAACACACAAAAAATAGTCAAGTTAACACAAAATTATAGCTTGAAGCTTGTAACTTGCTCCTCAGATTTCAAGACCCTTGAGATATTAATTTAGCCACAAACTTGCTGTGATGTTAGAGCTGTTCTTAGCCATTCTCAAATGAAAAGGTCTGTAACACATCGTAAGACAGTGGCATGAGTAGGAGATTCAGGTACTGGCTCTCTTTCCACATTAAGCTTCCAGAAGACATCATGGCCCTGTTTAGGTACTGGAAGGCTGCTCTAAGGTCTCCCCAGGGCCTTCTCCAGGCTTCAGGTCTCTCAGTCTCTCTTCATAGGAGACATGCTCCATCCCTCTAATCATCTTTGGACTCACCCCAAGAGGTACTCTTGCGCAGTTGCTGAGTGAGCTGTTAAATTATGGCATGTTTTTAACAACTTAGGCAAGAGAAGATTTATAGTATAATTGGTAATAACATTTTAATATGATTACAAGTGTCATGAAGTCATTTTGTGCTCTGAAGAAAACTAACGTGGTTGAATTTTTACTTCATATTTCCAGTGAATTTACTTATCTCCCAAGATGAGTAATTAAAATACTTTGATAATGATCCAATGGGACCAGGGAAAAAAATTGGTTATAAGGTTTACCATGATTGCATTATTGTTATACCATATCCCAAATCTGGTAAGCTAGCATACTTATCAGAGCCATCTGACAAGCCAGTGTTATTTATCTTCTGTCCCAATGGGACAGAAGACTTTCCTGAAACTGCTCCCAAACAGATAACATAGGCTGCTCCATCTTCCAGAAGAGTGAAACAGACCCTTCCAATTTAATATATCCAAATGGATTTAATGTTTCATGCCCCTTGAGCAGCAGGAGAGACAAAACAGAAAGTTATATAATTCCCCATAAGAAAGGTCTGACACAATGTTTCCATAAGAGAAGACATATTGTGAGCCTTGACAGTAACAGCCACATTTGAAATGCAAAACTTACAAGGCAGGCACAGGTTTACTGCAAACACATTAAAATACCAGTAGACAGGGATAAATTAAACTAATTCCTTGGTTCTAATTAAGCCTTTGATTTCGGAGGTGATTTTCTGTTAATGCACAAGAAAAGGTCTCCAAGGCTACATCTATCCTACTAAATTAAACATGCCCAATATTACCTTCTGGAATTGAGACAAGCAGGCATTGAATAGCCCTCACACATATCACTATACTCTTTCACTCTACAGAACAGGATGATGGGATTCTGTCTCCTTGTGGTGAATGGCCCTGATCAGTGCACACTCTGTAATCCCACCAGGAACTTCTTTGGAGACAGCCGGGGCCAAGTATGTGCCAGGGTTCATTTTAATCAATCGTTTAACAATGAAAGAAGGACGTAACAATTGAGCAGTGAAAGTAGTTCAGTCCCAGTGCCCCAGAATATTCCCTAGCACCATTTTGCTTACATCACCAGCATCACTTTCTACTGAGAAACTTTGTTGGCTGAATACCCTGCCATCTATACTAGATACCTGTTTTCTATCACTTCACAATGAATGTCTAAAAAACCAGAGGCATTCATTCCAAGTACTGAAAACTTGAAGAAAACAGAATTCCTTTGAAATCATAAGAATTGGCATGTCCTCCTTTTACAAGGGACATGTGACAATATATGAAGTCACATCAGTTATCAGATTTGCTTGCATTTTGATATAACATTTTGATATAGCATACATGTACATTTTGACATAATGTGTATATCAAATGCATTATCATGAAATTCTATTGTTTAGGTATATTGATATTTTTCTTACAAAAAAAAAGAAAGAAAAAAGAGAAACAAGTAATTTTTCAGGACTGTCTTTATAAATCGGCGAAATCATTTTTATTGTTATAAAAATGGTCCCCCAGCATTTTCTGGTAATAATCCACTTACAAATAATTTTTATTCCTATGTTACCAATATGTGAGCCCAAGACATACTTAGCTAATTAAATCGATTTTCTCCCAAAATAAAATCCAATTGATTTGTGATTTATGATCCCGCATATTTTTTTCAAGTTAGAGTTGAGATCCTTAGTTTGGGAACCAGTTTTTGGGACCAAATTTTTTGCCTTGTTGAAGCAGACTACAGAAATTTTCCTGCTCACTTACATTGTTTGCTGAAGACAATAGTAAAATATGACAATTGTTTTCATACCATGTTGTTATTATATATGCTGCTGCATATATCCTGAAGACCATGGTAAGATAAGAGGCTGTACTACAATAAGATTTATCAGTATACTACAGCAAGTGCTCACTAATAACATTAGAGGTTTACTTGGCAACATGCACACCACAAAGCACTGGAGGCAGAAGAAAATAACTGATTTTTACATAATGGTAGCCTTTCATCCACAAGTCAGGGAGTCTTTCTTTCTCTTTGGCTGAGAAGCAGTAGTTTTAATACATAACTGAACTTTTGGTGGTTTCAACATCTACGACTAAACTTCATGAGGACAAAGAAGGGATCCAAACTCTTCTTTCAACCACTCCTCACATGGTCCTTTATATGAGATAGCAACCCATCCTGGCTGTTTAGAGAGATACTGCTGTATGCTAAACAATCTTTTAGGATCTTGTCTTATAGCTATTATCCTTGTATGACTTTCACTGACCTCTAAGAGATTGATGAACTATTACATTTTCAAGATCACATGTAAGACTAAAATGAACCTTTGCATATAATTTTGAATTTTGGCCCCAGTTCTGGGGTCTGCAATGACAATTTATACAGATTGCTGAGAAGATGCAGAGAGCTATTGATTTCTGCTGGTCTCATCAATGCATTGTTGCTGCTGTGACTCACCTAGAGCTACTCTAAAATAATACGATAATTCTGTAGACTGACTTAGTGGTTTCTATACAAATATTTTTACTTAAGTGCCTCTTACTTGGAATGGTCTGCAATGGGTCAAGCAGAAAATAGATGACTCATGATAGCCCACAAATGGGTCATTAAGAGATAATGCCTGAACTATTAGATCTGATGCCTCTGGCCTCTGCCAACTTATGGAATTGGTTTAGACTGAGGGGGTATAGAAGCCTGCCAACAAAAACAAAACAATGAAGACACCTTTGTGTTATTCAAAGGAACGTTGTCTGGAGCTATGACTTGATATCCAGACTGGAAAGAATCTTCCCAGATACGTACAGAAACTTCAGAGCATGAGTGGATTAGTTTCTGCCTTCTCATGACCTACTGTGCCATTCAATGAGCAGGGACATCTTCAATTACTGTAATTTGGAAAGGCATGAAATTAGAAAACTGGCATATAATTTTTTTTTACCTTGCAGCCACTACTTTTTACAAATCATCTTGGCAACATCACAATAAAAGCACTTTGGTTTGAGAATAATGTTGGATTGGTGATGAAATTATTTGCCTTTAGATTTGCTAACAACTAGGAAACTGCCATCTTCCCACAGATAAAGAAAAAACTTCCCTGGTTAACACTATCCTTTTATATTCCCTAATATTTTCTATGTCCTATTTGCCTTCTAAGCATTTTCCTACTTAATTTATCTTCTTCTTCACTATGAGCTACAATACCAAGGAGTCAGCTGAGCTACCTGAGAATGAAAAAAAGGCTGTAAGGGAAAAACTATGGGAATATTTACTGCATAATGTACATCAAGCCTTTTATTGTCATTATCTGGCCATACTTCCAGCATCACATTTACAGAAACAATGTGAGCATCAGCTTCGGGTACTCATGAAAAAGATGATCTGAAAAGGTCTAAATTTTAGGTCCATAAGGTCATGTATTTACAATGTTAGGAAAAATTTCAGGCAGTGGTCAAAATTAAAGCAGTGTCAGACATGAAAAATAAGGCCAGAATTAGTTTGCCCTTCAAAAAATTACTGTCATCAAACAATTAGGGACAAGGACATTAAAAATTGCTTTCAGGGGTAAGAGGGAAGCTCAGTCAAGAGACCTTGGTGTCCTGGTTGGTGGCGAGCTGAATATGAGTCAGCAGTGCCCTGACAGCCAGGAGGGCCAACCCTGTCCTGGGGGCATCAGGCACAGCATCGCCAGCCGGGCAAGGGAGGGGATTGTCCCACTCTGCTCTGCACTGGGGCAGCCTCAGCTTGAATATTGTGTGCAGTTTTGGGCACTGCAATATAAGAAAGCTATTAAACTATTAGAGAGAGTCCAAAGGAGGCAACAAAGATGATGAAGGGCCTGGAGGAGAGGCCATGAGGAGTGGCTGAGGTCACTTGGTCTGTTCAGCCTGGAGAAGAGGACACTGAGGGGAGTCATCATTGCAGTCTGAAACTTCCCTGTGAGGGGAAGAGGAGGAACAGACACTGATCTCTTCTCTGTGGTGACCAGTGATAGGACCCAAGGGAATGGCCTGAAGTTGTGTCAGGGGAGGTTTAGAGTTGCATATTAGAAAAACATTCTTCACCCAGAGGGTGTCTGGGCACTGGAACAGGCTCCCCAGGGAAGTGGTCACAGCACCAAGCCTGACAGAGTTGAAGAAGCATTTAGACAATGTTCTCAGGCACATGGCGTAACTCTTGGAAATGGTGCTGTGGAAGGCCAAGATTTGGACTCAATGATCCTTATGGGTCTCTTCCAACTCAGTTTGTTTTGTGATTCAGTAAAATTCTTTGAGTCTGTCTGGGAATTTGAGGGAGATTCCCATACTAATGCAGTGGTATCACTCTCGGACACGAAATAAGCACGCGAGACGCAGGTTGTCAGGAGTAGCAGCTAGGGCAGGGGAGTCCAGGAAAAGGGGGCTGACCTCTGCCCTCAGTCTTTATTTATATGTTCTTAGAAACTACTGTGGATTGGAGGATGAAATTCTCCTCCTCTCAATTCCACTGGTCAATAAAATTGTCTGTCACATAACAAAAGGAATGCAAAACATCAGAGACAATAACCAAAACATGAAAGGCAGTTAGCAAAACATGAGAGAGGTCCGCAGAGCATGGAAGGCAGTTAGCAAAACATGGCCATGTTTACAGAAAGTACATGAGAAACTATTTACAGAACTGAAAACACTGCAAAACTGCAAACTGCGGGACGACACAGCGGTGGTAGCAGAGGTTTCAGGAACAACAGTAATTTTAGAGAAATATGCAGATCTGAAACCAAGGAGATATCATCAGGATAAGACTTCAACCACCCAAGAAACTCAGCTATAAAACTGAAGAACTACGGCAAAGGTGGATACCATTACAAACTGCCACCAAGACAAATACCAGCACTTACCTCATCTCTAGTTTCCCATGTTTGCATCTACAAAAAGAGCACTGGAGGGGATCATGGGAACTTTAGACCACTGAGGCTCACCCACTGCTGAGGCAGATGAGTCTATAATAAAGAATGACATTACTCAGTGTACGCGTAAAATGGCAACTACGTTGAGGAAGAGTCAAAACCTTCTGAGAAAGGAAATGCTGTCTCACTGACCTGCTGGACTCCTACAAGGGTGTCACTTAGCCCATATTTTAAGGAAAGACCATGGAAACTGTAGAAATGGGTTTTAAAACTGACTTCAATATGTTCTACACCTATCATTTAAAGAAACTGAGCTGTTACCAGGATAGAGGAAAGGATGCGTTGAAGACAGAAAAGCAAAGCCTAGAACTTAATAATTATTTTCCCAACTGCAGAAGATTCAGTAGTGAATTCCTGCAGGAACCAGTCTTATTCAACTTTTCAGGACATGAGGAAGGAGATATGTAATGCATCTACAAGTTTGTAGGTCATATTAATGCCTTGCAAGTAGTCAAATGCTGTACTAGGAACAAGGCACTGAAAAAGGACTTGCCAAATAAATGTTTTCACTAAAAGGCTGAGCTTCAGTGGACATAAATACATGAAGTAATTTATCACAGGGAAAAATGGTCTAAATTTTGGTTCAGTGAGGCTGAATTTGGAACTGGAATTTAAGAAAGAGTCAAGGTTGAAAGTTTGCTAGATAATTGGCTCCACCTGCAGTAGCAGAAACAAAAGATAGCAGAATAGAATATGCTCAGGATGGATATTGTGTGGAAGATAGGTGTCATCTTGCTAACAAATGTAATTCTGTTGTCCCAGACCATAATATTTTATATAATTCTGGCCTGTACATCTCAGGAATGGCATAATCAAGTTAGATATGATATGGAGAACATTTAAACCAGTAAGGGGGATACAGCAGCTTCTATCGGAGAGATTGAAGAAGCTGTGTGATTAATTTGAAAAGGAAGAGGCTGGGTGGAGAGTATGACTAAGATTTGCAAACTCACAGAGATGATGGACAAGGTCATTTCAGCATGCAATCCAGACTGGCCTGAGACACAGTCTTTTAATCAAACTAATATTAGGTGATTCTTCATATAAGGAGCTTCTGGAATTTTATGTCACAAGAGTGTTGGGGAGCCAACAATATTGGCATATTTAAAAGGGACTATGTCTGGGTCTAAAAAGAGTACTAAATAAGGTATGGATGTGTCTTCCATCATGACCAATAGAGTATTTCTGGATGGTGCAGAAATGTGAAATATCTGTAAATATAATTTCCTATTTCCTGTCTCTAATTTCACTTAGGACTGGGTGTCTTACTGATAAAAATCTCAAGTCCCTCCTTGAGACAGTGTAAAAATTAAGGGAAAGAAACTAGCAAAAAGCCAACAGTCAGAGAGTACAGCAAATGAAGAAAAGGAAGAGTGTGAAAGCAAAAAATACAGACATTAGGAACTTTCAGAGAGACTTTTCACAAAGTGTCATACCAGATCCCACCAGTGCCTGATGACATCCAAGGAGCCAGTGGATTAAACTGATACAAATATTCATTAACAATTGTCAGTAGATACGGTACAGTTAATGTCTCGTAATAATGTTATTGATATTTAGGGATATCTGTTAACAAAATGTTTGTTTTTGATTGTGACCATCACAGAACTGGTTTAAAAGTAAAGGGAAAAGTTATTTTTAGTGTTTTAAAGTGAACCATGTTTTCTACACTATGGCTTCTGCCACTGGGCACAGAAGAAGTTAGAAGAAAAAGGTATACTTTAGTTTCTTCCTTCTTGAGTAATTTTCTTCATGAACAAAGTGGAGGCCTTTATCTGAAATAGATCTGGAAAATTTTTATTCTGTTGTCTTAAAGGTACTTGACAGATAAATTCTAAACATGGGAATAGGATTAAGCAGAGAATTTTAGACTACAGGCTTAGACACATTACTAACTTATTAGCTATAGATGTATTTTTGTTTGTAAAGTAATCCCTTTCCAATGGAAATTGTTATCTCTTCTGGGATCCTTGGGTATTAAAGGGTTGAAAAGAGCAAGGCATTAGGAAAAAAAACCAACAACAACAATAACAACAATCAACCCAGTGTTAAAAGAGGTTCATGCTCCAGGTAAAGTTATTGCTGAAAAAAAAATAGTAAATAGTATGATCCGTTTAAATAGCTGTAGGAAAGTGCTTTCATCAAAATATCATACCTTAATTGCTAGGGCCTAGGGACTATTTGAGAGAGCACACATAAACCAAAGTTATTGCCTGAAGACATTCCAAAAGCATGATATTTGCAGCAGTTTTTCTTAAGGAACTTAAGACCTTCATCTGGCCATTCAGTACTGGAATTCAGCAAAACATAAAGCACACAGCTTTTGGATTAGAACATCTCAAGTTTTCTTTTACATCCCACATATATTTTTCAGATTACATATTCACACAAAATTTGACAGCTGAAACAAAAGCAAGCATTAGCTTGCTTCATTTAGCTGCTTCATTTGGTCTTGGGTTGTCACACATGGTCTCAGAATAATACTTTATCCTCAGCGAACTTCACATACAAGTCAATACTCTACAGGGTTGATTCAACATAGATAAATAGAACTGTAACCTGAGGGAAAAAAAATTACTTAGCAAATACAAAAAGTATCAAATTCATAAAAGAAAATACAGTCCTAATTACAATACTTTTAAATATTGTATAAATTTTAAAAATCAGGAATTATGATTTATAATTTTACAGACAGAATTAATAATTTTATCTGTTAGTACTGAAACACACTCTATCTTCCCCCTTCCCTCCCCCCCTCTCCCTTTTCAAGTACTATTCAGAATATAACTCTGTGTAATTAACCCAATCTAAGCTGAATGTAGCATCTTTTCAAAAAAATGAATGGAAATACTGGAACTACTGAAGCCATCTCATAAAACTTGTGGGAGATCAGATTTGGGAGCTGACAGATATATGAAGGAAAAATGTGGAAGAATCATGGTAGCAATATAATAAATAAAATTATTGTAATCAAAACATTGCTCTATAATAAAACACAGAATACTTTATTCAGGTCATGGAGATATGAATCGCATTATTAAAGCTTAGCATTTAACAACAAAGAATTTATAAAAAGACCTTCTTCTGCCCCTCTCATGCATCAATGGAATGAAGATTGCCAGAGTTCCTAAGTCCTGAGTTAATCACTCTCTATCATAAAGCTGGAGTATCATAAAAATAACTTTATAGTTAGAAAAAATAAAACGGATATTATACTCTAAATCCTCTCACGTGGGGCCTGGGAGTTTGGAAAAGATGTCCTCCTGAACTAGCCTGACACTATGATTTTCCCTCATTTTTACTTGGTTTGGTGAAGGCAGTGTTTTTTTCCCATAAAATAATGGAAGGGAAGATGAGAAGCCTCCCTCACTGAGATTAAAAGGATCAGATTAACACAGGTCTTTTTGTGCAGGACAGAGTGACAGACCTGCCCTCCTCTGAGCAGCTTGCACCCATGGACTGTAGACTTCTCATAAGCCTGCTCATGGGCTCAGCTGCAAATCCTCTCAGCAGCCAACTGGCAAGGGGTGAAAGACCACTTTAAACAGTCATCTATCTTTTTTTAAATACAGCCACCACACTGTATTTGATTTCAGTTTAGCCAAATTTATGTATTTACTATGAGTCAGTCTGACATTTTATGTATCAGGAGTTATTTTTTTCTATAGAAACAGCTCATATCATAATTTAAAGCTAACACTGAATATACATATAAACTTTAAATCTAATGTTTCTGTTCAATAAAACAAACGGTTTTGTTGCACAAGCTTTTAAAAACTTAGATAACCACTGGTTGAAGTTAATCATTGTAAATTTTTTTTTTTTGTACTAATTAGCACTTCTCTTTTAAAAAGTCCTTGAAGCTGATCACACACTAGTCAAAATAAATGGACTGACAGTTTATACACAGGAAAATAAAAGGAAATGACAGTGATTCATTGAGCTTCACTTGTTCACATTTAAACAGAAAACAGAACAAAAAAAGAAAATAATAATACCCCACCCACTGAAGATTCTAAATTCTTTATAGTGTTGTGCTCCAAAAGCACCTAAAGTGAGAATGGGCTTTGAAAAATGTGATTTCTCTGGCTTCAACAGAAAGAAGTGTATAGAACATAGTGTTGATTTTGTCATTGGAGTTCTGTCCCAACCAAGGCTGCTGAAATATAATTCAACTGCAGGGGTTAAAAAAAAAAATCACTCAGAAATAAACATTCAAAGATGGAACAAGACTTGATAAATGCTAGAGATATTTTACCTCTGGAAGACCATAAAGAAAATGTTGCCTATGAGCCTTTCATTCTTTCTCCTTTTTCCTTTTCAGGGCTTTTTATTTTCTTCTGTTTAGTCATGGCTGGAAGTCAAAAGATGTGGTGGAAAGGGTAGAACTGGCATATAAATCCTCTCACCTGCCTCCAAGAAAAAGAATTTACATCCAAATATGCATGTTTACCCTGGCACCCCTTGGAGCTGTCTCACAAAAAACTAACTCTTAAAATGATGGCTCATTTCTCTCTGCCTCCCCTTCCCCATAATGTAGGGAGAAAAAAAAAAGTCCTAGTTTATGTTCTGGGTGATAAACGGACCTGTTCCTATACCCCATCCTCATTACTGATGAGCTGAGAGCTGATCACAAGACTGGAAGAGCAAGTAGCTCCATGATATACTAGCTTTGCTCAGGATGCCTGTGAGTCACCAGTGTGATGCAGTCACAGAAATAACTCATGCTACCAGTCACAGTTTTTGCAGACAGTGACAAATATTGTGGCCATAGGGCAGGACATAAGGGAGATCGTATCTGGACCATGGCATAAGGTGCAGAAGTAGTCACAGTCACAGTTACAGGGAAAAAGGTAAAATTTGGAAGAGATTTAGAGTAAGACTGCATCCCATTAGGATGGTATGGAAACAAGCCAGGCAGCCTGATTAGCGAATGTCTGCACTGAGCAATGAAGAAGAGCAGTGATGAAAGCCCTGAGCTGCCATGGACTTTATCTGCTCTGGAAGCAGTACATCACAGTGTGGTGCTGATGGGCTGTATTTATTATCTTAAAGTGCATTAAAGTGGATGAACTGCTTCTGGCCCTGAGCTGGTCTTGCTGCAGCACAACAGGTAGACAGATCAGCTGGAGTCAGCAATAGCTCAGGATTCTCTGCACCAAATTTCACTGCACTGCATCGACATCTTCTGTATGAGCTTGGTTTGTGCATTCAGGCACAATGAAAGCTGTCAGGGCATATGATTGCTTGCTATAAATATACCAAGGAAAGGAGGGGAAATGGGGGACTGACACCAGGGCTGGAAAAAAATATTTAAATTAGGGGATAACACTGGCACAAAGTCAAATAGACATAAACTAGTTACAAATAGGTTTAGGCTGGAAATTGGAAGACAGTTTCAAACCATCAGAGCAGTGAGATTTCAGAAGGCTTTCCAAAAAGAGGAAGAGGGCCAAAAAGCCTGATTACTTTCAAGATGACATTTAACCATTTGTGAAAGGGGTTATGTGACATTGCTGCCTGAGGAAACTGGGTAAGATTCAGTTGCTCAGACAGTTCTTCCTAAAGTCATATTCCTCTGAACACTTTCCTGCTGTCTCATGAGCCCCTTGGTCCTTCGTAGCAGATCACAAGGTTGCCCTAATCTCCTCATAGAGCTCAGATCTCTCTTATACTGCACCAGCACTGGGGCCCTCACATTCCCTGTTGGGGCAGAGAGCTGTGCATGCCCATATGGAACTGCTTGCAGCCTCACGAACCCCCAAGACATGGGTTCTCCTTTTGCTTTTGAGTTTCCATGTTAAGTACAGCCTGAGCTCCCGATCCTTGTGAAATTATGAAAGGCCTCAACTTCACACTTCTTTCAAATATTTGTCTTCTGGTGTGAAGAGAACCTAAGTTGTTTGTGATCTTACCCTGATTGGAGCCTTTGCTGCACTTGGTGGAACTGCAGTGCAAAGACCACTATCTCATTTCCTTGCCTCAGTTAAGGGGTTTGACCTTTCTGAGACCTTTTGTCCTCCCTCACTGGACTCTTGAAGGAAAATAAGAAAAGGAATAAAGAAAAAGACATCTAGCTGAAAGGATTTTGTATCTGTTCAAATGAGAAAGGTTAGAGTTGGGATCTGTCTGCATAAAAACTTTCCCTCTTGTCTCTCCACTGAAGCTCACTGTACTTAATGGATCTTTTTTTTATAAACTTTTTTTAAAGCCTGTTTCTAGACATAGCTTCACATGACAGTCTCAGCACCTAGTAAAAATCTTTCTAATTCTTTACTCTGCAGCAAAAAAAGAGTCTTAAAAAGTTTCAGATTGTACCTTATGTCATTCAGAAAAACAAAAACGCTACTATCTTCTATGCTCACAATTCTGCAAAGTCAAGCCGGGGAGTATGGAGTGGCAGTGCTTCCACACCCCCTCTTCCAGCTGGTGCTGCTTTTATGCTGTGTACTTTAGTAAAAAGAATAAATCTCCGTTTATGGCCTCAAGTTTTAAATTATCTCCATATTGCTGAGGAAGCATTTTTAGACTAGTAAAATTTGGTTCTCACAGTGTTAAGGAGTCCTGAGCCAGGTGTGGTTGCAACATGTGCTGTACATGACATAGAAGAAAGGGCTTGGAAAAAGTTCTGCTCAAAGGGTGAGAAGAATGTGCATGCAAAGTACACAAAGCATGTGACCAACAAGTGTCAATACTTGCTATAGGGTGAAGTCCTTCACTTTTCTGAATAAATGCATAGCAATATCAACCATAGCACCATAGAGAATAAAATATTTTGCTTCTGGTTAGAAAATTAAAATGATATAATTTTCTATTTATAAAGGGGATTGTGTTTGAGGAATACTTAAAAAAATACTACTACTTGATAAATAAATGTAAGAATAACTGCTGTCAAAATACTAAAAAATAAACACTAGACAACTGCACAAAGTTATCATTGAAAAGAGACAAATATTGTACTTTATTAAATGTCATTGGTCAGATGCACAGGTAAATAGATCACAATTAATTTCAAATGTTGCAAGAATAAATTGTTGTAAGGCTTGGAGCAAAAGGATACTAGCTGTGAAACATAAGAACCATGAATTTAAAGAATCTTATTCAGTGATCATATTTAAAAAATTTTAATTACAAGAATTTTCATTTGAGGCCAAAATCTGTGGGGAAGATGTAAAAGATGTGAGGTTAAAAATGATAATTCAGAAGATAGGTATTTCTAAAATGAACAAATCTTTCAGTCCTATATGAGTCCATGCTCTTAATACAAAATATAGTTCGTATTTAATGGGCAAATGAAAATGGTGGCTATAACAGGATTCCTGTACATTTGGAATATACCTGCTTCCAAAATATTCCTAACTATGGAATTCTAGAATTCTATGTTTGTCTTCATCTTTTTTTTGAGACCTCTCTACTCTTTTTTTCTGCCCTTTCACTTAAATGGTGGTGGTATAAAAACAAACTTGAGACAAACAGGAACCTAACCAATGTGGAGGAGTTACGTATGTTTGCTAACCCACAACAGCCTAATCCCTTCAGGGAATAAGGACTGAGAATTTTTTCAACACAAAGCATTCATCACACTTATAATTGGTTCATTTTTTTTCCTCTCTTCAAGATGCTGGAAGGGCTGGGGTCACCAAAAAAGATTTCCTTGGGTAGAGAGCTGAGGAAGGCAACCCCAGCCTCAGGTCCAGGAAAGCCCTGGGGAGTGCTTTTGGAAGGCCTGAGAGAGAAAGGTGAGAGCAGCACTGTCATAACAGAGCTTACCTGGCTTCCCCACACTGGAAGCACAAAAAAGGCCTCAAAAATGTGCCTGTGAGGTGTGCACTGCAGACTCTCACCCTAAACTGTTGAAAAGATACAAAGCTGCCTAAATAAAAGCAGGGACTCCTCATCTTCCAACATCTCTTCCCTCAGTCAGGGAAAAAGACAAAATTAAACTCAACCAAGTTGGTTTTGCTCTAGTAATTGCAGCACCATTTGAAAACTGTTTGGTTCCAAAGACATACCAAAAATACCTTCAGGCACTGCAATACTGGGCCTAGGTTAATTTCAACCAGAACTGAGCACTTAAATGCCAATGGTAAAATAATCTGGTGGCTGTGTGATAGTTGTAGGTTGAGCTTCATAGCCAGGGGAGAGGCAGATATTTCCAAAACCCTAGTCAGGCATTAAGTGGGTGACAGGCCTTGTAGAAATCATCATACAAGTAAGGAATGGTCATTATTTCTATTAAATAAACAGTTACTGGGAAATAACTTTTCTACCCCACGTTCTTCAAGTTGTTTCTTCATTTCCCAGACTTGGCTTTCAATGATATAAAACTCATACACTCTATGATTGAATGCAAAAAGATTAGTTAAAAAAGTATTTATTTTCTATTTTTTCTGTTATGTTCCATTACAAAAAGAAGCATAACAAAAACAAAACAGAAGATAGCATTTTATTAGTGGTACATTAATGAGCTTAAACAACTAGGTGACTTATGCTTGTCACAAATACATATTACAAACAATCACAAAACCTTAAGTAAAAATGAAATAAATAATTTGAATAGCTTTTCTTAACTTTTTTTAATATTTATAAAATATATAGCACTTTCTATTACATTTTTTCAGTCATTTTTATCCATAACAAATTAAAATTTATGACATATATTGCAAATATGCTAAAGGGATAAGAATAATTAAAAAAACCCCTAAGTTCCTGGAGGTATGAAATAATAGATCTGTTAATGTTTATCAATTTATTATCATATATCCAGATTGTGCATACCCTGCAAAAATAGCCATTTCTTCAACTAATATACATATGTTTCTTTATAGTATCATAAGTTTTTAAATGTAAAGCTTCATGGATGTCTGCTTCTGTTTTACAGTTGTGCCTAAAATATAACTTTCATTAATATATACTGAATATATTCCATTAGTATATACTAATACATAGACACACTCACACACCCACACCCACACCCACACATACATACACACTGCATTATATATTAGTATATACTGAATAGTAAAAGAATTTCTATAACAGCTGGGATTCCTGTGGAGAAAGTTGTTGAAAGTGGAAGGCATGTATCCCATGGCAAAAAATTGACAAGGAAATGTAAAGGAAAGCATTTGTTTATACATTATTCAATATATTTCCATAGATTATGTAATCTACTGTAATAATATACAGAATCTGAACAAAAATTTCTTTTTATTCCAGTATTCCTATGTTTTTTTCTTTATGATTGCAAGAGGATATGAACCACTTTCTCTGCTAAACTTCCTGAAAATGGAGCCAAGCAAGTAGAAATGTGTTGATTTTACAGAACTTATTCCAGGGAAATAAAAAAATTCCATTTAAGAACCCTCCAAGTCAGGAAAGCACTTAAGCACAGATATAACTTTATTAGCTATAACCTGAAAGTTAATCACACACTCAAGCACTCCTATGCCCTTACCATAATCCTTAACACTGTCCCCTGGTAGTGTATGAGGTTTAGAGGCTCCATTATGTAGCTAAGTACAGTTTTGCATCTGTCTGAGCAATGGGAGTGAGGGAACATGGAAGTGTGCTTGGGGACCCCAGAGCCAACATTCAGGTGTGTGTTTGTGGCAGATGGGGAGAAAGATGCAGCAGGGAGAGGGATGACCAGCATGGGGTAGCCTGCTTGCAGCCAATACTGTCCTGGTGTGGTGAGGGAAAAAGTGATGCAGAATAACCTGCCCTGGGCAGCATCAGCCTTTGTCAGCTTCATTCTGCCCCTTGCTGCAGCACAGGATCCCCCTTCATGCACTAAGCTCTGGTGGGCTACACTGTGAAGCTCAGCTTTTTAGCTTTTTTCCCATGGTGCATGAGCGGCAGCCACTATAGCCACAGAAAATGCTGGCACCAGGACCAGGCAGTCTTGCTGTTAGCATCTCAGAGGGTTTTTCCCTCTGGACTCATTTTAGTTGGGTTGCATGGTCTGAAAGCCCATCAGGACCTGGAACCCATATAGATGTGATGCTTGTTTAGCGTCGTCCTGAAAGAAACAGCTCATGCTCTTAAAGACTGCTCTGTGATAAGAAGAATTGCATGAGTGGCTGTAGGAAGGAGCCTGGTTTAAAAAGCACATTCCTGATAAAATGAAAGCACTACAGTAGAAGCCCCTCTAGTTCCTTAGAGAAATAGAGAGAAAGAGAGACACATACATGTGCACCTTCAGAGATCTTAAGCTACATTCCCACCTAGTATTTTGCTTTTGAACTGCCTCAAGTGCAACCTCAGGCATCTAAGACAGGTACTTAAAATTTGGGAACTTGAGTGAGTCTTTCATGTTTCCCATCATACTGAACTGGTCAGAGGTGAGTCTTAAGCTTGGACTCAACTGCCTGAGACAGAACTTTTTAGAATCAGCTTTAACTATTTTCAGACACTGCACTTTTTCAGAGACCAAACCACCACATAAAGAAATTGAAAGTGAAATGCAGGGACTAGTGTTTTCAATATTAATAAAATTTCCAAAAGCTTTCTTGGAATTGCCAAGAAAGAACAAAAACTGATCTGAATTTCTAAGGGCAACAGTTGTACATTCTCAAGATCCTAAGCCTTTTTTAACATTTTGTCTGATACAAGTAAGATCTTAAGGCATTGAATAAACCAAATCACATTTAAAGTAACAGGCTGCAGTGTTGACAACTACACACGTTTGTGAACTTCGAGGTGTTCTGATAAGTCTCCACGTTTAAATAAATATAATTTTGTGGAATCAAGCACTAATTTAGAAAACAAGATTTTTCATTATTCTTTTCTCAAAGCATATTCATGCTGTGTATTATTTTTTTTGTATTCTTAAGAATCCTAGTTTGAATAGACAAAACTTTAAATGACTGGTTTTAAAAAATAACCCACTTACAACTAGCTCTTCTCCACGAAGTTCTTGTTGCACTTAATTAACATAATAGAACATCCAACGGCTAAAAAATATGTTGATTTTATTTCAAAGGTGCCTTTGTGCTACTGGAATGCAAAGCTCTTTTGAAAATCGGTAACTGTATTTTTAAAAATATGTAGAAAATGAAACATATTCATTTACTGATGAAATAAAGAATAAAATGTATTCAAATTGGTAACACTTCCATAATAAAATTATGCTAACACTATAATCTAGCATATGATTAGTTCTGTGAAGATCAGATAATCTAAAATTCCCATCATAAAGCAAAGCAAATCAACCCAAATATATTTAGTTATACTTAAGAGCACATATTTTTGGTATACTATATAACATCACTTCAATAGGCACAGTACTATAAAGAATTTTCTTTATTAAACTTACTTGAAAATATCATGACATAAAGAGAACAAATTACATATTATGCTACGGGTTGGTTGGTTTACTCTTTCTTTTTAAAATATTTGCTTTCACTTGCATACAGATTTTTAGCAAAAGCTGACGGTTCATTATAATTCTGTTTCTTCATTGTCAATGGGCTGTGTTGACTTACAAAATACTTGTATTCATGATATGTTATGTGTGAAATGACAAGCTGCAACATAAAGCCTGAGTTTTGATGTACGCATTTGAAGTTCACTATGATTTAAATTAGAACCTCTTGTAGGCATTTAAATGAAAAATGTAGCCATTTAATATGTTTGTAAATTTTATTTTGGTATTTCAGGATTAGTTATAACACAGAGTTTAAAATTTTGCCTCTTTGGTTCAAGACTGAATTTCTGACCAAGTTGCTCTACAAGGGCAAGGTTGGCTGCAGTCACCTCTGAATATTCTGTGAGGGCACTGTACAAACTCCTGCTGCATTTAGAAATCAACACTGACCTGCAGTCAAAGCTATGACATCTTATATTCTCTCAATAACACTTTTCTTCTTGAAAATAGAAGTACTTATGAAGCCCCACCAGTTTACCTCTTTAGAAAAACACCAAAAAAACCCCAGTTTACAGGATAATGTGTTTCTTAAATGTTTTGTATTTAATGCCCAGTTGCAAAAGTCTCAGTGGTGAACACAGGTGCTCTGCAAACAGAATTTTTGACAGAGATCTTCAGGATACCCTGGTAGAGTCACAAAAGTTCATGTCATTAGCTCCGTTCAGCACAATGAGCATTTTTGTCTAAATTTTTTTGGGGGGCTTTCGTATAATGGAATCCCTTCATCTACAGAAATTTGCAACGACATAGTTTGTGCTGGTTTGGATAAATGTTATGCTCATCCAAGCATGTCTCTTAAACACCTCTCAGATTCAGTAATGCAACTGCACATAACATGAATGGTTGAAGGAAAAACATTAAACCGGCAGCTGACGAGTTCTAGATTCTGCTACTGCCAGCAGATCATTTACTGAGGTGTTAGCACACGGCCACACTCTGACAGCTGAGTGCCACAGCAATGCACTGAAAGGAAGGAGATGATTTGGGAGCACTGAGAACTGTCATTAAAAGACATCAGGCTTCTGTTTTCAGTACCGTCAACGCTCTGCCAGAATTTGTGTTTCCAGTATATGTTTTCCAGACAAGGACAGTGCCTGAGTAACCATTGTTAAACCTCTTAAACTGTTATAGCTTTAGATTCAAAATATCTGGGGTTTGTGTCAGGAGCAAGCTCAAGATCCTATAGACAGCCATGGTAGTTTCATCTATCCTTCAGATGTGACCCCCTTATTTAGGGACTATTCTTATAAAAAAGTTCATGATGATGTCTATGAAAATGTTGGATTTTGATGACACTTAGAGTATTTAATAGCTGGATTGTTACATCATTCCACTGAATTTAGGATGGAAAATAAATGTGTAGCCCTTGGAGGTGTACTAGTAGGAAGTATGTGTGTACCACAACACATTTGAAAGTGATAAAAGAGTTCCCTTCCCCCAAACATTTTCAGATTATTTGGAACTCGTATCAAGTTAGATCAGTTATACTTCAAAGCAATGTTACTCTCACACATGTAAATCCAAATATTTCTAATGCAAAGCAATATAAGAGAGACATGATTTGTTCCTATATTTCATTCATCTTTTGTCCCTGCCTTGCATTTTGAACTGTTCTCTTTTGGATAAGCTCTCCTCTGCCTTCACTTGTGAAGTATTAATCATCTTACTACACAGAAAGGGATGTGACATATTTAGTCTTTCTGCTAAACAAGGAAGATGGTGGCCCTATCTCATAAGTGCTACTAACAAGTCTAAGTGGAGGGGAAAAAAAGGTAGTTTTGATTTCAATACAATAAACAGAAACCCCAAAAACTACTACTGAAAATGCACACCTTTTTCCCAGCATCTTCACTGGTGTGCGTCATAGCACAAAATTAAATTATATTGCAAAATTGCAATTAAACAAAGTTATTAATTTTAAATGTACAAGTTCTTCATATTTCATCATTAAATGGTACTCTGGAACTAGTACTTGATCCAAAGTGATGTAATGGTCTTAAGAAACAAAGAAATTATGCATTCTGTAATGTATTCTTTACAGCTTATTTAATTTATTCCTGTCTTTTACTATCTCTCTTTCTATATATAAATAACTTATTAAGAATTCAAAGGGTAAAATAATTCTTCAAGCATAATGTAAAATGTCTATTTGTTGACAGTTTGAGTGGAACAAAAGTTCTACTTATTATGTGAAATCAAGATTAACCATGGAATATATTAGGTGGGCTGTCTCTGGAACAATTTCAAAATCTTGTGAACAAAGACTTACATTTACAGTATTTAACAATTGACCAAAAAAAAAAAAAGGAGGATGTAAATAGATGGCACAATATTTTTTGTAGTTACATTTAATTTATAATTAAAATTAAATCCATATGCCATTATTTTTACTCAAAGAAGAGGGACTTACCTATGAAAAAGTGCTTTTTCTTTTTGTGGCTTGTTTGTTTATTTTGTTTTTAATGTATCAGTCCAGTATGGCTATATCTTTGCTGTTGTAACTGTTAGATGAAGAGAACAAAATGGAAAAAGTACTATGGCTCCATGTACGAACACAAGTATGGATTTACAACAGTGCTTAAAGTGCTTTCTTATTTGAGGAGATACTTACACAAATGCCTTTTCATGCTTATCTCCTTTGTCACCATGTACTATATGCTTGCTGCTTGCTCTCGTTTACAATATAATGATAGGGCATCATGTTCATACTCAGAGTTTAATATATTGTCATAAAAAACATCTGAAAACAGGAAAATGACAATTCTCTTTGTGTATTATTACAGCAATTTGAAAATTTTATTAAATACTCAAATGCTTCATTTCACCATTTATTCCTTTGCTTCCAGTGTTGCTTAAAGCACTATGTAAGTACAAATAGATAATACTAAAAGCATATCCATCCTATTTTGGGGTTTTGGCTAAGATTATTTACTGATGTCTTGCAGAACCGAGATGAAATCATGATCCCACGTGACCATTTATCTGCTGATGCTGCAAGATGTCTTTCCTCCAGGATTGGTTTCCACATACATGGTTCACCAAAGGTCTAACTCTTATGAATATTTATACATTTTTATGTCTCATTGTTAAGTGGCAGTGCTGTCATAGGGGATGTCAAGTAGTATACTTTAATTTGCCAGTACCAGAAGTTGTGGGAGCAGCAGAAGCTGTGGCTTGGCTGCCTACATACAAAGGGTCCAAACAAGCCACTTTGGCTGCAAAGAATGAGTGGATACAGTGAAGGACTGCAAACAGGTTAGAAAACTCCAGCTCCTGGAAGTGAAAAAAAAAAAAATATTAAATATGAAACAGAAGAACACCCCACAAACATATAACCAGGAATGAACCACTATTCCAACAGCAAAAATTTTAATAGCCTGATGTAATTCTGATAATGAGCCTTACAATTCTCCATTATAGGGACTTAGACATTGAACATGGAACATTCAGTAAATAATTGCTGGAGGCTAAGATAGACAAATTTCTGGATTAAGTGCCTCCATATAAATATGACATCCTACTAGCTGAAGGGGAAAGAAAGTGACACTATGTAATTTTTATTTTGCCTCAGGTTAATGTAAATCCAGCACTTTTGCAGGTTAATTTCGATAGAAACTTAATGGCTGCACAGTAACGGTCTGCACACCTCTGGACTACTACTATTTAACCAACGTACCCCAAAAAAAATAATGTTGAGTTCCACATATATTACATTTGTTCATTATGTTTCCTCACACTATTAATCAGCTATTAAATCACACTATTAAACAGATACTTTCTTACCTGATTCTTTAATATATATATTAAAAAAAAGGATATATTTTCAAAATGTGCTACTATCACACAGTGATAATTTGGATCTGTTATTGGACCAAAAAAGGAACATACTCCATGTTTTAAATTTATTAGGAATATTATACAAATTCCTGGGTTTTCTGCTATAATTTAAATTTCTTTATATCCCCGTCAGCATGTGACTAGACTAGCTGGGACTTTTTTAGACACCAGTAGAGAGGAAATAAATAAAAATTACATTTTTTTAACATATATAAATTTGCTCCTTTATGTCTAATTGACTTTATCTGATCAATTTTTTTAGGTTATCTTCAGTATGTGTCTTTGAAGCTGGTATTTAATCAATAAATATCGGTTGTATTTGAAAGCAATTACTGAGGTACTTCAATATATATAAGTCTAGAGAAAATAGTATAGAGTTTACATCTTTCTGCTTTGATTCACTGCCCATACAGATTTTTTCACTGCAACATGAAGCCAATAATTGATATCTGTGGTATATTCTACTTGTCCTTCCATCTAGCATTGGCATTTCCAGGCTATGTAGTGCCATGGTTTTGCTCCTTTGTTTAGCAGAATATTGAAAATATTGTAAATTCAACAAAAATTGCTAAATCTCTCAAAATGACGTCAACCTGCAATTTTCTGCCTCTTGGGATTCCCTGGAAGACATTGGTTCATGGAATACATGGAGACATTCACAAATCCCTTTTGTGTGAGGGACAACAGCATGAAAGCAGACAGCTGGATGTGCAGAGTGTCCAGTGATGTACTTGAATGGGTGAAGCTTTATTCAGGTCTCCTACAGCCTCAGCAGATGTCCTTCAGACATGCTCAGAAATAAATTGATAACATCCCATGAGGTTCTTTAAAATCCCCTGATGACCAATTTTCAATAAAGAAGATAAAGTTTAGGCCAAGTTTCACAAACCTGTCAGCTGTGTCTATATTAAAAAAAATCCATTTAGAGACATTCTCAATTTTTAACCTGGAGAGAAGGGCAATTTTATCACTATGTCAAAGTGGATTTTTTCCTCCCTCAAATTTCAAAATAAGAAAAATTATCGTCGATAAGAAAACAGTGGACATTCAAAGATGAGGAAACAAGGAATTATGGAAATTTTTTCAGAATAACAACTGGGTCACTGGAATTAAGTTACTTTTCAGTTAACTTCGTTTTATTAATATATTTATTTACCTTTTTGTTACTATTAAAAAACACCTGAAGCTTAAGATAAGGGAATAAATACTTAGTGGAACTGTGAAATATTTTTAATATCAATTGCATGTGTTATCTGTAGAAAGACTACATTTCCCCCTATGTCTCAACAAGTTAAGCATATTAAAACAAATGTTATAGTTTGAGAATTGTTCAAGTCAATTAGGTAACGCTGAAAGCTGAACGTTGTTACTATCATAATTACACGTACTGGACACTGAATTTTCACAGTGCATGAGTATAATTATTACCAAGAGTTATCACAGGTGTTTCTGCAATAGTAACACATCAGGAATATCCACTGCTCAATGGACCGTCAAGGGAAATGGGTGAGACAACAGAACAGCCTCTGAAGGTCCCACTTGATAACTATTATCAATAGTAATGACACAACGTGGAAATTACCTTGACTGCAAAGAAGAGCACTAAGAAGTCAGCAAATGCTCGATTATTATTTGCAATGAAACATTATTCCTATTTCAATGAAGACATGCATTTTAAACTGGAAATTAAAGCAATGCGAAGCACAGTGGGCTGACTGGTATGTGGCAAGTACATGCGGGCCTGATTAATGGCTGCAACTCAGTTCCCAGGAGCCTCATTGATGGGAGCAGGATCTATCAGGAACAACACTTTTTAGGCAGATTAGCCTAATCACAAGAAAGCTTAACAAACAGATAAGACTCCATGTAGAGCTGCTGACAGACAAAACATGCCCTCACTTCTGCTGGGAAGTTGCACTTTTAGGTGCCCCCAGGGCGGCACTACTGCCAGCAGACAGAGGAGAACTCACAGGCTTTTGTGCACCCTCAGCCACCCTGGTTGTTTTTGCATACACTTTGTCCTCAGCCATACCTTTATCTGAACACACTTTCATCTAGGCAGGGTAGTGTGTACTGCACACACAGTTCAGATGAAGTTTCAAGTGAACAAACAGACAAACCATAAGAAACCTGAAGAAATATGCAGTTAAGCTACTGAAGCTGATACCAGTAGAGAAAGTCACATGCTCTGAATCCTCCAAAAAGCAAATAAATCCTAATTTAAGCCACACCTACTTGTCCATGCACAACTACACGATTTACTATTAGTACAATTTCCAGACTGTTGTCTGTACACCTCACCTAAGACCTTACTTTCCTAGGAATATCAGTGTATCCTCTGTCTTCAAATTGTCTTTCTAAGCTATCTCTTGATTAAACTGCTCTCACCCTACATTGCTGTCAGTATACCAGACACTTCCAGATTATTAACCTGAACATTTGCAGTTCCTGCTGAGGACAATGTAAGTGGGGCAAAAAGGAATGTGAGAAAGATGCAGTCATTGAGAAGGCCAGAAGTGTATGGGAATTCTATTAGCCTTTCACAAAGAAAGTCTGGATTGAAAGGACAGAGAAGAAAAGAGAAAACAGAGAGTTTCTGCAAAAGAAAACAAACAAACCCCAGCAATCTCTTATTGCATTGTATTATACATATATTATGTAGTATGATACAACTACATAAATGACACATTTACAAAATCAAGCAATTGTATGTTTCTAAGTATCCATTGTATGTTAAAAAAAGTCTTCTCTTTCATCCATATATAAACTGCTGATATGAGAAGATATTTGTTCATCAAAAGCGGTGTTATGTAATCTCTCTATATCTGCAAAGAATCTGTTCTAAAATAGATATTAGACAAATAATTAATGTGCAATATATGAGGAAACTAAAAACTGAACCACACAAACCAATCCAAGTTAGAAATCTGAATTCAAAAATTCAGTAACTGCAACTGAGCAGTTGTACCCTATAAAAATCCTAAGGATGTATACTTATAAGCCATTTAAAGATGATACTCTAAATGTGAAGAGCACTGTGATGCTCACAGAAAAATCCTCAAGGCTAAGAACAAGGATTAATTTAAAATTGCATTTTGGAGAGCAGACTTGAGCAGAAATGTCAGTCTGGAAAACAATGCAAGCACCCATCAAATCACCTTGCAACAGTAGAAAGTGGGGTATTTTGTTCACAGTAATGTCATTCAGGCTATTTAGATTAGATTTCTATACAAGATAATTTCAAGTACAAATTAGTTTGCATTAATTAATACTGAGGTAATATTAATTAATAATGACATTAATGAGAAATCCTTAAACTTCTTCCTTTGCTGATCCCATATCTGTGTCTTCTTTGGTTTTCCATATTTAAATAGACAAAGACAATTGACTGAACCTTCATCCTGATAATCTTATTTTTGTAACTACTTCAATTTTGTACTTCTCATCTTAGGAGTTCAGCCAATCTGAACAAAAGCTCACCTGATGCAGCACAGCAGCGTGGCCTTGCCTGAGTTTTCTGACAGAACTGTTGTGCTGCAAGTTGGGAGAGGTGAAGGCACAGGCTGAAGTGTAGCTTTTGAGTCACACACATTTTAAAAAGCACAGAGACTCTCGGTTCACAGTTTGGTGAAAATTCAATAATGTAATAAGATGCTAATTTTTATACATATTACTTACTCCTATGTTTGGAGGTATATGTTTATATCTCAAACCAGGAATTCTCTCTTTTTTGTCAGAAAAGTCTAATGCTTAGGTGAAATTGAAGATGACAGCACTCCAAGTTTATTACAGTCCTCAGATTGTGCATCACCTCTGGAAGCTGCTGTGATACCATTGAGACGTTAATGTATCATTAAACTACAGCTAAACAAACCAGTGAACAGATAAGTAAGTAGATAGGAAGGTCTAAGTGAACCCCTTTGTGCCTTACAGATGCAGAGAAAGCTTTGCCCTTCTGTGTTTAGGTTTTTGTTTTAACCCGAGCGAAACAGCTCAGTAAGAACAAATACAGGGACACGTTGGCTCCACATTCTGTCAAGCTGACAGCTCTATTTTGTAGCTCTCACTCATAAAAATTTTGTCTCACTGAGAAAACTTGTGCAATATCTCCTGCTGAGTGACAGCTGGGAAATAACCTACAGATTGGAATGTCTAAGGGGTATCAGTGATTAATATTGCCCTTAAGTGGTTTTCTTGTCAGAAACTACTTAGACCTTGCTTTAGATATCTTTTAAGTTAGGTGTTTGCTTTCAGGCACCCTGCCATAGACCCACTGGCATGACCTATGGTAATTGTTGTTCAGATTTTTAGACTGGAACTATTTAAATCCATGGGGAAACACTTCTTTTATTCTACATTATATATCTTTATATTAACAGGATTTAACTTAGAGAGAAGCCAAACAAAAGTATGAATACAACGTCTCTACACAAAAAAAAAAAGGCAGTCTTTGGAATGTATAAATACCTAAAACTATTTTAAAGCTGAAAAGAACTATACTGAGAAATAAATTAAACTGTAACTAAATCTTTAGCACATGTTGTATGTCTCAAAGCATGCCATTTTGAATTTTTTAAGTCAGGCATGAAGCACACTATAAAAAATTTTGACAGTATTATAAAAATATTAGCTATTCAGTGTCAGTGAAGGACTTTCTTTCACTTAGGAATATAAAGTCTGCTGGCAAGTGTTTTTCTCAACAACAACAAAAAGCTAACTGATGAACGTATGTGGTGCTGAACTTTATCTCAAAATGTATTTTTCCTAGATTTTTCTAACATTAACAGTGATATCTCTGTATATTTACCAGAACACAGAGGAGATGCTGGACAATTATGAACATAATATGGTTAAAATTTAAAATACTGATGCATACCTATTTTTCCCCAAGCATTGTACATCTACAAGTTGAAATGCATTTCTAGAATAATAACAAATTTATCTAAGTTTGGATCAAAATTCAATAGCTGAGGATTCAGACCCTTTTGATTCTACAGATCATGAATAAGTGTTCTAATGCTAAAGAGTATTATCATACAGGTTGAACATGCCATAATCACACACATCTGGGAAACCATGAGATACACAAAATGTTGTGCATTATAAATGAAGACAGGAAGCATTTGGATTTTGATAACTCATATTTTTCTGTGAAGCAATTATATAGAATCATAGATTCATTTAGGTTGGAAAGGATGTTTAAAATTATCAAGCCCAATGGTTAATCCAGCACTGTCAAGTCCATCACTAAAACATGTCCCAGGGTGCCACATCTACACATCTACACCATCCCTCTGGGGATGGTGATTCCACCACTTCCTTGAGCAACCTGTTCCAATGACTGACAACCCTCCCGGTGAAGATATTTTTCCCAATACCCAATCTAAACCTCCCCTGGTGGGACTTGAGTCCATTTCATCTTGTCCTATTGCTTGTTACTTAAGAGAACAAGCTGTCCGCAGCCGGCTACAGTCTCCTTTCTGGTAGCTGTAGAGAACAATGAGATTCCACCTGAGCCTCCTTTTCTCTGGGCTAGACCACCCCAGCTCCACCAGTTGCTCCTCATCAGACTTGTGTTCCTGACCCTTCACCAGCTCTGTTGCCCTTCTCTGGTCTTGCTCCACCACCTTCATGTCTTTCTTTCAGTGAGTGGTCCAAAACTGAACACGGTATTTGAGGTGTCTGGAGAGTTACCTGCTATGCCCTGCTTCCACATTACTGCTTGGGAATGAAAAAGTGAAGAGCCCTAATACATTGGTGCAACAGCTCCTCAAATTTTTGGTTTTATTCCCTGGCGAGTTCTCATTTCACTGCATTCTCATTATTCCCTGTGTATTATAACTGGGGGAAAAAAAAGAATAGAATCATAAAGAAAATGTTACACTCTATTTCCCGTTACAGCAGTGGGTCTCCAGGCCAGCTGCAAAACAGAGCTGCATTTAACAGGTGATGATAGCTGTGGTCATGAATATTCATCACAACCTTTAACAGATGTTTTACAAAATTTCCATCCTCTGATTTCAAATGAAGCCTGAATACAGTATTCATGAAATCTGGCATTACAAGTATTTCTGAAATTCTGATTAACATTTCCTAATGACTCAACAGTTCCACAAATAGCTATACCTCTAACTCAGGAATGTAAAGCAAAAAAAAAGTAGAGGCTAGACTGTTCCACTTCTCCTCACGATGAATAGTGTTTTAAATCTATGAAAGGTTTAAATGATACACAAGGGGGTTATCCACAAAATTTTAAGCTAACCAGTGTTGAAAATATATAACCCAAGAACCTTCACATTCATTTTACAGATACATCTATCTACATTTCTTAGACTAAGCAACATACTTAATATGGAAACAAATTGGAATGGCTAGAAGCACTCATTATAAATGCCCCAGCACCTTCCAGAGAGAATATAATCTGACATCTTTGCATATAGTTGATATGCTTTGATCACCAAGAAAATTAATTAAAAGTAACAAATTTTTATTTCCAAACTGAGTAATATGAAAGTTTAAATTTATAGTAAAGAGAAGCAACCAGGAAACATGACAGCATATTAATAAGCATGCTAGCAGGCTTGTATCAATACTCTAGCTTCATAAGGTGGAAAGTAGAATTTCTACCTTAATAAAAGTTTGGCAGAATATTTTAGAATTCAATTTGAGTGGGAGTAATAACAGGTACAACAAAGGCACCAGGATACCTCTAAGGCTTATGTATATCCAACATACTTATGTATCTCTACATTTTTTCTATGACAGATATAATTTAAAACATGAAAAAAAAACCCAAACTTTTTTTTTTTCAAAATTTAGATTTCATTCTTTGGTTTTAATTTTTTTAAATGTAATTCAGTATTAAAAAAAAATTCTAGTTTTACCAATTTAAAAGAAAAAACAAAAACAAAAGCCCCCAAATCCCCAAACACCCCAAAAGTGTGCAAATCTTTCACTCTGATAAATTTTCATCAGTGCTAAAATCATGTGTTAATATGACAGAAATAGAAGAGAGATATCAGAAAAATAATGATGACTTTCATCCCTTGTCTGTACATAAGAGCATGATAAAAGTTTACTATTACTTCTTTAAGAGAAAATCATCCTCATGACATTAGGTTAAGCTGTATTTTCTTATTAGAGCTGAAAAAAAAACCTTCTGTACCATTAAAAAAATTCTGAAGGAAATCAGAAATAAGAAAATATTTATCTTTGAGATGCAGCAGAACATGAATGTATCAAAACCATGGTCCCCACATTTTATTACTGTTGATTTAATGGCAACTCTTACATACCTTTATTTTATTGAGTAAAACATTCAAAGTCAAGTAAACAGCTGCTGGGTAGAAAATAATTAACACCAAACATAAAGAGACAAGGAGGAAGGAAAAAATAGATGCTTAATGTAGCCATTGGCTTTTAAACTCATAACTGTTCCCAAAACAATCCATTTTTTTCTTTATATATTTTATTATACATTTTATTATTATATGTAGAATATTTTTATATTTTGCATATTTAGCACTTACAGACAATTTATTTAACCATTTCCTTTTTGCTCATGGAACCATATTGTTATCACATTCATTCAGCACTTTTGTCTCTGACAAGGTCAGGAAAAATGGTACAGTAAAGGCTTTAAAAGCAAGGCTTAGACATGGACAAGAAAATAGTCTTCAGTTTTACACTAAAATTTGGATTCTAGTAAAAAAAGAACTTTAACCCAGACTCTAAGGGAGTTTCAATTATCACAGACCTGGAGAGATCACTTCTCACATATATTGGGACAGTAAATGCCCTTATTCTCAAAAGACGTAAACTGAAGTAAGCATAAATCTGTCACGGCTACAGTTTTCATGAACTAACTCTTCAATCAAAAGCACAACTGAAAATACAACTTTTCTGATTTTGCATTAGAGACAGACACAAAGCTTCAGTCTTGTGAGGAAATATATATTTAATCCACTTTTTTTTTTTTCTCTCTGAGAAATAAAAACAGATTTTAAACCTTTGCTGAGTTTTATTCCCAGGTTGACTTAAGGATATATTTCCCACCATTTCTTCATGATATAATTATAGGGTGAAAACCAGGGTATTCAAGCTCTTAGACAGCTTTATCACAATGACAAAAAGGAGAGTTGGAAAACATGCCTTAACCCATCTATCCCATAAACCCTGTATTTTATTATTTTTAAATCTAATTACATCTTTCCAAAGACTTTTAACTAGATAAAAGTAATTTGTTCAGTTTTCTTTGATTTCATTGGTTTTCTTTGCATTCTTTGTGCATTAACCTAATATTTCCAAGTAACTTATTTTATTATACTCCTCTAATCCCCTAGCTGCTTTGAAAATTGTATATTGCCTTTATACAAACAATGTATTATTTTTACCTTTGCTTCAATTTGTTTAGTATCTTGGTTTTGGAACAAAAATTTGATTTTGCTCTTCCCATCATCTGAAGAACCTTTGAGCTGGGAAAACTTGTACCTCCAAAGTACAGCCTAAAGGGAAAAAAAAAAACCAAACAAATATAAAAAGTCATACACAAGCAAGTCAATGTAGTTATCACTGAAAATTGTATTAGAAATAGCTGATCTCCTTCCACTTCCACAGGAACTTTTAACACCACCATTGCACATAATTAAATAAATGTAGTGTTCTGTGGTCAGATATCTCTTTAATCATATGGATATATTATACTTTGGCAGTGCTTGAATAACATCTGTTGGACTACATTTTTGAAATTTACCCTGAAATTCCTTTATCTATATTTCATACTGATTAAACAAAAAAGGGGAGGATTTTTTCCACTGACGATCTGTGGATTCCCTACTCTATCTGAAGTGTTGATCTGACATACAAGCCCCCTCTTTCCATATTAAAAAAATCTGCTATTAACAGAAACGGCATATCATGCTAAAAACAAATATCTATTTTTAAATGAAAAAATAACAAAAGGAAGCTCTGTAATGAGAATATATTTTGAGTTTATTTATGACAGCTCTAACAAGGAATTTGAGCAAATCATTAATTCTAACCATATCAGTGGCCTTTCAAGTAATTACATTATGAATTGCATTGTGTCTTGTTGAAAAAGACAGATTGCTTTACAAAATAAATATACAATTAATAAAATTAACAGCTCTCTAGAAAAACTTCTTTTTAAAAATATACCTGGTGTGGATTTATGTAGAAAAAACAGTTTTAAACTCCTTTGCTTAAAAATGGAAAAGAGCTATTTTTGTTGTAAAGCTTTTCAACCTCACTTAAAGATAGCCCCCACCCTCCAGATATTTTGGATTGTTAAAATTTTTCATTGTGATTCCAACAGTATTTCACATAATTAGGAGGTCATCATCACTCACATTGTGCTACTACTTTAACAAACATTAATTTCACAGGCATTGGACAACACAGAAACTTAAGGCAACCCTTTTGTCTAAGGGTTTGTAAATTATTTCCTCTCAGTGGTGTAGGATGACACTCCCACCTGTGCCTTTAGTCTTTATCTATGAATGATTTACTATCTACTTAGAATTAAACTGAATATGGGGGAGGTCAAATTTTTAACTGTCCTAAATCTGTGCCAGCCCCTTTCTTCATGATGTGTTGATGTCTTTATGTCAATGACTGGCAAAAATCTCTACCCCGCACCAAGCTGAATAAAGTTTGCTGTGTTTGTCTTAGCAACCTGATGAGAAAAGAAATGATAAGGACAGCATCTTAACTGTGCATTATACACAAAGCAAGTGCTAGAATTTTTCTCCAAAATTCTCTCTATATAGTTGCCCCTTCCAGATAAAAAAAAAAGATCCCTAGTCTCAGCGCCACTTTCATTCTCTGTGTGTATTTGACAGGTGAGCTCCCATCTGCCATAGACAAAGTTAAGGACATTGTGTTACAGATAAACTAGAGAAATTTGGCAGTTCATGTGAAAATATATCCTATTTGTTTCAAATGTGCTCTGAGCCCACCAATCTGTGCTACAGAAAATAGAATAGCTTCCCTCATGTCTATATGTGTGCGCAATTCCTTTGACCTTGTTTGATCAAAGATGTTTATTTATATTGTACAAACAGTGAGGTAAAAACAAAACAAAGCAGAACAATCCAGTATATAATATCATTCAGGTAGTTATATGCCTACCTACTTCGTAAACTCCTTTTTTTTTTACAGATCTATGCAACTCAACAAATCTTGCCAGAAGATCAAAACCATTGCCTTTCTGCATGGACAGCAAATCCACTTAAGTATGTCATTTCCTGGATGAGAAATGTAAAGGGCACTGATCGTGTCTTTATCTCAGGAGAAAACAATCAAAGCAATGAGCTATCATGTTTCTCTTCTCTGATGATGTATGGGGATGCCAAGAGAGAAATGCAGCATTAACAAGGACCCTTAGATGTGCAGGCAAAATCCCAGGGTACCTGGCCTTACTCCCAGTCAGATTAAGTTTGAATGAAGATGAAGGATGTATAGAACTGTGGTACTTTGACATCTCCATGTAGTTTTGCCATGCATTTCATTCCCATTCAGAGGAAAGAGAATGACAGTCACACCAAATCACAGGCATGACTCGGGAATACACTTCAATTTATGCATAACATTGGTTTTGGAGACTCCTACTTGGCAAGGGCTCTTACTTAAGGACACTGCAAAATCAGGTCTACAGTGTGGAGAGAACTAATCCCAACAGAACTGTACTTCAAGATATTAAAACAAGCTCCTAGAACTGACAGTCTCTGCAGAGACAATTAAATACTCTTCATCTAAAGTGTAAGGAGTAAAAATGCTATTGACAATGCATGAAATGATTCCCACATGAAAGAATTATCTGCTCCTTTAGAGTGATCTTCAACAAATTGTGCACACTTTCCCTCAAAGATGTCCACATATGGGGGAAGTGTTTTGTGAAAATAAGAATAGGGAAATGTGAGTTTTAAATTATTGAGTCAGGAATACAAAGTAGTTCAAGCTAGTCACCCTGGCTACTTCTTTTTCTAAAGAATCCCTGAATAACAATTCCTACATTCTGCTTTAAACTGGGAAGGACTGATAGACTCTGGATGTGTGTGTACTTCAATATACTATACTACATTAAAAGTCCAACAGCTTGCTTAAATCACTTAAACTAGATGTTCGAATTCTAGATAGCAAAAATTGAGTAAATTAGCTAATCATATGCACAGTAAGACCTATTTAAATCTTTTCTCCTACCAAAGAGGCTGAAGTGCTGCCCTATGCAGCCAGAACTGCACATTTTGCATGTGTAGCACACGTATCAGGATGCAGAATGCTGTGACCACAGTCACATTGCTCTTAAAATAAAGTATATTGGGGATCACTGGATTAATTCCTCTGGTTTCATATGTTCTGAATGTGGTTCTTTTCTTCTTTTCGTTTTCATTGCTGCAAAATGCATAAGAAGTGAACAGAGACCAGACCTATCCTTTTTCAATGACTACTTCATGGTGCCAAAGTAAGAAAGGAGAGACCAGACCCACTCATCTGAGCACCCAGTTTCACACAAATGTGCAACTACAGCAGAGACATTAACACCTGAGAGAGAGAGTTTCATGTGTTGTCGTTCATGCTCCTATGGGCTGACTTCAGTGTTACAGTGCTCACTGTGGTGACTCCTCTGAATTCTAATTTTAAAGGTTAATTTTCCTGCATTAGGCATAGGTATCCTTGGGAATAGTGATCTACACCACTGTCACAGTCATTGTTTTTTCATGGTTTTGAATATCAGAGTTCCTCAGAACCATTTGTTAAATGCTTGCCTCAGAAAGTTAACATAGGCTGTTATAATTTTGTACAAATATATATATGTAAACATATTGACTTTTAACCAATAAGTACACTTGTAAAACATGCTGTTTTTTTCACAAATTGTCAAACACCTCAATGTGTGTCACATAAATTATTTATATATCAGTTTTCAGGAATTATGAAATATAAGCAGAAATACTTACTGGTTTGTAGGTGCAGTGTTACTGAGCTCAACACTCATAGGGCTACTTTTAGCTGATAAAAACTTTTAGCTCTCTTCAAGTACTTTCCTCAGTAACTGTGCATAACCTGCATCACTGAGAATATTTTGCAGGTCTATATACAGTACTTATAAGAAGCAATAAATTTTTGCTTGCCCTAAAATAGATTTGACAAGTGGACCAGGTGCCAATTCCTTTTAAAGCACAAATTACAACCAAATTAAAAAAGATTCTCTTGTAGACAGTGGCATCAGCTACTCGTGAGGACCCTGACACACCTTTCAAGTCATGGCACAAAACGTTATGAAGCCTTGATGGAAGATGAAGGGGAGAACTCAGTATGCACTATTTATTGCCTTGAAAAGTGGACTCTCATTTAATGAGTAGAGATAGAATTTGGGAAGGACAGCAAAGAGTCCAATTCAGCAAGTGGGGACCAAGGCATACACTGAAAATACCACCAGTGCCACAATTTGCATAGTGCCAGTGTGGTTGCAGAAAATCTGACATAATTAATCCATGTCTTGAAAAATGCACCGTAAGAAGACAATCTCTTTGAAAAAATACAGTATGTATCATGCATAAAATTGAAAACAACCAGTAAGATATAAATCCTTTTCCCAATTATTATTCATATATTGCTTAGGCTGCTTTTTGCATTTTACACCATTTAATAAAATTAACTTCAAAGAATACTAGAATGCAATGCAAACAAATAAACTGTGTAGACAAGCTGACAAATTAGATTTAAGACTCCTCATGAGATGCTATTAAATTATTGTAATAACAAATCATCAAAAAGCAAAATCCTGTATTCACTGAAATTAACAGGATTTTTTTCCTGTGAAGTGTCTGCTACCAAGATTCTTCACCAATATTTTTTAATGAGAAATATTTTATTTATAAGTAATCATCTAGGACTCATTTGTGCTAGTCTTTGCAAACAAATTACTGCCTATTATCTTCCGCTATTATTCCGTTATTCTGCTATAATTAAAAAAGGATGCTCTCTGCCTGCATATTTTTATTTTATAGTTGGTACAGAAATGCAACATATAAATGACACATGGAAGAAAAGCTATTGACTTCTACACCGGTAATACAGTCACACAAATGAAGAAATGTATATTGTTTCTATTCTTAGCAATAATGATACCTCTAGAACACATATTCTGCAAGGCACCTTAGAAAATGCTTTCACGTTCACATTATATGTCAGTTTGCTACCGATTCCCAGAATCTTGGACTAAACCACAAACAATTTTGATGAGGTGACATCAAACAAAATCACTTTCCATCTAGGTAATGGCATCAGAAATGTGGAAATACATCATAACTGTAACTATCTTTGTTTGGGCTATGGCTAGGAATACTCATTAGGGCTTTTGTTTTGTTTTGGGTCAAGGAGTTTTTTCTAATCCTAAATAGAGACCGGATTATCAAACAAATACAGAATAGGTGACTGTGTTTTTACTTACCATGCTCTACAGAACAGTCATAGAAATGTGAATGTCTGACTAGTCCATGGCTCTGGGACAGATATATCATTTAGGATATAGAGGGCATTATGCATTGGCACTAGGAAAGAAATAAGAATCTCCAAGCAGAACAGATTTATTTCGTGTCCTACGGATTCAGTGATGAACCACCTTCAATTCATTATTTAACAGTTTTGTCTCTTCTGTGTCAAATTATCCACTGTGGACCAACTCTCTTCTTGCAGAAAGACTATTTACACTTAACAAACTTGAGCAATAGTGTTTGCACCACATAGCACAATGTCATCATTTCACCTGCCAGTGAAGCCACATGAAGAGCAGCTGAGGTCACTTGGTCTGTTCAGCCTGGAGAAGAGGACACTGAGGGGAGTCCTCATCATAGTCTACAACATCCTTGTAAGGGAAAGAGGAGGGGCAGGCACTGATCTCTTCTCTGTGGTGACAGTCACAGGACCCGAGGGAATGGCCTGAAGTTGTGTCAGGGGATGTTTAGGCTGGATATTAGAAAAAGGTTCTTCACCCAGAGGGTGACTGAGCACTGGAACACGCTCCCCAGGGAAGTGGTCACAGCTCCAAGCCTGACAGAGTTTAAGTTGTACAAGCTCTCAGGCACATGGTGTGATTCTTGGGGCTGTACTGTGCAGGACCAGGAGCTGGACTTTGATGATTCTTATGTCTCTCTTCCAACTCTTGGATATTCTATGATTTTATGAAATACATGTTTTACCTACATACATATCTATGGAAATCACAAGCATAATGTCATTCCTTTGATATGAATAATACAGGTTTTATTATGTAATAGCAAAAGAGGTTTGGCCTTCAGTAGGATGCTTGGAAAAAACCTGAGTCTGTCAGTGTTTTAAATGATTAGACAGCTACATCCCAGACCACCTGTAAATGGTGGAGTAAACAAAGAAACCGTCTTTATTAAGGAAAGGATGCCAGAGGTCACTTTTCAAGTTCTAGTTTCATCAAATCCCTTTGTTGTCCTTTCCATCACACCTTCAAAAATCTATAGGTGTATTTTTCCTACACTGCCTGCTTTTTTCTTGATACTCTGACGGATTGGATTATTCTTCCTTTTACATTCTTAAGACAATTTTTTAATATGTGATATATATTACAGAATTATGCTAAACTTCAATGGGCACCTTTCAAGCTAATGCTATGTGTTTTGTGACTAAAATACATGATACTCCTACAAGTCAAACTAAACCAAAAGCAGAAGCCCTGTAGGTCCTTGTTCCTAAGAATAGAAGTAATTGAGTCTTCAGGCACCTGGGATACACCTTAATTTGTCTGTTTGTCTCAAAGCTAATTGAGAAAGATTTCATTCTTGCCAAGTGACACTTTGTCCAGAGTTATAGCAGCAGTAGGGAACTGAGTAGGATTAAGATCTTGTTCATGCCCAGTTCTACTGTGTTACCGATCTCTGGAGAGTGTCTTACTACAAAAGACTTATGGTCCAAGGCAATTTCCTTTGTCAACTGCTGCAGCTTTATAACTGTAAAGGGAAAGACAGGGGAGGACACAGAGGATAAAGAACAAAAATGAGACAAAGGAAAAAAGCATGAAAGTCAGCCCTTATAAAATAACTTTTCTCGTCCATTACTGAAATTACATAGAATGTTAAAAGACTACAGCGCATTTTCTTGGTACTGACAGATGACCTACCAACATTTGTTTCTACCCACATAACATAAAACTGTATGAAGCATGCTTTATGGCTTGTATTAAAATTATAGTAGCCATTTGTTCAGCATTTCAACTTCTAAGCATGGAATAAATATTTTTTCACAAGAGTTACATCATTAAATCTCCATCTTGCAGTGAGCCCGGTTCCTTTCTGCCTTCCCTATTACTGAAATTTGAATATCAAGAAGGCTTTTATATACTGTTTTATCTCAATATGCTGTATATGTATTAATTCCATGAAGAGACAGACAAGGTATGTACCCTAGAAAACATGGGAGTTTATTCATAAAGAAATTAAGAGAAACACTGCTCTGTGTGGTTTAGCAGTCTTTTGGTATGAAAATCAAATTAAAGATATTTGTAATGCTATTTGTTTTTCATGGTGTATCCTCTGTTTTGGTGAAACACTCAAGGTTTCTGCAAGAGAACAGAGGACAGGCACAGTGATCTTTGTTGATAAGCACCTTGTGGGCCATTACGGAGCCTTTTCTGGCTATGTTCTAGCACCACCATATAATTCAGCAGCACCTTAATTTATTTTCAATTCCACAAGGGATGATTTTTTCTCTTCTGACAAATATATATTTTTGACTGCTGCTTTAATGAGCAGTAAATGTGATGGAGTACAGACACAGCACTTTGCTCAGGTAGGTATATGGCCATGCATATTCACACAAACACATACATATATTATTAGTAGAATTGATGATGCAAATATGCACATTATAGAAAACAATTTGAATGAATATGTCAGTAAAACAGAAATATATATATAACATACATATTTCCATGTATATCCACTCATACACTTGAAGTGTAGTCAATTTTTTAATGGAAGCTGTCCTAGGTTACAGTGNTTTTTTTTTCCCCCTTCCCTTTATTTTAACTTTTCCTAATAAATTGTTATTCTGACTTGGCGCCTCCCACTGGTTTGTTTTCAAACAAGAACAGAAGCACATTAAGAATCAGTTATGGAATGGCACTTGAGTAAGTAGCTTTATACATTGGATCACTTTCAGAATAGTAGTTAGATTAACTTCTGTACATGTCTTGTTACTCTGTTAAATCTATCAGTCTCCATACTTAATTCTTAAGGTGGCTATAGTGGCTGCAAAACCTTATTTATAAATGCTCATCATAATATCTATGTATGTCCATACCTAACACAAATTGCCCATGAAAGAGGTACATTAGTTCATTAAAATATTTATGTCTATATACCAGCAAAAGTTAAACAAATTTAGGACATGAATGCTGGGATGTAGTTGGGCAGGACAGAGAAAAATATTTTCCCTAGTAAACATTGATACACAATACAGCAAAAATTACCTAGGATAAAATTTGGTATATAACTCCTAAGAACTGCCACAGAACTTTTTGCATCTTTTTAGAATTTTCATGTTTTAAAACCAAATAAACAAAATATTTAGCATATGGAACATCTCTAGAGAAAAATTATGTCTGGAGTAGATGCTGTATACTATGACACCTTGTAGTGCAAGGAGTAACTAAGCAGAATTTGGAAAATGTGATTAAGGCAGAAAAGAAAATAAAATATCTAAATGGTATTCACAAAGATTTGTTAAATTCACTTTTTGTAGAATACTAGCAAGGAATAAAGAGGGAAGCTCAGTCAGGGGATGCTGTTTGACATCCTGTATTTCAAATAAAGAAAGTGAAATTGTGTTAAAGCTGGTGGACATTTTTTGGAAGAATTCCCCACTGGAAGAGATGCTTTGGGGAAACCCCTATTGATCCGAATTGCATTTCTGTGTATGCCAACACAGGAGGCAGGTGGCTTTTTGACTCCAGGTTTATAACTACAACAAATGAAGAACTACATCACAAAAATAATCATAATCAAGCACTTGCCAGTGCTGGCCTGGGCTATGTGTCACAGTTTGTTTTCAAACCATACATTGCAAATAAAAGATGACATCTTGCACTGGAGCTTTGTCTCTGAAAAGTGCTATGGAAGAACAACGGCACAAATATACTTGTCACTACTTTTTAAGGTGCAAGGAGATATTTGGTAGTTTACAAACTACTTAGCTGAATTGAGAACTAATTTTCTGAAATGTTGGAACAATCTAATTTAACCAAGCAGTCTTAAAAACTGTTCCTTCTCCTTTCAGGAAATTATAATGGCTTGTTATAAAGCATCATACCAAAATACTCTAAATGACAAACTACTGTTGACTCTATGAGCTATCAGTCAGAAAATGAATAAGAGAAAGCAGAGAATATGTAGCAGAAACAGCTATGATTTATGCCAGTGCTGTTGTAATCACATCACAGTACAGATTTTTTCTGAATAACTAAGTTTAATAGTTTGTGTACTCATATTTATCATCGGTCTGTGCAGACACAGAAACAATGTTTTTATCTAATTATGATGTGTTTGACTTGAAATACATTTAGTACAGATGACAGTTTTTAACCAGTAATTTCAATTTACATAGTTAAGTATTTAAGGATTAAATGACAGCAAACAAGGAAACAAGCCGACACAGGGTTCTAAGGCTTCTGTCTGGAAATCACAAACATAGTGAGAGCCATTACCTCCTATAAACTTGCTCATGAACATTGGGGGTGAGTTTGGGGTTTAGAACATTTATGAAATTTTGACTGCATTTTGTCACGCATGTTGGCCAAAATCTATTAACTTACTTGAAATGTGAGAGGAAGAAACAATTTAAATATTGTTGCACTGCTTAAATAACTGGAACATTTGAATAACTGTTAAAATCATGAGTTAGAGAACATGGCTTTCTTAATTTCAGTTTATTAGCAATTATGCACTTATAAAGACAATTCAGTCAATTCATTAGGAATTAAGAAAGAAAACTTAAAATACCATGAGCACAGTATTAAGTATAATATTGACATTTCCTGAAGACTTCCTGAAGATACCACTGCAACAAAATATAAGACAAGACTTCTCAGAAACTACTTTGTTTCCAAAACTACTTTGTTTTTGAAGATCTCTGCATTCTGGGAAACACGAAAATGTTGTAAATAAATAAGAATTAAAAAAACATTCAATGATATTCAGTAGATCTCTACTCCAAGTACTTGTCCAAGACCTTCTGTGAATTCATTAAAGTATCTTGCATCTGCAGGGTTATTCTCTGGGTTATTCTGAGAGAAATACTGAATGATGAACAGTTCAATCTGACACTGAACTCTGAAGTCTATGGAATATGGCTTTAAGTTAATCATTATCCAAAAAAGAGTGGTTGAATTTGATATGAGCAGTGGCAAAACAACAGAAGAAAACATGTACAGGAGGAGGACCACTAAGATCAGAGGGTTGGAGCACCTGTTCCATGAAGACAGGCTGAAAGAGTTGGGGCTGTTCAGCCTGGAGAAGAGAAGGCTCTAGGGAGATCTTATTGCTGCTTTTCAATACCTAAAGGAGGCTTGTACAAAAATGGAGAAAGAATTTCTACCAAGGCCTACAGTGACAGGATAAGGGACAGTGTTTTTAAAGTAGAAGAAGGTAGAGTTCAGATTGGACATAAGCTTGATGATGAGGGTGGTGAGACAGTGGAACAGGTTGCCCCAACAAGCTGTGGATACCCCATCATTGGAAGTGAAAAGATAATAGTTTGTACTGGTTTTTTAAATACAAATTGTAAAAAATCCTAGAACTTAAAAGGAATTATATGCAACTACCTTTTTCATGAATGGTATGATATTTAAAATAATGTTTTTGTATGTTAATTCATGGGACACTTGCTAGGACTTTTGTACAGTCTTAATTCACAAATGTATATGTAAATATTAATAAGAAATTGATGACTTAATTTAAATCTTATTCATGTTTTCCTTGTCCTGCAAATTTGTTTCCATTTTTCATTGTTTTCTCAGATCTTTTTTGGAAAACAGATTTTGATTTTCTGCTTCATATGAACATCATTAGGAAGAGAAACAACACTTTTAGCTCAAGAGACCATACAGGTCTAGTTTACATTTCAATATGTATGAGATTAGCAATATTGTTGAAGAACATTGCCAGCATAGATACAACTTACACTTGTCATCATCATAATAAAGATATCTGAACAAATTTTTGACTAAGACAGTTGCAATCTTCATCTTTCCATAAAATGATGGAGAGCAGGTAATGCCTTTTCTATTTAGGCACCCACTAAAACTTGGTTGACGCACTTAGATTTCAGACGTTTCACCCTATGGCTTATTGGACAATTTTAACTGTGGCAGTCACTTGGCAACACATTATGTTTCTTTCTATTGTATTGTTTCTTTTCTTTCCTAATGCAATTGCCATCCTTATCTCACACTGCCTAACGCCTAATTACCTAACAAAACAATGTCCTTTTTTTTTTGGTCATGGCATTATGCTTTATTCTAACATACAATACAGTACTTATAATACAAGGAGTAATGGGTTCAAACTGAAAGGGTACATTTAGGTTTGATATACAAACAAAATTCTTTGCTGTGAAGGTGGTGAGGCACTGGCACAGGTTGCCCAGAGAAGCTGTGGATGCCTCATCCTGGCAGTGTGTAAGGACAGGTTGGATAGGGCATTGAGCAACCTGGTCTAGTGGCAGGTGTCCCTGCCCATGGCAGAGGGGTTGGAACTGGATGATCTTTAAGGTCTCTTCCAACCCAAGCCAATCTATGATTCTATAATTATATACATATGTATTATATATATATATATATATAAAACATTATTTATTTAAATAATAATCGGAGGGTGGGGGAAAACCACATTTTTTTTTTTACTGAGCTGCTGCATCTTAATTCTGTTGTACTGATTTTTTGTGCAATACCTTCTAAACTGATAGTCGCATTTCATTGATGAATTATACAAAGACTGTTTGCTTAACAAAAAGAAACAAGGTAACATAAGTACTTGAATTTAAAATTCATCACTTTGGGCAAACAAACAGTGGAATGGAGTGGGAAGAATAAAAGGGTTTGGATTAGTGCAGTAATGATGTGGGAAGGGTTGCCTTAAGATAGAGCATAGGAACAAATTCTGGAGTCAAAAGGGCGTCTTCAGCAATTGGTGGCAATGTTGCAGCATCTCAAAGGAAAATAGGTATTGAGGAGAAGTGGAATTCAGAAGAAAGATTTCACCATTTCATTCAGAAGAAAGATTCTACCATTAACAGCAGCGTCTAGCAGTAGCAGTAAAGCCTGCTGACATTTTAGGACTTGCCAGCAATTAGTGCAATTGTCAACATATACTCAGGCTCTCAGTAATTTTACTGAGACTTGGATAATATAATATAATTAATATATTATATTATCCGCAATATAATATGGAAATTGAGCCCATACTATTCACTTGATAAAGGAAACTCTTTCATCAGTTGTACTGAGTTTTTTTAAGGCTGACAGGAAAAGCTGATGGGTAAGGCATATAGACTATGGTTGATTCATCTTTTTACAGACACCTGAACAAAAATAGCTAAAATATTGTGGAATTGCTGTAGTAGCACACACTCCTTCTCACGAAACAAGAGAAGAGAATGGAAGATTATTTTCAAAGCTCACGGATAAGATCGAAACCAAGAAAGTTATCTTTTCTCAAAAACAAGGATGCATGAGCAAAAAAACCATCCAACTGAATCAGTATGGGCTTTCATGTGAAGTTCAAGAATAAAGATCCGATGCTTGTTTCAGATTGATATCAGAATTGGTTTTTCAATAACAAGCACGTAACAGAATACTACTTCTCACATAGTTAGAAATCAGTCCTGAATTTAGACTGAAGCATGAGAGATTTGACAAGAGATTATTTGTTTCTATAACAAAGAGAAGGACATTTTAAGGATGTACTACTTATCTCAAAATATTAATAGTGTGATGGAAAAAATTCTTAGAACTTTACCTTTGTGGCAGCATCAAAACAGACAAAGCCCATGCTAAAGTCGATGGTAAGTCCCATAAGATGACTCTCCAAAACACAGGCATACGTCTTGCACTGTAAAAGAAAAATCAGAGAAGGTATTTACCACACAAGACTGTTCTTAATATTTTTTCTACGACCACTATTTCTGAGTCTTTATTCTAATGTTTATGTATCTCAAAATTATTATCAGAAATAAGTAACTTCTGTGTAAATATGTCAATTTATTGCCAGTGTATTTCAAATCAAAGGATTTTAATGAATGATGAAATTGTCTAAATAATATGAAAACAGGCTTTGCTTCCATTAGGGAAGAAATGAAAGAGGCTCAGAATTGCCTCAGTGGCTTACTAATAACATTTTCTAAAAGGGAAGTTTTTTTATTTTCAAACCCCGTTATTCGTTTTACATACCCAGTAATAACTTCTAAGATCAATATATTCCTTTTATCTTTTCAAGAAAAAAAAAATGCATATGTAAAGTATGTCTTTGGTACACTGTTTCTTGTGGTTTTCTGTTGTCCTAAATCTCAGTGAAAAAGCTAGTATTTCATTTAGCAACTGATGTAATTATCTGAAATATCTTCTTTTGCTTCAGCTAGCGGACCAATATATCTCAAAAGTTTCTATGAGAAACCTTGGAATTCTGAAAGACTCTCATTCTACAATTTTTAAATACATGCATCTATTTATTTCCATAACATCATATTTTAATACACAATGTGAGACATTTATTAGTGTAATTTTCAGGATCAAAACTACTGCTGTGCTTGAAGGCTGACTTCAGGTATAAAATGTCAGACTTGTCTTTTTCATCACAAAATATGTGTAAAAAAAATTAAAACATTTCCAAATCAGATTTAAGTTCTTTAAAGAAATTAATCTTATTTTGCAGACATTTTACCCTCCAGGTTAAATGAAATACAGCTATATTCTTCAAATATTGCTGTAGCCACTAAAATTATGAAATGAGAACCAAGACATACATGATCTATAATGTGTCAGAAAATCAAAATATAAATTGTAAACATGGGAACAATGTGGGTTACTAAATTGTCAGTAATACAAAAGAACCTATGATTATTTTTGGCATTGTGATTATCAAGGACAAATCACATGCCTCTACTCATGCATTCTTTGGGCAGGCTCTTTGGATTCTAGATGGTCTTCCTCGGAACACAAGAAGTTGGAAGGTGTATTAAAAGCTTCTAAAGAGAAAATGCAATGAAGGAAAATTGAAAACTTCATACTTAGTGTTTATATTATATTATATTTATAATGTTTATATTATATTAACAAACAAAAGTGGCTTTTTCTTTTTTTCTTTGATCAGCTACACCGTAAAACTTCTATGAATATGTAAAATTTGATTGTAAATCAGTGCTGAAAAAGAAAAGGATATTGCCTTTGGTACTATCTTACTGGTAGAAGAAAAAAGTGCTAAAAAGTAATATAGTTCACAGTTGCTTACAGTTAAGTAAGTCACATACACAAAAGTTTTCAAGTTTTGCATGCAAAGCAGAAAATGTATGGTTTTGTGGAATTATCTTGCAAACATCTTACAAGATGCAAATTACATTTTTATTTGTAAACATTCAAGATCTGGAACAGACTTAGAGCCTTTACTGGAAATTAAATTCAGCACGGAAAATGTGTACCAGATATAAAATACTTATTGTCATCTAAATTGTCCCACCCCAACACCAGAGGCCAACCTACAGGGTGCACTGGAGCACCATGCTGAGCTGGCACAGCTCCCTCTGCTTAAGCCCAGCACTGTGCCTAGCTAATTAGCCTCACTGGGAACTTAAGATTTACGAGAAACAGGACATACCAGCCTTGGCTCAAGGCTGCACTGAAAAAGCAACCTGCTTCCCAGACTGAAGGATATTTCCACAAAAGGCAGTGCTGTTTATGGAGAAATATCATCTAGTTCAGCTCAGCGCAGTTATTTGCAGGAAGAAACTGCACACCACTAGTAGCAGCTGATTCTTTAGTTACTCTTTACTTATAGAAAAACCATTCTACATCCTCAGACTATGATGTTCGAAGCAATTTAGAGAAGAAAAAATGTGAGAATAACAAAAAGATCTCTGGACATCGAGAATTTAGTTTCTTTGAGGAAGAATGTCCCTTGGATTTTGCAGGCGTTTTACACACTTGCATATGATTCTGGTGACAGGTCAGAGTAGGGATGAGAACTTTCAGACACTAGTAAACACCTGTACGACTCTTCTCATCTTTATTTTTTTTAAGCTGCCTTTTAATTCAGATATTTGGAGAAAAAAGAAAGGTAAAAATTGTCATCAAGATACATGAAAATTTAAAATTTCTTACACATTTAACATTTTAAAGCTTAAAAAGTTACTGTGAATAATATATACTGTGGATGTTTGGCTTTGGTTGCCGATTTCTCACAAAAGCTCATGAAAACCTCATCAGAACTGAAGCATCCCCTTCCCAAAAGAAGCAGAACACACTTCAGAAGTCATTTGCTCTTCTTCCACAGAATGCGGAATGCTAACTTTGGTTTTTTAATAATTCAATGGGTCAGGCAGAGGCTGAAGGAGACAAGTCGAAGTTGTTCCTTAGATACTACTCCCTCAACACACACAATTCAAATTATGGAAAGAACAATACATTGTGAACTTCATGTAAGCCATCTCTGAAGCTGAAAGAAAGTGTACCATAAGTCTAAGACTTAATTCAGACTTTCAAACTCAGATTCAACTTCAATGGAAACATATGTTAAAGTACTGCAACAAAAACCAGCTTACATAATAATCCTTACATTAGAGAACAAACAACTACAGTACAAGCAAGGACAGCAAGAAAAAAATTTATGATGGAAGAGGTGAAAACTTTAGCTTAAAGTAACAGGAACACAAAGGGAATGTGACAGTCATATATAAAATTGCACATCATTATGCAAGCTATAGTAGTCTCAGATTCTTCATGCAACAATGCTGTGACAGAGTAAGGAAAAAGAATTTTCATTTCAACTAATTTTTTTTTAATAGGTAATTATGAAAATGGATTATCATCACTTACTACACTACAAAACTAATTTAAGAGCAACTGTAACACACCAAAATTACATCACTGTATTACTGTACTATATTATTGCTAAATTATTTTCAACTTTACTATGCCTCCTCTAATACATTTCTTTTCTAAGAAAAGTCAACTGTTTAATTTTTATTTTAGATATACCTCTGGCAGAAGCTATGAATTAGGCTGAAACAGAATTCATTATATATTTATTGTGAGGCATTTAAAAAATATTTAAATTTTTTATATATTCTTTGGAGTTAGATCAGAATTGGCCTCTGATTAGAATCTTCTGGAGGTTATAGCCATGGAGTAGGAGTTAATATTTGTGTGATTATAGAGTAGTATACAACACAGTTGAAGAATTTCAAATGGCAGTTTTAAACTGCCATTATATTTTCAAAATTATATTATTTCACTGTAAGACGAACCTACTGGATTCGCTTTCCCTTAAATATGAATATTCATATCAATATGAATTTTGGCATAAAACAGAATGTCAGTAAAAATGTACAGTCGGTGCCTTAATTTTGAACCTGCCACCTTTTTTTTTTCTCAGAGAGCAATGAAAGAACTTGTTGGAGACAAATTATACCACCAGATTTTATCTGCATCTGCAAGTTGGTAGATGAAAGCAGTAATGGATTGATGAAAGAAAAATGAGGAGGCCAAATACAGTTATATTAAAAATATTCTATACTTTTTTCCAAATCAAGATATAGAAAATAAAAAAAAAAAAGGTGAAATAATAAGTGTGAGTTCCACAATAATATTCTATCATGAGAAACCTGTTTGTCCACTTTCACAGATCTGCTATAATCAATCAATCAATCAGGAAATCACTACTTTGAGTTCTTAATTGCTACTTTGAATAAGAGGAGAGAAAAAAAAAAGGTGAAAAGATTAAGATTAATCTGAGGTTAAGACTATCAAGGAAATTATTTTGGAGAAGCACGAGGGCAATTTTGAATAAATGTAATTCTAAAACCCAAAAGAAAAATCTAAACTAGGAATGTCATAGTATGAAGCAATCTCAAAGTAGAACAAATATGACGTGGCTTCTGGGATAAAAGTTATGCAAGAAAAATGCCATATATTCTTTTACTGATGGCACAGCAGGGCTTCTCTAAAGTATTTTGCAGTTAATTATACAAGAAAGACAAAAACCACTCAAATATTTAGCGGCAGAGGACATATATTGTTGCAATTTTTACACAGAAAAACTAGTCTTTGATTTTTCAGCACATAATTACAGCTTAAAAGGTAAGAATTGTTTCTATAAGAGGTAACAGAGTATATGAACTTACAGGAGAAAAGCTGAACCTCCTCTGACTTCTCCTAAACAAAGGTACTATGCATTAAAACTGACAGCAGTGTAGTTTTTGCAAATTGGATCATCATTAGTATATACCAATTCAGTCCATCTGCATGTGGTGGCTCACAGGTCAGAAAAGGGCTAATATACAACTAACAAACAGTTTGTCTGAATAAAAACATGTCAGTGCTTGCATTCCCAGTAGGACACAGAAAATGTGTGAGCCAATACTTGCACAGGCTAATATGCTAATGTGGCTCGGGTAGGTGTGTAAAACTCCTGGTAACATCAACTAAAACTGTTCTAATCATATGAATATTTCATGATTAGAAAATCAATATTACAATCAGGATTAGGTGAGTTATAATTGTGGTGGGTGGCTTTTTTCTCCTTTTTTAAGTCAAAAAGTCATGACTTTTTGGTCATGTGAGAAAAACAAAGTTATCTTTAAACACTCTGATAAATAATTTCGTTATAAAAGTCACTATAATCTGTATCTGAATGTTATCCATTTCTGCTCATCTGACAATTGAGTAAATACACAAGGAACAAGAAATGTGTGAAGAAAGAATAATGCATCTGAGGTACAATTTTGCTCTTGCTTGTATCCAGCAAGTACTTCACTCAGTGTACTCTCATTCCTGGTATTACAAGGACAACTTAATTCCTGAAAGGTTCTCTTGTGATATTCGATAACAACTAAGGTAGCATGTAAGCCACTAAGAATATCTAAATAGCTGGATTTTGTCCCTGATCTACAGATTGTTTTTCCTCATCTGTCCATGAACTTCAGTTAACAAAGATGTATCACGTCGTCATAATAACTCAAAGATTGCATTTCAGGTGATCTCTTCTGAACATTAGATTGCAAGCTGTTCGGGTACACCAAAAGCAATTACTTATGTAAAACAATAATAACTTGAGAGCTGCAGAAGGTCATATAATTTTTTAAATTGCATCAGTATTTCATATGGGCCTAATTTGTTAACGTACCAAAAGGTGATCACCAAGGCAGTTGTTCTCACCTGTATCCGTTCAACTTCTAAAAAAGTTGCTGTTTGGAAGGCTTTTTCCCATAGTGTTAGGTCAGACTCCAGTTCCACAGAAAAGTAAAGATCTTCTCCAGATTCAGACTGGACACTGAAGCAATGTTTCCGACGGTCCAGTAGATCACTGTCCTGATGAAAACCTGAAGTTATATAATCTGGCATACATCAATTAATATTTTTAATTGCAAACATTTATGCCTCAAACCCAGCATTTTTAAATGGCATTTTAAATGACAGTAGTAACTACCGAGAGCTGAGGAACTGAAAATTAGGGGTTTGGTCTAAACATTGACATTTCAATGAATTTTAAGAAGGATGCCTATATTCAGAATGGTACAGAACAGCCTATCTTGGGCATTATCTTTAAATATTTTAACAAATCACTTCTCAAAAATGTTATCAGCTATACACTTTTAGATTAGATAAATTACACTTTTAGATTAGATAAATTCCGTGAAAGTTTTCCACTTTCTATTCACATGAGGAACACAAATATCAGCTTCTCTGACCTATTTAACTCATACACTCTACTCTGGAAGGCTGGTCAAAGGAAGGGGTTTTTTTTAAGAAGTATGAAAAATCCGTATGTTCTATTTTCTTTATAGAAGCTAGAGAAAACAAGCTCATATTTCTGGAGGCTTAGAAAATCCAACATACAATTTATCTTTAAATGGATACTGCCAGTAGAGACTATAGTGGCTGCCCATGGTTAGGTTGCTGGCTTTGGTCCTGGAAGAGAAAATTACTTTTGGCTTTACTTTCAACATAACGTCACACAATGGATATCAGGTTATAAATATTTAATAATTAATGATTGCTGCATTTGTAATTGGTACTAAACCAATCAATAAGCAAGTTAATAAGGAAATCCATTCATTAAAGTATTTTCAGTTATTTTTTAACATCTATTTATTTAATACAGGATGCTTTATGCTAAAATTCTGGCACGTAACTCGTTCTTGTGAAAAATACGTTTGCAGAAACAGGTTTAATTAATTTAGTCCCTGCTACATCAAAGAAGCTGCCACAAGTCACAAGCTCACCAGCTGTCCTTGCCAATACATCTGGAAATTTGGAAATTTCCAAAGTAGCCTGGATGCAATTTCCACAAAGTTACCCCATAGCAAAGGGCAGAGTTAAGTTCAGTAAAGGAAACTCACGGGACAGTATTGCCTTCTGGTTATACACAACTTGAATAGACCAAGGGGAGCACAGCCAGCTAAAATAAGCTGGAAGCAGCTTACATTGTTCAAGGAAGTTCTCCCTGGGGCAGAGCACCGGGAACCTAAAAGCTGATTGAGAACAAAATATATAAAACAGGAACCTGTCTGAACCTATCACTCTCAGGTATACAATTAGGCAATGGGAGACCCAGCAGTACTTTCCCCTTTCCATTCATTCAGTAGAAATGTGACAGCCTTGTTCAAGAAAGCCAGTACAGCACACATTCATGAATGCTTCTGGTTCAAGCCTGCTTTGCAATTTCTAGAAGAATCAGCTATGGAGGCAACATACCTTCTCTTTGCAATCACCATGATAAAAACAAGTTGCTAGGATTCTAAAATGACCAGTCAGTGTGGAAAAATCTCCTTTCTTACTTCCATCAAGTCCTAAGCTTAGTAGCTCTACAGTGTTAAGTCATGTATGAAAAAATCAGCATGAACATGTTTGATCTTTAAAGACAGCATTTCAAAAAATAATAATATTCTTCCAGTTTTTTCTTCCAAATGTTCACAGGGCTGTGTAGTTGAACCAGTTAGGTGTAGCTCAGTAATAGTCTATGTCCTATCACAAACACTCTTTGTCTCTTTTTTTGGTATCTCTTTTTTCTCCTTTTTTTTTCTTTTCCTTTTCATTCAGGCCCTTCTTCTAAAACTGAAGTGTCAATTCTGTTCACAGTATGTCCTGACCAGCATTCAAAACAGAGGGTATAATATGCAGGTTATTGTTAATGACATCCATGCTTCATTGCACAAACAGCCTCAAAGCAGAGAGCAGCAGCACTGTGACAAATGTTTAACCTCGTGGATATGTGTAGCAACATAAAACACAGGGTCATAGAATGGCTTGGGTTGGAAGGGATCTTAAAGATCATCCAGCTCCAACCTTTTATGGTCATGGGCAGTGAAACCTTTCACTTGACCAGGTTACTCAGAGCCCCATCCAATCTGGCCTTGAACACTTCCAGGGATGGGATACCCATAACTTCTCTGGGCAACTTGTCCCAGTGCCTCACTACACTCACAACAAAGAATTTCTTCCTAACATCTAATCTAAACCTACTCTCTTTCAGTTTGAAGCCATTCTGCCCTGTTTTGTCACTATATGCTCTTAAAAAACGTCCCTCTCCATCTTTCTTATAGGATCCCCTTAGGTACTGAAAGGCTGCACTAAGTTCACCCTGAAGCCTTCTCTTTTCCAGGCTGAACAATCTCAATTCTGGGTGAATAAAAGCAGTGGAAAACCCTCACTCCTCCAGGGAAGAAAATCTACTTCTTTTGGAATAACAGCACTTCTCGTCTAGCAGGTCTTAAATGGGGTCTTGAACTCCCTGTGCTTCCAGAGCTAAACCTGGTGGAATGGGCCCATTGGCCCCAAACCCAAAGGACTTATTCAGCATGGAGTGTGGCTTGTGTGTAAGGAACATGTATTTCCTGGGTAAGGTTTTAGTTCTTCATAGCTACAACCTCAGAAGAAACTAAAAATATTTTGAACTCTTCTTTACCTATTCTTGGAAAAATTAGAAGAGAATAAGTAATTATTAGTAATGCAGACTCTTAAAGTTTTTCTGAAACACGACTATGGCACTATGTGGGATCACAGGAATCACTGTCATTAAAATAACTGAAGTAATAATCCCTGATTTCAAATGGGAGGCAGCTTAGTGCATGGCTCAGTTACAGAATCCATATCTTTATTTAGCTGGGCACAGCCAAGGTTTGATGCTTTTAAATTACACTCTTAGACTCTTCCAGTCCTACAGGGTTTTTTGGTCTCCTATTGAGAGGAATATGCTGTCTAGGAAAAAGGGAAGAGTTATTGTGTAGACTGTGAAAAACAAAATGTTATAAGCTTTACTGAGATTGATCTCTGTTAAAAAGCGTTTGAAAAATGCAAAAATCTCTGGAGAGTTTTAAGTGATTAAATAAAAACCTGTGTATTTTATTATCAACATTGCTAGTAATAATTGTACTAGATTTTACTAAGCATTACATCAAACCTAGATGATGAAAAGAGAAGAGCTAAATGGGATCTTCAATAATTATCCAAGTTTTTGCTACTTATGTATGAAGATGAGAGTATGCTTTGATTTAGGTAAGACCTAATCAGTGCTAGGTAACACTTCCCCTCAGTGTTTTGCATATAAAAAGTTTCGAATATTTCAACTACTACATTTTATTGTCACAAACAACACACATAACAGACTCATTTATTATTGGAATTTACATTCTGTGAAGTTCTTATTCAGAATGAAAACAAAATGCAACATTTCCACAGAAATAATAATTTAACCAAATAATAATTTCAATTTGTGATTAGCTCTAATGCATATGCTTGTGATTTTGATATCAACATCTATGGTTAAGTCCACGGTAAGAGAAGTATAAGTCAAATAAATTAAAATTATGTATTTTAGTTTTTCTAAAATTGCTAACATACATATGAAGTATTCCTTTCCTTCTTAGTGGTATTCCATCCTACTTGTGAAAATAGTTATGTGCAAGGTTCCCTTTAGTACTGCTTCTGCAACTTTTTCTGCTTTTTCTGCAAGATCTTTCTTTAGTTTTGCATTTCTTCTCAAGAATTAAGAATCTGTATTCTAGATTTATAGAATCTAATAATGTGTACAATGGATAACTGGACAAAACAATATGTAGGCAAAGCTGAAAGATAGCTATCCAAAAGTCCTTGTACATGCAGGAAATTAAAGCAATTTTATTTTTTAAGGAATCCAACTGAGAATTGTCCAAAAGTCCGCAAATTTAAAATGAACTTGTCAGGAGTCTCAAAACCAGGTCTGGATTAAGCAGGGATCTTCATTAATTAACTTTTACAAAACCACTACTTCAACTAAAATATAAATGTCATTCTACCCATTTAAGAAACAGCTATGACCCTGTATTTTTATATTCACTTACTAGTCAATGATGGACATAAGCCAATTTCATGTGGATTTTTTAAGAACTCTTTCATACTGTTAATGATTAGTTGTACCATTTGCCCCAGTGTTCTCCTTGTGAATTAATAAAACTCTCTGAAGAGAAACACACAAAACTTTTAGCAGTATGCTAATTCTCACTAGAGGGAATGCAGTTCTGCTGAAGGATGGGCTGTGAGGAAAGACATTGGCTTACACCCAGCTTCAGGGTAATCCAGCATCGCTGCTGACAGGACAGTATGAATCCTGCTTGCCTAATTAATAATGATATCCATGTTAAGTGAGAGTAATAAATTTGTCCATGGGAACTAAGCATGGCTCATTAGGCAGGTCCTTTCAAATCAAGGCAGAATGCTTCTTTATCACTAAGTAGTGACTTCGCCTTCTCTTCTGCAGAGGTAATCTTTTCTCCTTTGTAAGACTGCTCTCTCCAGAAGCAGCACTGCTTCTTTTTGATCACTTGTGTCTTTTCATTTTAAGTATGATGAGTCCATTAAATATTCATATTTTGGGTATTATTTAAATTTGCTAAGATTGTGATGGTTAGTGACAGTTGAGTTGTTCTATTCTACAAGGCCCTGTGCAATAGAAAACAAAGCTAGATCTGTCACTTTCATGCTCAAGGCACGATTTTTACCAAGGAGGTGCTCAAAAACTGTCTGGAAGTCCGATTTACCTGTGAAGTTACATGTAATATACAGAGTGGCATATATATTTGGCCATGGGGATGTAAATGTTAGTGACACTGGCAAGCAGTTTTTGACATGAACAACAATTCATGTAAGATGTTCAAAACCATCCTACATAGACAAAAATAGATCTTGACTTTCAAGAAAATTTTATTTCAGCCATTTAAATGAGATAAATATTCAGATCTCTCATATTAATTATAATAGTTCTTCAAAACATATAAATGAGAAAATGAAAAAAACCTGTTTTCTTTGTTGACTAGTTTAGACAGTTATGCAAAAACAAAACTGTCCTGTCATAATCAAGATTCAAACCTAGCACCTTAATTTTCTGAAGATAAAAAAGTATTTTCTCATGCAATAACTCCAAAGCAACTGTAAAAATGAATTATATCATTCACTCTTGCTGGCATCAGTGCCCTGACTGTTTTACTGTTTGTGTCTCCTTTCACTTATCAGTTCTGGCTACATAAACATACATCCTTCTTTCTATGGGCATATAATGATCCACTTCTTTAGATGGAATTTAGGGAACACTTTGCTTGAGCATCACCATTAGTTGCTATGGTGATGGTTCTAATAGCATTTACAGGCAGCAGGGAACAGATTCATTCCAGAGCAAAAAAAAAGATAACAGCTTCTCCAACATATCCTCATTGCTCAAGAAATAAAGACAAAATATCCATGCAGGTATGTGTTAGTACATAGCTCATCTTATTCAGACCCTTCTGAATTTTATTGTTAAGTGTAAAAAAAAATTGAAATTGCAGATATATCTATACACACACATGTTTAAGTAAACACAGAATTGCACCTAAACTAAAACTGGGCAGAATATATTTTGATGTTCAGATTTTTCAAAAAGTATGTTTACTCAAGGGGAAAACTGTTTATAATTGCAGGATAAATTTTATTTTCAATTAAATTTCCATTAGAAAAACCTGTCTGATGGCTGGAGAGAAATAGAAATGTTCATTCCCTGTAATCTATTAGGTTCAGCAGTAAGCTTGAATCCCTTTCCTATTCTGCCTGAATAGGAAAATTAATTTCCTATTTTGCCTGATTAAAAGACAGTCTTGAAGACCCTCATCTGAATCAGAGCAAGAGTCTGAAAACAGGTTTCCTCTGAGTAAGTGCCACAATCGTGTCTATTTCTTAATGAATTCTACTGAGAAACTTGTTTATCCTTTTGCCACGTGAGGGAAAATTTCCAAAATGTTCATAAAACTGACTAATCTTTTGAGGAAATAAATTATTCTAATATTTTCCAGAGATGCATTAGTGGTTATTTTCAGCTACAGAGAAATCAAAGACTAGTATAATTACAAACAGATACCAAAAAATGTGCTCATCATCTCTCTGGAGAATTACTAAGGTTTTTTACCTCTCTTAACTTTGAGACATTATTTGCTGGAAATCAAGTTTAAGAACAGATCCCATAAGAGTAAATATAATAATAATAATGGATAGCAATGCTAAAGAGTGATCCTATCTTTTCATTTTGACCCTTTTTAAAGTGGTTTCTCAAACTGAAATAATTGCAGCAGATTTTTTTATCCCGTGTTAGTTGTCTGCCTGAGGATATTTTTGTATTTTATATTATAGTTAAAACAGCTAAATCAGTTCTGTAAAATAAATTGGAAAAAGGAATTAAATTAGTTTGTCCCAGTTAAAAAGAAAAAAAGAAATATCAGCCCCTGAATCTGCTTTTTGGGCTGCTCTGGGGCCTCCATTCTTTGGATAGCAATGGCTGATACAGGGATGGGGCACTTTTGCTGCCCTTGGGAAGAAAAGTTAAGATCTACCAAAAAAACTTAGTTGTTCTGGGCAAAATTTGACTGTTACCATTTTGAAGATTTCATTCTGAACATGCTGCATCCTCATGGCGTATAGGAATAGAACCTTCCCTATTTTCCCAGCTGTTAGGAGTTGCTATCCTGCTGGCCATGGTAAGTGAGAACAGGACACTCTACGTTTCCTTAAAGTGACTGTGCACCTCTTCAATAAGAGAAAAAACACCTGACTCAACACCAGAAGTGGACAAAGAAATTATATGGAAGAAAAGTCCTTTTAATTCTCATTTTTGTCAGTTTTTGTGTTTGGGTTTTTTCCCCCAGCTTTAGATGTATTTGTTTTAAAGGCAGGGAAAGATCTTTTAAAGGTCTTCCTCATGAAGGACAGAAAGGAAGGAAAGGGAAAGGAAAATTGGAAGGAAAAGGATTAAACCTGATTAAATAAAAGTTTGGAAAATTACTCACAGAATTCCTTACTTACTCAAATAGCTTGCCAATACATTATGTCAAGGTGAGAGTACATTAGAGTAGCATAGTGAAAAGCATTTGTGTTGAATATCAGTATGTCAGGAAATTTGCATAAGCAAATGTGTAAAAAAAATTATTTTACATATATTTGCTAATAGTGCTAAGAGAAAAATTAAAAAGGGACTATAGTAAAAGAGGTCCTATCATAAAACAACAAGATAAAGATTTGTTAAGAAATTAATTTTTCTGGTTTCATTGCTGTCCTTGGCTGTTGAGAGCAATCAACATATAGACCTCCACTGTGAAGAGAATGCACCAAATGAAGTTTTGAATAGTTGCCCCTGAGATAGGAACGGTTTATTTTATATAATGACTGGGACACGGTTCCAGTGAAAAATACAAAATTATCAAAGTTGCATGAATGCCTACAGTCACGAATTCTGTGTGCAATAAAACTACAACATCTCGAGCTAAATTTAAGTATTGCAATAGCCAGAAATAAAGATAGGAAAAAACTCAAATCATTAAAGTCTGTGACCATAAAATAAGAGACAATTGATAAATTAGACAAAAATGCCACACAAAAATCTACTAAAATTGATGTGTCAGAGTATATTAGTTAATACAATACTGAATCCCTCCAATGTTTAGAAATGCTCTGATTACATTAAGTCAATGGAAGGAAACTTCTCAAGATGCAGATAAATCTCAAGTATCTTGGATTTAAGATATATAATTGTCTTTCCCAAGTATCCTTACACAGTATTTATATTTCACACCTTATTTCTGCACTTTTTCAACATTCCTTTTGCCTTATGTTAAAATTTAATTTGGCTTTGTTTTTCAAGGATGTTGCAACAGCACTGTCAGTCTCATAACTAGACAGGCAACAAAAAGCAATTTCTGCAACAGAGAGATGGCAGAATTCATTAAAAAATTTATTTTCTGTATATTTTATTCTTTTTCTTTTCCTCTGAGTGTTTATCTTGTTATTTCTTCCAGGAAGAAGGGTCACACCCCAAGATTGGCAGCCCCAGCCCAACATAACTGATTTATTTTTCACCCAAAAGGTGACAGTTTATATTAATATTGCATAAAAAATATCAGAACAAGGCGGGGGAGGAACTAATAAAAAATGAGAAACCTCTCTAAAGTTAACAGGAAATATGAAAAGCCTTATTTAATAACTTTACATTTCAGATATTGTTTGTCCTTCCTTTCTGAACCAAACAAAAAATGAACAAGCCTTTATACACGGGTAGTTGTCATGCACATAATAACACTGCCTCTGCTTTCAGAAAAGATTCTTAAATGGTGCTGCAGAGTTACAGCAAAATCAACACCTTTGAAACACAGGGCCCATTAAATTTATCCAGATTAACACCAATTAGGGCTCGTATAACTATGTACATGGTAGGAGAAACGAACTGAAATCATACAGAATCACAGAAAACATGTGTGATCTGGCCAGAGGTGCAGCCTGTCTCTATGCATGGTAGGAGCAGCTACACACTAACTTACACTTAAAAGGATCCAGGGGTGGAAATTCAGTGGCCTTGTCAGGAGCTCTATTTCAGTAGAGAAGTTTTTCTTTATGGCCTAACTGAAGTCAGCTTAGTGTTGGTGTTGATGCCAGTGGACATGGAGATGTTTATGACTATTACTATTTTTCTTAACTTAGAAGAAAACTGTAATTCTATTTAGAGGGGAAACAGACCCTCTTTTCTGTGGAAACATTAGATACTCTTAAATGTAGGACAGAAGGCAAACCAAAGACTAAAAATTACTTTAATTGTTTTCAACTGAAACACTCAACAGTTTAGCATTCTTGCCAAGAACTGGCACCTGGCTAAACCCTGGCTGAAAATCTAATATTCCCTGGATGCAGCATTAACCTATTCATAAAAGGGATTCATTACTTCTGCCTCTTAAGCATTTAGAGTATGCATAAAGTATTTTAGTGGAATCCCATCAAGATGCAAGTCTCACCATTCAGCAAACTATATGAATGATAGACCTCAAAATATGTTATCTACCTGCACTTTATATGTTTATGTGTCTATTGGCATTATTTTTAAAAATTATCTGAATACATTAACATTGTCAGTAGTTTCCCATCCTTTTTATATCATCCTTTTCCCATACTTGACTTACTGGAAATGGACAGCATAATTACAGGCAATTTAAGTGGGAAAAATTAACATAACTACGTTTGAGCATTTTACACATATTAACAGCTAAAATAAGGAAGGAATCACAAGTCTTCTGAGACACCAAGTTGGTCCTGATTAATATAGCAAGAAAATTATAGCTGCACTGATGTGAATGGTACTAACTATAAACATCAATGATTCACTACCCTGACATGTTGCCAGCAGAGACTGCCTTCCACAGTTATCCTCACATCAGCACTTCAGAGCTGATCTGACACTTGGATATGTTTCCTGTTTTATGCTGAATAAAGCATGCTCTAACTGTGAATCTCCAAATATTTTTGCATGACACTGAAGATAGGAGGCAGGTAACTGAACTATACAAAGCATTTCCTCACAATTTAAAGGAGATGCTTGGATGAGCTGAAGAACATAAGTAACTCAAGCAAAAAGGACAGAGATATACAATCTTTTATGCTATTCTTCCTAATTTACCTGAAAAATGTAACAAACCTTTTTCTACCCCCTATATGGAAACATTGTTTAAATATTTAAACTATGTACCAATTTATCTAAGGTACTTAAATGTTGTTAAGAGATTGTAACACATGCATACACATACACACACACTCTCAAAACACATGTTAAAACTGTGTATCAAAAATACAAGAGGTACCAAAAGACATATACATTTAAATCAGCTTCGGAATACTGAACACGATAAGGCCACCTGCCTGTCTGAAGTTCGTGATAGATATACCTGCTTTTCTGGAGTATTGAATATTTCATCTATTGCAACATTAAAATTAGTTGGCTGTTAATGAGGCTTTACTCCTCAAAATAAAGGGTATGGTGAAACAGGCTTCTTGCAGAATAAATTAGCGATATTTATTGATAGCAAATTCTAACAGTGGTTCTATTGAAAATAACTCATAGACACATTTTAACGTCAAAAGTGGTATCATTAGATTATCTTGCCTGACAAATTTCTTAATGTGAATCAGAGATTTTCATCTCCATGCTAGTGTCACTGTTCCATTAGCATCAGTCTGAATAAACTTGTGATTAAAAAAAAAAGAGCAGCTTAAATGCTATCAACTTCTTACTGGTACCTTTCATTGACTAATCAGCACAGCTTTTACAGTTCCTGCCTTCTTCCCCATTTTACCTTGCCTGACTTTAATTTCTATTCACTTTCTTTTTACCTGTTTATTTTTAGTGCTAAAGAGTTCTTCAGTGCCTTGTTTTCTCTCTGCTTCCACCCCTTAATCAGCAGACCTATTGAATTTTTAATAAATTATTTTATATGCTTATCAATTTATGCATTTACCCCCCCAGAGTCTTAAGTTACTTGCATCTCCATAAATGCTACTTTTACATCAAACATAGCCCACTGCTGTTTGCCATTATTTCGCAATGAATAATTCAAACCAATTTAATTGAAATGTGATTTTTGTACTCAGCATACTTTTACCTAGGTTTCATGTCAAAAATTATTTCATTCTCAAAATACTGACAATGAAGAGCTTCACATTTATGAGATATATATTTTTATTTGGCACTTTGTAAACTTTATACAAGACCTTTTTTTTATAATTCTTTATTGTTATGGTAGTGTATGAAAGTGGTTATGATGGTTTGGGTTTTTTTCTTTTATACTTTTTTACTATATAAAATTGTAAATACTGAATTAGGGGATCAATGCTCTTTTACTGAATTTCTGTCAATAAAACTGGTTGTTTACACAGTCAAAAGACTGCTTTTTAAAGTGTACTATTATGCTACAAATTTTAAGGGTCTTCCTGGTTATTTAGCAGGTCCTAATCAAATTAAGAATAGTGAATTATTGCCTTGCTTCTTCTTTCTTTTCTTTGTAATCTGATGGGGAAAATTAAAAAAAAATATATACTGTTACAACAAAATAGAGATATATTTGATGAGTATTATAAATATGAATCTACTAGCTATAAATCACATAATAATCTCTGACATCTCTGACTAAGGTGCAGAACATCCTGCCTCTCAGCTGCTTGAGATTAAGGGAACTCTAAAAATTGAAAATGGCATCCCAGTTTTCTATATTGTTTGTGAAAGGAGTCAGAGTCTTTGGGATAGATACTGGAGGAAAAAACAACACTAAACACATTCAAGTAAATATGAAGAAAACATTGGTCATGGTGGCAGCCAAGTTCTGGGTTTTATTTAACATCTTTGGACTATATACTCTTTCTGAAGATAAAATCAGTGAAGTCCTTTGCTGCGTGTATAATAATATTTATTTATTTAGTGTTTTAATATTTTTACTGTTACCAGAAGTAGAATTATTCTCTTATACTGAAATACTAAAATATTAATGTGCATTCATTAGGATCTGGCGGTTCATATTCTCCACTATACTGCTTCTGCCATGAAGAGAAACTTAGAGAAATCTCTCAAACTGAGGAAAATTACAGTTCTATTTAAAGAGAGAAGCTTACAGTAGTAAGTCTCTCTAATCAAGACTGGTCTTGTGAAGTTCATCAGGATTTTAGTCACAATTAAGGAGTAGAAAATGGAGAAAAAATACTTACAGACAGATTAAGTAAATTCCTGTCCTGGTGGCTTGAGGGACAGTTATTGAAATTGCCAGTATACACAGGAGAAAATACCAGCTACCTTGGGTGACAGTTCTATCCTAATGAATGGAAGTCTAATTTTTTTCTGAAATATCTCATACAATTGCTAGCAAGCCATGTAATGCAGATACACTTTGCTTAGCAAATGATGTGATAATTCTAAAGCACTACTTCTCACTCCTGAGCTAACCCATACAAAGGATAGCACAGTCTACTTGCAAGTCCTACTTAAAGTGAATATTAGCCAGAAAAGCTGTGTCATTCTCCAAGGCAAATAGATTTATAACAAAAGTAGCATGTGAGGTACTATAGAAGGGAAGAAGTTTGAAGGTGATCACAAAACACCAGAGTAACTTTTTTTTTATGCAGCCTCTGGTTCAGTAATATCCATGAGGCTTGTTCAAAGGTGTCTAAAAACCACCCATTTCTAAAATGGAGACTTTTATGATGCTGGCATAAAAGCTGAACAAAACCTTGAGTTTCTACAGATGTTCAATGTAGTAGTGTAATGGGAAGCTGTTTTTCTTGTTTTTATTTGCTCTTATATTTAGTGAAACCATAGTTAAGTCCTTTAGCACCTGCTGTAGAAAACTAGAATATGGTGAAGATTAATGCTCCAATGTCAGAAGCTGCAATTTCATTGCAATGATTTTTCCACTTCCAGTTTTTATTATTTACAGGTTTTTGTCAGCTAACAAACCTGTTTGAAACATTTCAGCATTTTACAAGCCTGACCATATTTACGGACAATAAATGAATTACTGAATATTAATAAAGCGATAAAGAAACACATCAATTATATTCTTATATTACTTATACTGGAATTGCCTCTCTGTTAATATAGACAGAGGCTGGAAGATCTACACCTCTTTCCAGACAGTTTGGAGGGCTGGATGGTAAGAAAAACCCCAGCATATTTGTACTCTTTTCTGTGCTTCCACACAACAGTGCCAGGAAGGCACTGGTTTAGGTTTTAATGCTTTGTGGACTGCCTCCTTGGATGTAATAACTTCTGCTACATGGCTCAGAAATGGAGAAAAAAAAAATCAATGTACTGATATACAAGAATAGGAGACACAGAACAAGTGGGGGAAAAAGAAAAATGGCTAAAATTGCAAGTGAATTAAGAAGAGCATCAACAAAAGCAAATGGCTAGAAGAAAAGAAGAAGCACCTTTAAATTACAGAAAATTATATGGCATACATTCTCTAAATTTCTGTTCAGAGTATAAAAGAATCTTTGGATAAGTCATAAGGAGGAGTCATCCTGGCTCCAATGCACTTAGTTCTCTGACAAAGAAGAGCTACCTTGATGCTTATGCATTTGGCCCAAGGCATAAAGCAATCAGAGGTTACCCGAGGGGTTGGGAAAAAAAAGGCATGTAAGAAGTGGGATTTTTCAACTCTCTCAAAGCCTGACTATGCTCTTAGACCCTCAGTGCAATGCCTTCACAGAGTAAACAACTTGTCCTGTTACTCCTCTCCCTACATGACCACTTCTAAGGAGTCAATATTTGCACGCACTCGGTAATTGAAGGACATACCAAACTGATGGGATGTTTTGCATTTGGGATTTGCTACTCCTTGATGAAGACTCCAGACCTCATAGCCAACACAGTGGTAAAATAAAACTTTTCACTCTTCTGTTCAGATCGCTAGCAAAAAGGATTTTTTCAGACTGATGGTTTCTTTTTTTTTTCTTTTTTTGAAATCTCAGATGTAAGTTTCTGAATTTTATTGAGCTGTTCCATCTTTAATCTGCCTCCCTAAGGAAAATATACTGCACCTATGTGACCTACAAAACCTAGGAAATGTACCATTTATGTCAGTAAAAGGTCTTCCCAGTGGGAAACACTTTAAAAAAATTCAGTATTTTCATATTTCTTATTGATACTAGTCTGCTTCTGCCTAGATAAAACTCCAGAAGTTTTAAAATTACCTTTTATGTAATTTGGACCCAGAAAACCCCAAACCAACATAAACCAGAAAGCACTTCATATGAATAGAAAGAGGCATCTCTTTTCCTTCTCATTTGAGAAATTTTGAGCATCTGTTTTTCACTGTTTTTAAAACAGAAAAAAGACCAGATAAAACAATTCTGATTGAATTAAGAATTACAAATTAAAAATAGCATACAAAAATGGTCTTATTCAATTTGCTACTCACAATTTTAATTTTCTAAACATATATCCTTATGTCTTACCATTTATTACACTTCAGGTAAACGTAATCAATTGAAAAAAACAAGACAAAAGCTTTCAGAATGGTATTGCATATTTTAAAGACTCTGCTCTCAGTCCTAGTGAAATCTTATATTGCAGCTGCTATTAGTTCCATCAACATATTTGGAAACAACCACAATGATCACTGTTTCTTTAGGTCCTCAGTCAGAAAAATAAATGTTACACTGTTAAATGTGACATTAAAGTGAAGCTATAAACCCCATACAGCATTATGGAGAAATAAGGTAGTTTTCTAGTCAAAATCAGTTTATTTCCAATTTTGCCATGCCTTCTAGTTTGATTCTGTATCTACTGACACCAGGACTTCTGATATTTGACTTTAAAGGGAAAAAAATAGATCTCTTTCTGCAAGGTGGTTAGTGTTATTCTCTTGTCTGTCAAAGTGGCAATTAATTTTGTACTTTCTTGTCATACCTTAAGAATTTTGCACATTATCTCATAAACTGAAAATGTTTTCTCAGCTCGTGTCCAATCCCAGGTTGTGACCTTTAAAAAACAAACAAAACACAAAATAAACAGAAAAAGAAATGAAATTATTTTTGTTTCAAGAATTAAGTTTATTAACAAAAGGAAAATCCCTAAACTATTCAAATTGAGTAAAAGATATTCAGACAGACCAAGCATTGACTCAAAGCAATAACTAGCAGGGACCAGACTGTTCCATCCAGGCAATGCTTAGGAGATGTCCTCCCTGTCCTTACAATGCAGTTCCTTTGCATGCAGCCTGCTTTGTGCAAAACTATGATGCTTCCCCTGGGAACTGGCAGGGGTTGCAGGGAGATCCCGAGAGGATGCAGCCCTTGAATTCATCTCACAGAGCGAGAGCCCTGTCTATTAGAAAGCATGTTTTTCACCACTTTCCCCCTTGTAACTGCATGCCACTATCTGCTCCCAGTCACCTACAGTGTTTGCAAATCCATAAAACCAGTCTCCAAGCTTGCAGTGTCCCAGACACTTACCCCACATGCCTTGAAATCCAGGGGGAAGAAAACGAAGTACGAAACAACACAGGTAGATATACATTTTCTTTTTTTCTTACCAAGATTAATCTACTCCTAAATTCTAACAAACTAAGGTTTGAAGAATAGTCTTTTTTTTCCCCTCTTTGTTCTGGGTTTTCACAATTGTTTTTAACTGTATTCATTTTAGGCAACTATTTTACACAAAAAAAAGCAGCATAGATAAAAGAATTAAATTAAATCATGAAAGGGTAGGTGTTAAAGACTTAACAAAGAAAGGAATAGATGAACATACTCAGTAAAGGAAGAGTTGAGGCAGTATCAGAACAGCATATAAAATTTCCTAGGAAATTGTAAGAAGGAAACAGGAGAATATTCACAGTCTCAAAATACAGAAGGCACAAAATAGAATGAAATTGAGGTTATAAATGGAAGAATAATCATCTAATGGTAAGACACTTTGGACAGTGGCTCATATCCAAAGGAAGACAACTGTATCATTAAATTTGTTAGGCACAATGAAAAGGTTGATGAAAACATGTTACTGCTTCTACAAGATTCAAGATAAACTCCTTTGAAACAAATATAATAGTGTCCACAGCCCAAAGAAGAAAATATTATATGAGATCAATTTGTCTCTTATCTAATGAGAAAATAATCATTAATAGATCAAAATTTTTTTGATGTTGTGTGAGAAAATTCTATCCCTAACTAATTTTTAGTTATGTACATTACTGTAATGGAAAGTTCTTTAAGGAAATCACAGGCAGGAATGAAAAGTTCAAAAATACAGTTTTATAGTTCCTCTTCTATTAGAATTTTCTTTATTTGCAGTCACTGTCAAATACAGTCTTCACTATCTTATTGAACTGTGGGTATTAAATCACAAAGCTACTCTTTCTCCTATGGACAAAAAGATAAATTTCTCACCATGAACAGAAAAATGGGGAAAGGAGTCTTGCTACAGCCCCACTGAGCCCACAACACCAGTCACACCAGGTGAAGTCATATTGTGCCATGAGGAATAATAGTTGCTATTGCTCCTGAAGCACAAAGTCATTTTGAGCTATGCCTAAAAATTTATTATAGGCTCCATACTTTGGGGGAAAGCATAAGAGCTCCCCCTTCTCCCCTTGTTTCCTGCTTCTGTTTGTACCTGTAAAGAGACTTCTCTTCAGGTCAAACCAAAACTCCTTCTGTATAAAGATACGTGAAAAGCAAAAGTAATTGTAGAATTAAGATACCCATAGAAATTGCTGCACCATTCATTTTAATATTTTAATTTAAAATATTGAGTAGCAAAAGAAAGGGTGTTAGTGGCTCTTTCTCAAGTGAATTTCCAATTATAAACTGGAAGAAAATGAAATCCTGTAGACTCGACACAATTAATAATTCTAAAGGAGGAAATGTACCAGGAAATAATAGAAAATATAATACTAAAGAAGTAATTTTCTTTAAAGCTTTCAAAATACAAATAAGAAACACTAGGATTTCTCCTTTATGTGAGCATGGGAAGTAGAAGTACTATTGATCAAGGAGAAAAAAAAGGAGGCAGGGGGAGGCTGCTGATAGACACTGTTTAAACACATGCTTCCCTAATTTGTTGGACTTTGACAGAGACCAGGGAAATACTTTCATCTGATTTTCTGGTTAAAAAAGTTTGCAGGACATCTCTTTCCAGAAAACAATTTTGTCCAAGTAGTTTACACTGCATATATAACTAAAACAGTTTTTATTCTAACTTCAATTTATGCATCTCCTAAAAAGAAGCTCTGAAATTGTGTCATTGAGACTTTGTTCATAATATTTTGTAATCCCTGGAAGAGACAAACCTGCAGAATAGCAAATGCGCAAAAGTTTGCATATAGAAAATAGGATTTTAGAAGTGTGCAATTATTATATACATTACATGTTGGAACTGGAACTGGATGATCTTTAGGGTTCCTTCTAACCCTTTCTAAGATTCTATATCTTTTAGGCAGCTCTATAGGAACTGTTCCTCTGTCCCAAAAAAAGCATGTTTATCATTCTTCTTCCCTCCTACTCCACAGAGAGAAAATATTTTTCTCTGCATTTGAACAGTGTTTCTATTTTAGACTAGGAACCAGAATCTGGCAATACAAAATCATGTTGTGCTTGCAGCTGAGACGAAACAAGACCTATAAAAACTCAAGGATGGATTTCTTGTCTTATACAAATACAAATCATCAAATGTCTTGTCAAATACAATCTTGCCAAAATTTTCCTTACTCACATCACCATGGTTCAGATCCTTCATATGAACATGTTCCTTCCATACCCCTTAATCACCCCCCATCAGATATTTACCCCCCACAAGTATATTATTTCTAGAAATGATTCTTCAGTAAAGAGGCTTGTGGTCTCTTGCACAGTTCTTACAAAAGAGTAGTCTTCCTTTTTTGCACTGAACAGGATTTCTCATCATTGATTCTGCTTCTGTCTAGTACCTCGAGTGGAGTTGGTTTTACTTGGCAGCAAATACTCGAGTAGGTCTGGCAAAGGCAGGAGATCTGGTTTTGGATTAAGTTGCTTGTTAGCATAATCTGACATTTTAATCTGATCCTGAAAAATATCTACCAGAAAAAGCCAAACTCCCATGAATAGACCAGAGGGAGACAAACTCCCACACCAAGGAACCAGTGTACAAACATTGAACACATGAAGTTTTCAGTTCATGCTTACTTCAATTCCTCATGCCTTTCACATGTTTTTAAACTTTTTGCTAAACAAACACCCGTAGTTACTGATGAAAAAAGCAAAGATTTTCAAGACGGCTTAGAACCACCTCAGGAAGAGGTTGCCCCAGGAGGTGGTTGATGCCCCATTTCTGAAAACATTGAAGACCAGTTTAGATGGGCTCTGAGCAACCTGCTCCAGCTGAAGATGTCCCTATTTACTGTAGAGAGATTGGAATAGATGACCTTTAAAGCCCTCTTTCAATCCAGACTATTCTATGATTCTGTTTCAGGCAGGAAGGAGCTACAGCCCGGACCTGACAAACATGGGGTTTAGCAGCAGTCAGAAAGGTCACCCAATAAACAGGAAAAATTAATCCACATGACTCTTCTGCTGCAGGCATGGGACTGCTACTGTCTCCTTAGCAACTGGCTTAAAAGTTAGCTAGAGGATCTTTACTGCAGTTTAGATGTACCATAAGACTGTGAAAGCAAATTGCTGAGTATAAGACAAGAGCTAAAATTTTGCCCAGTGTTCCCAGTGAGATTCCAATTATATATTTAACTTAATTTCATTTGATTCCCTACCTTCCTATTGGTGCTCTCAAGCAGCAAAAACTTACATTCAGGATGAAATCTAAATACAGACATATTGCCATCTCCACAGCATGTAAAAAGATTTGGTATTTCACCAAATCTCAGCAGTTTCACTAGAATGATTGTTCAGTTTAAATCTAACCATCTTGCTTCAGGCTGGTTCTGTCTGCCAAAGGAAAATTAAAAGCTCCCTTTTAACAGGAGCAGATTTCTCTTTTATTTTTCTAAGTCTTCAGTTCAGTGGGGGAAAAGAAATTCTTGTTAGATATCCAATCATCTGATGAACAGTTGTTTTCTATCACTTCTATACCACATATCCTGGAACTTTTCAATGCTCTTGCAATCCTGTTAGCCCAATGAATATCTCATTGTGAAAGCCTTGTCCACATTACATGACATTATTTTATTTAATAACATTTATTCCCATGCAGCATGAGAAATATACTTACTGGAGGTGCTATAAATTTATACAGGGAAGATCCCCTCAGTGCTAGAAACTTTGGTGTGTACATTCGGTCCTGAAGGGAGTCTTGTTCCCGTTCTTCCGTCCAGCCCATGTAGACTATCTGACAAAAAAATCAAGAGTGTTGACAATTTGTCAGACATTTTCTTGTGTTGCAAGCATTTCATGTGCATAAACTGATGTCTGTCAAATTTAACATAGCTGCAAACCTTGAACCCCAGACCCAATATGGTACATTGGCAGTCTTTATAAAGGATGCCTGTCAGGACAATCGAAAAACATGAGAACAAATACTTATTATATTAGCAAGAATAAAAACCTAAACCACATACTGCAGGTATGTTAAAGGTGTATTCTACATATCTGCTGACAGATCATGTCAGTGAAATTTAATGAATTTAATGCAAGTGAAGTGTAAGGAACCACTGGTCAGGAATACTAAGTCAAGCAAATGGTGTTACACAGAAATATAGACACAAACCTCCACACGCAAGTCCACAGTTATACATTAAAAAAAATGATCTTACAAATTTTATTTCCAATCAATGTTAACACTTTTTTTTTTTTTTTTACCCTCTGAAAATCTCTGTGTGGGAGTTTTGAACTTTTTGCTTAGAAATAGCAGATTAGCAGACTGTTTTCAATCACTATTTTGAACAGACTTCCTGTACAGCTAAGAAGTAACCAGAATGCTGTAGACCCTTACCACTACCCGCAGACCTTCTGACACAGATGTTTGAACTAGAACTTATTACAGCTAACTTTAGGATGTAATTTCTGACCTATCCTATTAAGTCTGAGTTATTTAATATCAAATCCTCAAAGAGTAGAAGAACATGAGTCACCACTATGCCAGCTTCCGGAGAACCACTGAATAGGGAGTAGGCACATCATGGAACATTTGATTTATAACCATGCCATTAGTAATAAAACACAATTTCCAGTGTGCACTGGTACACTACTGCTATGGAAAATAGTTCAACCCATATTTCATACAGTGCTGCTAATGGGATAAATCTATTTTTAAATATCTCAGTGAAAGTGATTTCTACACTAACAAAGAAAGTATGGGACATTATCTGTCTTAAATGTCAGTAGCAATCATGTAAGAAAAACGGTTCAGGTAAAAGAACAACAATCATATAAAGAGTCAACAAGTTAGTAAGTGTAACAATGTGTGAAAGTCCCTAAAATGAATGTTTTTACTGCATGTTTTACCCTTTTAGATTTTGTATGTCATGTATTTTTTAAAAAGAAATGCACACTAGTTTATTTCTTTACTTTTGGGCAGAGAATTTTCAGCAACATTTCTTCATGGAATTTGCATTAAAATAAATGGTGGGTCTATTGTTTTTCTTTTACTCTCTCTTTTTTTGGGCGGGGAGGGGTTGTATTTTTTAACACAACACACTGGAAATTATTGGCTTTTTCAAAATACTCTTGTATGAAATCAACACTACTACTCTCTGTCACAGTTTATTGGATATTTTATGGTCTATAACCAGAGACAGGGAGAAGGTACATTTCTCTTATGTCTCTCAGTGACACCTCAGGACTTAATTATTTTGTCAATAGCAAACACTAAAACTGTCATATAGTCTCAGGTTCAATGAAGAACATGTGTTGAAGTATCTGCCCGTTTGGTGACTAAATAAGTTTATAAAAGTCAAAAATAAGACAGATCTGTACCACAATATTCAAGCATCAAAAAGAGTGCTAAACACTGCATCATCATGCAGTGACGAAAAAGTTGCAGTGACTAAAAAGTTTAGTCATGCAATGACTAAAAAGCCAAGTTCTCTGAAATCTCATTCACTCCTGAATGAAGAACTATTCGGAAGGAAAAGAAAAAATCCAAACAACTGACCAGTACAGTGAGAGAAGTTTTAAGTTATTTCAATTCAATGTTTATTCAATTTTCTCATGTTTCTGCTGTTTCATATGTTATCCATATATAACATCCCCATCCCTCTGAATTGGTTGGAATCTGTAGACCTCAGTGAGTGAGGCAGGTTGCACAGAACAGGTAAATCAGTATAAACTGTACTGTTATGTGCAGAATTTTGGCACATTTTTCTGTCTGTAACTGAAAGAGAATGCATGATCTCTAATTTCTAGGAATTCAGATATCTATGCTTCAAAATTAATTCACTTGAATTCATTTGGTTTCATCTTGATTTATTTCATTAAAATTGGACACACAGTAAGATATCATCTTGCCTGATGGAGATCAATATCGCTGTATCGCTGTATCACTGTATGAAATCCCTTCTTAGTGTTTTTCTCTTTCATATTTCTCCATCTACTATTCATCACAATAACAGGATACAGTCACTCATGCTGTGCAGATGTATTGATATTTCACATTTGATTGACTCAATACTAAAGTAGACATGAAATTTAAGGCAATTGCTCCCTTGGATATTTTTCCCCTGCCTCTGTAGATCATGAGGAAAAATTAGACTGATTTTCCAGACAATGGGCTGTACCAAAAGTTTTATTAACAGAAAAGCATTTCTCCTTCAGACTCAATACCTACTATTCAACATAGAGAGGAACTGTCAAGCAAACGCTGAATGATTCTAATCAGGAACATTTACAAAGTTGTTTGAGTGCATGTGCATGTCCACAGGTATGGATGAAAATAGCGTGGGCTATATGCTGGAAAACAAGGCAAAACTGAAAAAATATTTACTATTTTAATAGGTAACTCTGAGAACTATGATAACTTTTATGTTCCTAAAGTGATCTCAATTAATCAAAACATACTAAATGTGTAGAATTAAATAAAATATGGTGATTTTTTTATATGATGAAGGTGAGAAACTGTCAAAAATCTTCACTTCTGAGATAAAAGATGATATTTTCGACACATTTATGTTACTAGGAAACATTCAGACTTCTAAAAACGCTTTGACTATTAAAAACTTAAAGAAAATTATTTATTGGAAAGAGACTGTAACTTTCCAAATTAATAGTTCGTGTATATATATACAAACTGAAATACTGGATGAATATGATATATGACTTGAGAGTTTTGGACCATATTTTAGTTTATCTGCGCATGTGGATTTGGCATATATGGAATTTCATTATGGAATTCCAGAAATTTCATTTCTGAAAATAAATGCTTAGAAGCACAGACACACGATGAATGGAAACACATGTTAATCACAAATAGACAGTGCACAGCATGCTCCTTTATAAATTCAAAAATCTGGTTAGTTTTTAATCTTATACAGTTTTTTTGAGTCTCTATAAAGCTGATGATTGTTATCAACAAAGGTTGCAGGGGTAGTGAAAACAGATTTTATGATTCACATTCCACTTGAAAGATAATTTTTGCAGTCCTGGTTTCTAACTTACCTTAAGCAGCTCATTCTTCAAAATCAAATGGTGATACAAATTAGCTAACTTAGTGGCTGCTGGTTCAGTAACAAAGATTCAATAAGTCTCTATGGTTTATGAGTTAAACAATGGACAGTGTAAAAAACCTATATTGAAATGATAAATGAAACAGGACAATTTCTTCAGTCAAAAATCCATAATCTTGTAATTTAATGTGTTCTTAAATCACATGGACATCCTAATCAAGCAAGATAAATTGCCATATTTTATATCAGTCCAATATATTGCTAAAAATAACTTAAGTAGCCTTGACGATCAGAGAGACTTTTTCAGTTTTTACACAGATTTCATTATATTTTAGGAAGAAGAGTAAGATAAAAATACAAGAAAATTTCCCCAAAATGAAATGTAATATGAATGTGACATTATAAAAGTGAGGCAATGCAAAGACCAGAACAGATGCACTGACAGCTTTTTATCTCCCAAGTCTGATACTCATACTCACATTATGTGAAACTGTGCTGTAGGGCAACAGGACGAACATGGAGTCAGAAGACAAATAAATATGTCAGACAACACAGAGGGAAAGTAATGAGGGATGAGAAACTCAGATAATGCTCTCTATCCTGGTTTTAATATAATTTTCTCTGTACTTTTAAAAATAATTTTCTGTATAGTCTAAAAATTCATTATAGTCAATTGATGGCAGAAAAACAATAAAAACCACATTGGTAATGTGTAAAAAAATGGAAGAAAAAGTGTGGTCATAATGCAATCATCGGCAAAACCAATTCTGCTTCCAAAAGGCTTAGGATTTTTATGCTGAGTAAAAAAATCTTTTCAAAGTCAACAGAAGAGCTAATCACATAAAATTTTGAACGGGTGCTAGAAAAATTTTGCCCTCTTGTACATGAAGTCAAAATGTCTCCTATCCTATTTTTCAGGTTTGTGAAAAGCCTGCTAATCCTTCCATATTTTTTTTTAAATTCCTGTGAATTATCTATCTTCTTCATTTAAAAAAAAAAGTCCACTACAACTTTAGAGCTATCACCGACAAAGATCACCTTCATATTTTTGAACCATCTAACTACTAATAGATGATTCAACTTAAGATTGCACTTTTATTGTATCTTACAGCTTAATTTCCTCCTGGGTAAGAGCTCACACTGTCATCTTGCTACCAGAGCAAGGCTGAGTAGAGGTTTTCCATTTGGCTTTGTCTTGTTCTATTTTTGAAATGACCACACAAAAATCGAGGAACTATTATCAGGTCTTAAAGTAAATAGTGTCAGAGAAAGCAGAAAATAGTTCATAATTACGGAAGATGATTAAGACGATTTTTCACTTACAATCCAGATAACTGGAAACTGTATCAAAGACTGAAAACAGTTTATTTGCTTTCTTAGCAAACACCATAATCAGAGTGAAGACAGATATTTAGGGTAACAAAACTTGCCTAGACCTCTGCAGAGATCTGTCCAAAATTAACAGTGATTTTTGAAAAACCTGCATGACAGTTTATGTAACATCCAAAAGCATCCCATGAGAAAACTTAGCATATTCCCAATGAGATCTACAAAATCTTGCTAGAAATCAGGACTGTATTGACTGCTTCATGCCTTCTCTCCCTCCATAGGTTTGAAAAACGATGGCTACATGTGGATACAGGCTAGTTTTCCAAACAAGCAAAGAACTGTGTGTTGCTTTTCCAGGTTTCTTCTTCTTGTTATAATCTACTAATCCAGAGTAATGTTTTGTCTCATCCGTTCAGTTTTCCATCCAGTGCTACATGTTAATAGTCACAGCTTATTTCAAAGCACTCATTTTACTTATTTAAGACTCCTAAGTAGCTGTTTATTGAAATAAATTCTTCTAATGACACAGTCAATTTGAACCTTAATTGGGCAACTGTGTGCCTTTGTAAAAATGTCAACATTAGAAGTTGGGATTTTTGCCTCTCTTAAATTATTCAAGTCAATGCACAATTATGTGTATTTAAAATTCATTACAATTTGAATTTGTTCATTTTAATAGAGGTGATTAGCATTTAGAAAGCACAGCCTTTTTCCAAGAAAGACCTTATGCAGCTGTTATTACAAAGATGGATTTGGATGCAAACTGCAGTATTAGATACCTATCTATATTAATTTTGGAAGTGTGTGTGAAATTATGAGTAGGAATCAGTACAAAAATAGCTCACACTAGTCCTGTCTTCCAGGATATCGACTGGGTAATGAAAAAAAATTAAAAATTAACTCGAGGTGCAAGCCAGCATGTGGCGAACTCCCTGAAATGTACAAGGGATGTGAACATTTTATACAGCATGAAACATTTTCCTGCTAAACAGGTATGGTAGCTAGATGATGAAAAAAAATTCTTGTATTACTTAAAGTAATCTGCCTTCTTCACTTGACTGAGCCTTCTCCTTCTTGTAGACTTCTCTTATTTACCCAGCACATAACTCACATTTGGAGCAATTTAGCATATCCCTAAAGCAGGTTCATTTGATTGCCAGGTTTACTGCTGAGGAGACTCAGTCCTGCTGACATCAGCTGAGGACAGCTGACCTGAGAGGCTTCACATCTTCTCTGATACTCTCAAAAGAGCAGTTCTCAGTAAATACTTTAAAAATGAGCAGGTCTCAGACACTTCCTGACTAAAAAAGTTACTGTATATCACACTGTCATCATTCCCCCCTCCTTTTACTGTTGGGTAACTTCAACCAGTAGAGTTCTGCCTCTTTTTTTGTGGAAAAAAAATTCTTTGATACACCGTCATATTCGAATTCCTACTTGTTCATTTTTCACCAACTGAATTTAGGAACAGGCACAAGGAAGGCTGCAAATTTTAATCCAGGGTGAAATTTCTTGGGGGGTTTTGAGGATTTAAAATAGATAACAGTGCAATACAGCAAGCTCAGCACTCAGGTGACAAGAAAGTAAACATAATTTATTTTAAAGCCTAGTAGCTCGACTGGGTTTAGGACTCATCTTTTGATTAATGGGTGTTTTTTTCCTCTTCTAAATGTACACAGCATATTATTTTTCACATTCTAAAAAAAAAATGGGTTACATAAAAATATTTCAGATAACCAAGCTGGAAGGCATAACCTCTTCCTTTTGATGAACAGCACATCATATTCATCTTTTTCACCTCATGGTAAACTACCAAAATATGTTGAATGAAGAAAAAGATCAGAGTATTACAAGTCACCAGACAGTGTCTTTAAGACTTTTGATGGTGCCACTGAGCAAACAACTGACATCTTTATCTTTGTTAAGTACCAGGGCAAGTGAAATATTTACAGAAACATTTAATAACATTTTTAACTTGTCCCAGGAGTACATTTCAATTGGATTTCAATGACTGGTTCCAGATCTTTTCTTGATTTTCTTTCCTGTTTCTCTGAAAGTGACTGGTAAGCAGAACTTGGACAGGACTAGTGCAATTTAGGCTACCTGGCTGTCTCTGTGAGATCATACTGCTCATGCAGATGCCTTACTCACACCCTGAGCTTATTGAACTCAGTCCAAAGGAGAAGGTAACAATACTCATGGAAGAACCCCAAATGACTGAGTATACAGAAAATAAAGATGATGGGTAATTGGTGGTTTGAAATGAATTTTAGTAATAAATATTTTGAGTTTGCATAACATCAGAATTACATTTCTATAGAATTAGTTGTTTACACTTCAAAGTGCTCACAAAGCGAGAATAAACCTGCAAATAATCAATGTATACTTAAATTTGTCTTTAAAGTCTCTGGTGTTGCTGTTTGCACAGCAAAATAAACATTTCTCAGAGAAACCCCTGTTTTGGTATCAATGACTTCACAAGATCTGACTTAGAAATATTTTTACACCTTTGTGAGAACAAAGCTTGAAAAACAGTAGTTAAGATATATGTGTAAATACACAAAAGCCTCTTTAGACTGAAAATATTTTATTTAAATACAGTATGGAATCAACATTAATATTCAATAGAATAATGGTATTCATGGCTACTTGTTTTAATTTCCATTCTCAGTAATTTAAATGGTAACTGGTGAAAATAGCTATTAATGCATGCAAAATTTCTTTGACTATTTCTACTGAGAAAAAAATTATTTTCAGTCCTATCTGATAATCAAAACAAAAAGACTTTTGCAAGCTGAAACTGTCCTTAAGACTTTCTCAGGGTTCTCAGAGAACAAAATTACTAATCAAAAATATCTGAAAAGTTTTAGACTAGCATTACATTGCCCTTCAGCCATACAATAATTTTTTAAGCACTCAATGCATGTAACTGCAAGAAGAGAAGGTCTTCAAGAGGTGAAATTTTATTTTCAAAAGTACAATCGGTTTTCTTTTCTGCATAAATCCACTGGTTTTCAGGTTTTATAATCCATGTTCAATTAATGAAATATTTTGAATAAAGAGAGTGTGACTGAAGAAGTAGACTTGGGTTGTCATTTTTTTTCCTTACCAACAGCATGATTTTGCCATGAGAAAGAAGGTCTAGGAAAGGTCAACTGGTGGTTAGGTAAACTTTTTTTTTGTAATGAGAAAACCATTTATGCAGGTTCAAGGAAAGCTGCCAATTTCTAAGAACTCACAGCACCAAGGAAAAGACTCCACTATTACAACAAAATAAACCATCACCTGAACCCAAGTTTCACATTAACAGAAATGCAGATAATGAAGCAATTACTAGAGTCAACTAAAAACTAACAATATTATCGAATCCTTCAATGATTAATGGCTGCTGCAATCAGAAACATGATGGCAAGTGATACATGGCACTGTTGGGTAAGGTGTAGTCAGTATTTGCAACTGTTAGCGGGGACAGATGTCTCTTTTAAGCAAAGTTAGCTGTTGAATTTTCTTATTTAAATTCCTGGTCATTGTATCTCCTGCAATCAGTGCATAGAAGCAAAGTTCACTGGGAGAAGGGAAGTAACAAAGAAGTCTTTCTAGCGGAGGATTAGTCAGAAAAAACTGAAGGCCACACAGCTCTCCTACAGAACGTGGAAACCTACAGATGAGAAATTTTGCTGCATCTGCACAATGTCTTTGGAGAATCAATGTTACCATTGCCAGCTACTAACAGAGGTAAAAAAAAAAAATAGGTGGTATAAAATTTTAATCAAATCAATAAAGAATACTCCCTATGGTAATTTTATGTTTTATTAGCTATAGCGAATAATCTTTTGGCTAATGATTTCACAGTTTTCAAGATCATTAAGCAATTGGTCTAGTTAAGCTTAATTTCTAAACAGAAAACAATAATAATTCTTCTTGATTTATAAAAAATGAACAATGCAGTAAAACTTGTTTATACTTCAATTCAAATTCCATAATGTAATAAGAAATTGTAAATTAAACCATAAATTTAACACTTATAGATAACTGTAGGAATTCTTTTTGCATCAGAAAAATCAGACAACACTTATCCACTTATCTTCCTTTAACTCAAAATGTATTTCAAATATATATATATGAAAGAAATGAAGACTATTTTTGAAAAAATAACAGCTGAATAGATAAAGCCTGTATTTAAACAAACTGGTCCCAAAGATCTTCTGCTACAGCTGAATAGAGATAATGTTATGGCTCACTGCTTTTCTCTTTCACCTGCCTTCAGAATTTCAACTTTCAATCACAAAAGCCTGAAAAATAAGCTGTTTTTACAAAAACAAATAAATACCCTGCAGTTGAAATCCAGAGTAGATACTTTGATAGATCTAAAGAAAGAGATTTACTCACTATGTCTCTTTTGTACCGCTATGCCAAAGTTATGTAGCAAAGCACCACTGATGCCTTTTAGTATTTTTAAAATACTGATTTATTTCTCTTGGTGAGAGATGTTATGAAATCCCCATTCTTAAAGACAGTCACAATGTGATGGGGGAAAGTCCAGAGCAATCTGATTTATGTCGGCCATTCTCTGAGTAGGATTCTGACCAGATGACCTACAAAAACTCATCCAATATAAATTATTCTCTGACTCTCTGATCTCAAAGCAGCCATATCTGTCTTGGAATCTGTTTTAAAGTAGTCCTGACTTACTGCTCTTAGCAAAACAGCTTCAGCATTGTTTTTATTATATTATTATAATTTTATATTTTTTATATTATTATATTTTTATTATATTTATTATTTCTTTGGTAGCATACACAGTATTACACACCATATGTGGTAGCTCACATTTCATAATCCATCTGTAGCTGCCCAGGATTTTCTAAACATCCCCATTTTTTATCTACTCTAATTTTCAGAGGGGCAGTGTATCAAGTTTCTCACTGGAGATTTGATCCTTAAAATACACTCTGTAAAGGATTTTTTAGTACAGATTGCTTGCTGGTAAAGTACCCTTGAGATTGAAGACATTGCTCACAAGCAGCAATGAAAGATGTATCCTATCACCCCTCTCAACTGTAAATGGGGAGAGAAAAGGTTGACCCTGATATCCTACAGAGATTGAAGAAGAAGGGAAAGAGGAGGTGAGAAGTCAGATGAGAACAGAATAAAGTTGCTAGTAAAGGACTAAAGTAATTTGATATAACTTGCGTTCTTACACATTCTTGAAGTAAATAAAATTCTTCCTGGATTACTAAGAAAGAAGGAAAAATGAAGCTACTCCAGAACCACTTCAGACATCAGTCTGCAAACACTGGTATTCAAATAGAAATGTGTTGAGAAAGAGAACCAGAATGAAGTCCCATTCTGAAAGAGCAAGGCAAGGTTGAGGAGAGCTACTGCTAAAATACCTCTTTCAGAAACTAAAAAAAAACCTTAGGGGATGATTAGATGAAGACCATGACATTCAGTATGTTCTACATCCTATTATTTTCATGCAGAAGCTTCATAACTTACTTTTTAACATGATGGGTTTTTGGATTGTTATAATATAGCTGGGTTTTATTTTCCTGTTGTTTAGATTGAACCTAGGCTATCCTGAGCAGTCTATAGCTGGTCATATGCCAGTAGCCTGTGGCAGGGAGTTAGTAGTAGTGTTCATAACATTTACTGAACTTATGTTGCACTTATTTTTTGACAGTGGGGTGATGCCTGTCAGTAGTCGATTTGTATCTAGCATCTCAGCATTTCCATTAATTTTGCAGTTTCATTGCAAAAGCTCAGTCTTTAAAAAGTACCAAGTGAGACTCATTTTGCAGTACCAGAGCTTTTTGTGGAAACTCATACAATTTTTTTTTAACACAAAATATCCCACTATCATGTGCAATGGAGGGATGCAACCTATAAAATTAAGATTCTGTCCTGAATGAAGCTCAAATTTCAGTGCAAGGTATTGAGGCTCTTTATCCACAGAGTTCTACAGAGGGACAGGCAAGCGCCTTCATCCACAGGAAAGATTACATAAAAAATCCTCCAAAGGTGCCACCTCTCTGATTGAAGAAGAGATACTGGTGCAATAATTCAAGGCCCTGTGAAGTGCAGTGACCTACAGGAACATTATTTAACAACTGATGGATGTAAACTCATAACTAATACTTAGCCAGAAGTCACTTCTATCACAGAGAGCATTATTTCTTTAAAGCTTTTTTGCAGTCTCAGAGGTCTGGATGCTATTTGCATAATATGATCAGATCCTCTTCTTTCCCATTGTCTGGGTTTGGTTTTCAACAGCAGCCTACTTCAGCAGGAGGGGAAGAAGACGCTGCTGCATTATTCCACCTACTGCCATCAGGGCAGGCGCGTGGGAGCAATAGGTTGGAGTGATGAGTGACTATTGCTTCTACCAAGCAAGTACTACAAACAGTAGGCTGTTAAACAAATAATGGGAAGCAGCAGGACTTCTGGATGTATATTTGCAGAAAGCAGCTGGAAACTGTACACTACAGTATCTTGATCCTGCTGGACTTTGTGGGTACTCTGAGTTGGCTCGGGTGACTCTGGTCACTCAGCACTCACACACTACCAGAGCCATCAAGGTGGAGACCTGTTTTACAGCAAGAAGCCCAGACACAGAATTGACTACAATTTACACCTCTTCAGACCTGCACAATTTTCCAGAATGATTCTACATAAGTAGACTTGTTTGTTTTTTTCAAACCCAGCATTGCTGAGAGGTATTCCAACAAGGAAAATGTTTCTTATTAAATAAATAAATAAATAAATAAATAATTTTGTCAGTTGTCACCTCCTGAGCATAGTTTTTTGACTTGACACTGCTAAATCTCTATTTGCTGTGTCATAAAATATGACAGACTTACTAAGTTTTGCTTCCAAAAATACTAAGATTGAAAGAAAATATTCTCTAATATGCTAAACGTATAACAGATATTGCTCACTGAGCAGTGTCTCCTTACCAGGAAATGCAGCTCTTTGAAAACACAAGAAATGTTGCAGTATTATGTATTTCTAGGGGATGTTTCTTCATTTGCCATTAGCTACATTTTTAAACATTTTTAACAGTTTTCCTTCACACATTTTCAGTGATTAACACTTCTTGGTGGTTTTTTCCTTCTTCATTTCTAGGTAACCCATAAATTGTCAATTGCTTTGTACTATTACATACATCAACTATTCTCTGAAATTCAGGGAGCAACTCCATCACTGCTCCCATGGACTATTATTGTGATGAGAGACAAAAGACAGATGACCATCTGCAGTCCACAGAATTCTGTTTAACCACCGTTCTTAGAAGTTCAAGAGAATAAATATTTTTCTATCAAACTATGATTTGAAGCACCAATCATCTGCACAGATGTAAAATAAGTAATGAGAAAAATGAAATGTTATTCACTTCTCCTCTTGAAGTAAACTGTAATTGAAAATACTTTATTTATGCCTTTTGAGTCCCATGTGCTCCTCCAATAGAAAATCTATAGTTAAAGTATATGCTTCATTGATTCCAATTAATTTCTTTAGATGATACAATTCCCCAAGGAATAATGTGTATATAGGCATACTGAACACCTTTCTTCTAGTATACTAAAATTAATGTTATTCCTGGGAACTTTTACACTCACTTGATGCAATAAAAGAGACATTACAATAAAGCATTGCAACATTTTTATTTCTAGCCTCAGCATCCAATGAAAATTACAATCTGGCCAGACAGAACAAATTCATGTCTGGTAAGCTACAGATATTAACAATTCCTTATTTAACGTGAGGCTAGAGGAAAAAAAGTTTCCCCTAGACTTAATCTTCTAAGTATAACTGGGGAAAAAAAAAGAAAAAGAAAAAAAAAAGAAAAAAAAAGAAACGAAAGACCTATTTATTTTGTGGATATCATAGAATATGCTGAGTTGTAAAGGGCCCACCAGGATTATCAAGTCCAACTCCTGGCCTGGCACAGGACACCCCCAAGAATAGTATCATGTGTCTGACAGCATTGTTCACAGTATCTTGAACTCAGGCAGACTCAAGATAGTGACCCTGTTTGCCACCTTTTCTTATTTTCTCTCTTTGTTACTGCTCTTCAGGAGCTTGTACAGGTCATATGCATCATTAAGGTGTGTATTTCCTATCAAGAATGCTGAAAGTTGCTTCCTGTCCTCCTGCTTTGTTGGCCTGTTTGGGTAGTAGCTAAAAATCCCATCCAACAAAAAGACACATGAAAAAGATGGAAACATTCATTCTATTAGAACAGCCCTTTCTTGGTTTAATGTTCGCTACTTGTTTCCAGTCTCAGACATCACAAATATCCAACTCCTGCAGAAAATCTGTCTTTTAAATTGCAGGCATCCCTTTCACTGTCCTATTTAAGTTACATATCTCATTTCTTGGGGAAATGGCAACATATCAGATCCAAATATGTTTAGAGACTTAAAGTAGGATTTAATCATGTCATGCATATAAAGAGAAGACAGGGAAAAATTATGCAATAAAAGCAATGCCTTTGATTATTTAAACTCATTGGTTTCTCACTGTCTGACCTCATTGTAGATACAGAATTATGCTTCTGGGGAGAACAAGAATTTGTTCATGTCATACTGTTATGACAAAACAGGAAGCAATTATCCATCTGATTAAATCTGCTAGGGTGTTCTGATTCAGAACAGCTCAGGATGCATTCAGGCAGGATCAAGTTTATTAAGATGTTAAGATCACACTGTTGCAAAAAGTGGTAGCAGAAAGGAAAGCCCTTATTAGTGTAACCTAGCAATTACAGCACTCACAAAGTCAGTGTGTCAAAGCTGTACCTTTCATCTTCTAACCTAACCACCAACTTGAAAGTTGAGGTATATGACTCCTGTTGAAGCTATAGCACTATACAGAAAGATACACAAGACCTGAGGGATCAGAAAGAGTCTGATTTCACACCCAAGAGTGCACAAACAAGATGAAGGATCTGCTAAGAGTATCTTAATCTCAAAAGCAGTAGATCAGGCTGTCCACTTACCAGTTGAATACATTTATGCCAAAGCTGTCACTCAAAAATAGTAATAAACATATAATTTTTTAAATACACATGTATTTATTTATTTAAATATGTATCTGTTTATTAATTTAGAGCACTAATGTACAATAACTAGTAGCTCTTCTTGCCAAACCCAAAAGTAAGTAACAATTTTTTATCTACTTATCAATTTAGCGTGTAGCTGCGGGACATGTCTGTTTATTTCACTCATTTTGAAAGGTCTACAATGGAGCAAGGCATTTAGAATCTCCTCATTCACCTGTCCTATTTAAACCTTTAGTGGAGTTATAGTACATTTACCCCTGTATAGACTAAAATATGAACACACAGCCAGCACAGATCTGGTCATTAAATTTGGTCAGGAAAAACTACCCTTACTGAAAGGAATTTTCAGGGAGAGATATTAAGATTGCAGAGGGGGAAAAGAAAAGCTAATACATATACTAATGAGTTAGTACTAGAAAAAAAATACTAGAAAATAAATTAGAAAAATATGTAAATGAGGATGAAATTCTACTTCAGGCAAAATTGAATTTGCTGGACATGCAGAAATGATTCAATGCACAGCTTGAGACTTATATTTTGAGATTTAAATAAGAACTTGATCTAATCACTCTTTTGTATCATCTAAATTTCCAGCAGGTGTCCAAATTACTTCCATCCTCTCATGAGCTATAAGGTATGCAGCCCTAGGACAGAAGCATTGCTATCCAATAACTGCATCAAGTGACTCACAACATGAATGTTATCTAGCTCATCAGGTAATCAACTAGCTTCAGGAAGCTGTCTGACCTTCCTCTCAGAGTCAACATGGTTTCCTCAGCCTAAAATCTTTAACAATCTACGGTGTTTACTGCCCTTCTAAAATTTTTTATGCCATGAAGTTCAAAAGCTATTCTGAACTACAATGTAAAAGGAAGAAAAATCTTCTATTGGCCACAGGAAGCATAGTTTTTATAAAAGAGACTGCCTCAGAAGCATCTAAAACAATTACAGAAGCTGTTCAGGGAAAAGCATTTCATGTCAACCATGAAACTTTTCTATATAGATAGATGTACATAGATAGATATGTTCAGTTTATTTTACAGAAAGCTCAATAAAGTATCAATAAGCAACAAAAGCCTTTCAAGGGTATATGTCATGCAGCAATAATCCATGCTGAGTGCCATAGATGGCTGACAATGCAAGGCAGGGAATTAGCCCAACACAATTTACACCCTATTGTGCACTTCTGCTTAATTTAACAGCAAGAACTCAGCTTCCCCTGTGTATTTCTATAATCATTTAACAACAGAAGCTTCATTCCACAGATTTTCCTTCAAAATAAACCTGATCAAATCCTTACTGTGACAACAGATGGTGATAGAGCAGATGTATCATGGAATCTGAAAGTTCAGTAACTGTCAGTCAAGAGCTGCAGGATGGCTACTCTGAGGTACCACGGGAACAGAATATTGGAAAACCATTCAATAGTTATGCAAAATTAGGAAGAAAAAAAAGAAAACAAAATACACTAAGGTGAGGGAACAAAAACACTGCTCTTAATATACTTCTAGAATAGACTTGATTTCTTTTGAAGACGTCATATTTCAGAAGAACTCTCTGTTTAATCACTACATTTTAAAAATACCAATACAACAGCAATGCAGGCTATTACTCTGCAATTAATAACAAAAAAAGAAAGGTATGTGTTGTATTTCACACAGATGTTTATCATTGGAACAGATGTTGTCCTGTCAGTCCTATCAGTCCACCTGAACAATAGACTTCATCTTTTCAGATGCAATAGAGATGCAGCACTTCTGCAGCAAACAACACTGTCTTGATTGACAGGCAAGACAGTCACCATGACATTTGTGTGTACTCACCTTTAATAGAAGATATAAGTTAGGTTTTATTAAATAAACTCACCAAGTCAAACTTTTGGAATTGATTTTAAATGAGATTGTTCTAACTGTAGAACTTTAACAAAACTGGACAACACCCTATTAAAGCAGAATATGAGGCGATATTACATAGCTGATCTGGTACAGCTGTGAATAGTTGTTTTTATTATACTATATAAGAAGTAAGAGAAAATGGGCATAACCATGTATATTTATGAATGCCATCAGATGTATCCTATCACCCCATTCTTGGCCATCAAGAATGTAAAATGTCTGCAAAACAACGGGGTTCATGCCTGCAGAATCTGACATGCACAATGAGAGCCTAGTTTCTGGCCTTAGTGTGGCATCAGTTATTATGCCATGATCTTGTTTTAAAACTGAGTTAAACACAGTTAAACACTCTTTCTCATTCTCACGTGATTCTCATTATAAACTGTCAGCTTCAAATAGATCAGCTATCAATTCTTTTCCCATAAAACCAGGAAAATTCTAGAGGGACACATTACCCTTAAAATCTAAAACTATTTAATGAAAATTTCTTATCTTCTGTAGATACAAATATTTCAAAAATTCTCATGCTGCCTGTGGAAAGAAGAGAAATAGTGTTCAACCAAAAGGATTATTGCATTCTTCCCCATTATACCTTTTTTGTGAATTCGACATATGAAAGGTGGAAGGTCATAGCCTTTGAATTCATCCTAATAGAGATGAAACATACAACATAGGGGAAAAAAAATTTAATACACTCCTCTGCCATGGTATTTTTATCTGTTTCATGTGAAAACTTGAGATTTAACTGTTGTCCATGTAGTAGAGAAGTAAATGTCTATTTATTATATTTGTGAACATGTATGTGAACATAGCCATAATCAATGAAATGAAAAATCAACTCCCCAAATTTGCCAGGTGCTGTATCTGCTTTGTACCACTGGCGTGTTGAGTGAAATAAGTCAAAATGGGAGTCAGAAAGTTATGGCTTTCCTAGCTGCAGTTTCTGAACATTTTACTTACTTGTTCACGTAGAGTCAGGAAGAGGTGAACCACAGGCCAGACTAAGATTTAGATCTAAACCTTGAATTCCACTGTGTACCTAAGCCAGCTGCAGCCATTTCATCCTCCTGGCATGGCAATCAGTAAAAGCCAAATCCCAGTGAATCCCAAATAGCAAATGAGTGTTATAATGTGTAGTAAAATCTCTAGTAGCTGGAGGCTACATTTGGTTTCTCACCCTGAAAAGGATCAGAAGGCTTTATAAGAAGGACTATCTAATGCTGATTTCTCTAGACGCTATCAAGTTGATTTTCAGCCGAGATCAGCACATTTGCAAACTCATGGTGGAAAATGAAAAGATTGGGAATTGAAAGGATATGGGCAGTGCTTGTCCTCATTACACCAACACAGTTTATTGATGTAGGGTGCATTTTCCTATCATTTGGAAAGCGTTAGCAGGGCATCAATGCTGCCTTTCAGAACTCACCTGCCTAATGATGGCTCTCACAGGAGCTGACATTTGCTGTAATCAGTGTAACAGCTGAAGAGAGGTGAGGAGTTCCAAGAAAAGGAAACATGCCCATGTTTCCACTCCCATCTTGGCTGATAAAATAGAGAAGCCTCTGGCTGAAGCCTTGAAATATTCCATTCTTTGTGCCTCTCTGCTATGAGGTTTATATAACTTTTTCTCTGAATTTATGGGAATTTTATCTATGACATCATATTTTTTTAGTGCATATTTGAAATATGCAGTATATTTTGAGTACAAAATGATTTAATTTTTTTTTCCTCAACTACTTGCTATTATACTCTTAAATGTTACTATTTACAGCCCATGCATATGGTAGCAATGTAGGAAACACAACCAATTTTCTATTTTTTACCATTTCAAGTGTTCTTTTCATTACTGTCAACTCAGAGAGGGGGAATTTTATTTCCCTCTTGTCCCATAATCTTCTTCAAAAATATTTTTTTTGTCTGTGTGGTCCTCTTCCAGCATTTTTTGCATTATCTTTCCACCACTATTAAATGTACTACTGCCATCCTGACAATTTCTCACTGCTTCATGCTGTCCAAATAATTACCATCTTCTTATCAATACCCATCATCTTTGACCTTTTAATTTTAATTAATGTATCTTATCTTTCTAATGATTTTCCAGACAAACCTACTTCCACAATTACTGCATTAAAAGAAAGCTGCCAGACTATGTGCAGTCAACAAGTCTTTTCTAATTACTTTTTCTTTTATCTTTTTAACATACTGCAACTGAGATGTTCAGATAACACTGCTGGAGTTACAGCATTTCCACATCTATGCAGGTACATTTGTTTCCTCATTCTACTGCTAATGGCTCTGTCTGTGCCTCTGTTGTCTTCTCCATATCAAGAATATTTTCATGAAGGAATCCTAAGGGTTGATTTCTTGACTCTAGTTTGACAACTGCCTTCCCTCTTTACTTAACTAATTAAAATCCACATATATATGTATTAAAAAACCCATGGGTATTTGCTAAGTGAAATTAAATATGCACATTTTTTTTTAAAAGCATAATAAGATGAAGACAGCTTTCAAGTTCATGATGTGCTTGCAGAAAGAAGTTAAAACTAGCTGTTAAACCTCTTAGACAAAAATGTATTTTATTTTAAAAAAGTCAAGATGGCAAGAGTATTCAAGGTGGTAATTTAATTTTTAGAAAAATTATATGTTGATATAATAAGTAAAAAGTCCTGTTCCTTCCCTGCAATCCATGTTAATATTTGCTGCACATAAAGACAGAAATTAACCTTACATCAGTGTGGCCTTTTCTGACTCCACAAAAAATATTATTTAACTATTTAACTTAAATTAGCTGATATTTCCTAGCTTCTTCTATGATAAAAAACTGCAACCCTCTGTACATAAGGTAAGCCCAAAAGGGAATTTAGTTTTGAATTAAATGCTCCCTATAATTTCAGACATCCACAGGTCAGTGAAACTTTTTCTTCTCCAGTATTTGACGGGCAGCAAAACCTTACCAGTCTCGCTGCCCATCAAATCAGCCTCTCTTTCCAGTTTGACTTTTTGACTGAGTTTCTTGAAGTGCGCCATAGTAATTCCTTTGGAATATAATGATTGGTGCTGATGAGAGATGAATGCATTATAATTGCAGGCTGTCCCAACAGATAGAATGGCCAAAAAGCTATTCAGGCCAAGAAAGATATTTTTGTTTTCCACTGGAATTCTAATCAAGAATAAAATATCTTGTTGACCCCATGTGCCAAGGGTTCCAAAACAGCAGTGATCCTTGAATTATATGTTAGACTGATGGGACATTATAACTGTTGTTTTCATTTTTGTTGTCTTTATATTTTACAGTAATAAAAGCAAAGAGACAAGTTCAGGATAAATCATAACAGTGACAATGGAGGTAGTTAACTGCTTTTTTGTTCACTTGGCAGTACTTTTTTCCTTCTTTTGAGATAGCAGCATTTCTTTGCCACTGTGTGCATCTGAAATTATATAAATTATTATGAAAATGCCCAAATGTGTCAACTTCATCTATTGAAGCTTCATTTATACTTACCCATATAGTTGTCATCGTTGTTAATATTAGTAGTATTCCATTATTGTTATTGTCATTAATTTGTTACATTTGTGGATCTTCTCATGAAGAAAACAGAAAACAAAATAGAAGTATCTCCCTCCTTTACGAGTTACACTCAGCACAATTCCACATAAATAAAGTTGGACTAGAGAAAGGGAATTGAGAAATGTGTTGACTAACTGAAGATTTGATGTAAGGGAGATGAAACCACTTTTATTCCTCAAATCTGTCCTCCTGAAGGCAAGTTTACAGCTCAGTCCTATATATATTCCTCTCCTTCTACAAGGAAATTGTTTTTTCCTTCTTATGAATCAGGTTCCTCTGTTTCCCCTTATCACATGTTTCTTAAAAGGAAATCATCATAATATAATATTTGTCATACACAACACATACATACCTAATTAACTATACAATGTACTGAGGTTTACCCTCATAATTTTTATTCATACTTTGTTTACATAGTTTTCTAAAAGATGTCCCGATTCTTTTGAGGAGGTGTGGCTGCTATCCATTCTTACTAAGGTCTCTAGCACCTAGAAACGGCCTGTAGATTTGTGTCTTTAAAAAAAAAATTGTGGGAAGAAGAGATTTTTCAAGAAGAAAAGATATATCTCTTCTGGACCCCATCACCTGACACAGAGCTGTTGAGAATAGCAGCAATTGTACTCATGATACATTTTACAAGAAAGCATCCCTATTCAAGGAATCCTAATTTCTTTTTGAAAAACACTCCAGTTTCTTCCAGTAATGTGAGACTGCCAATGGGTGAACTTGAAGACCATCAGATTCTGTTTATTCAAAATCTGCTACTGGCCTGCTCCATTATGTTCTCCAAATATTAATTTTTTATGCCTTCATTTGTCAATAGGAAAAACACCCCCAAAATACACCAAAAGACAATGCATTTTTAGAATTTTGGAACACTGATGTATTCTGGCTAATTCTGTAAAGGATAATGATAACATTCCCCTTTTATAGTAAAACTGATAAGACACAGTCTGAAGAAAATTATATATACCTGCATCAAATAGGTTAATTTGAAAAAAATAAGGTGTGTTCTTACTTTGATGAAACACTCCAATTCCCTTTGAGTTCAGAAAGTAAAAACACCAAAGTACTCTCTGAAGAAAATCTACTGAGAATTCTTCAGTTAGAATAATGAACAGCTACCACACAATTAAAGATAGTTCAAATGAGAATTAGAATTATAAATCAAAAAAACCCAAACATTCTTTTTCTTACCTGCTGGTTTACGGGAAAATTCCTGTTGATTTTTTTAATCTATAAAAATGAATAGAGAAATAGATTAGTACTCAGTCACTAGAAGGAAAAACAAAACCAAACAACCCAACTGGATTTTAGACACATATATCAGACTCTTCCTTCCAAATTATTTTCACTAAAAAGACAATAAAATTTCCTGCAATAAAGGGACTGAAACCTTTGACAAACTCATTTGAATAGTGGTCACTTTGTGGCTCATTCTGCTGTTCGGAATACAGGAGAGGTGAAAACATGCAAAATTATTTCTAAATTCTAAACCACTATATCTTTTTTTTAATTAAAAGCTATAAAATAAACTACAATATTTAACTCTACATAAAATTACATCAGAGCAACTAACTGCCAACCACCAAAGTCATCAAACTTTAAGCAAGTTCCTTTCCTTAAGAAAATTTGGGCTGGAACAGATTTGGAAACATCCTTTACTCTACCCTTTTATCCTAGGCATGAAATCAAGTATGCAAAATCAGTTCTGATAATTGTTCAACTAGTTTTTTCTTAAAACATTTAACAATATCCTTAGATGAAAAGTAAAGAGAAAACCAGTCTGAGACACCTGATTCATGAGGAGTTCGTGCTTAGCCCTGCAGTTCGTGGACTCCAACTAAACAAACATTATCAGCTTTCTGACACAGAAGTGCCCTATACAAAAAGAATTGTGTAGAACATACTCATTCCTAGAACTACTAGAACAAAAATGCTGTTTTTTAAGCATAAGTTCTGAAAGCTTTCGACAACCTAGTAAATCTAAAATGTGCATTCATGACAGATACTTAATATCTAGAATAAACACATATTTAAATTAAAGACATTGTCAACTAGGTATCTGTATAGAATGTATCTGAATGATCTGGAAACCACAGGATAATATTAAACTGCTTCAACCAGTCTGCAACATCTTTTTAGAAGAAAAGAAGAATCACCACTGAACTTCCTCCAGTGCTTACAATGTTGTCCCTAAACAATTACACACAGAGATGTTGAGTGACACTGTGTTTCGCAGACTTCAAAACCAGGGTGCAGTGGCAAGCTCTTTGCATTCCTCATGCAAATACTGACATCCCACAGTTTTGTTATCAAAGGATAATTCCCACTGTCAAGAACATGCTGCAAGTAATTTCAGTTGGTTTTCAAATGTATCCTGTGTCAAAATTGTCAGAAGAGCATTTCCACCCTTCCTTCTTGCATGTGCATCAGCCTCAGTTTCCTCCTTTCTTGAATTCTATGTGAGGAAAAGCATTAGAGGCGCTAGGAGATTCAATGGACAAAGAAATAGTATAAAATTAATCCATACAAGAAACCAACTATCTTATATGGTTTTTTAAAATAAAAAGCGGATAAAACCCACATTTTTTGGCAGAAAAAAATATTTCAAGACTTCTAGTATTTATTCCTAAATCAAACATTAATTACTCCAGCATGACAAATCCCTGTTTGTGTTAGTAGACACAAGTAAAGTCCTTATTAAAACCATGTATTTTCATCTAATTTAAGCAAAGACTACAGCAAATAGTCTAAAAATTTTACATTATGAAACAACAATGTTAAGAAAAAGAGATTTTATTTTCTAAACAAAATACTGAAAATATCTGTTTAGTGGCAAGTCACAGTTACATATGAAATAATTTAGGACTGTTTTTGTTTACTTCATACATAAACATTACATTTTTTTAACAGATACAAAGTGCATTAGGTGCATTGTGTACTTTGAATGTTCCTGTAAAATGTAAATACATACTTGAAACATCATTTTCTCATTCAAAAACTTCCAGCTCATTTTTGTAAAGTATGATCTAAGCACCTACATTACATGGTTGTTTTAACTGTTGTTATTTTGATTAATTAAAGCAACCATGTTTATCTTTCAGGTAATACAGTGATTTCTTGAAATGCATTATTTTAAATTCTTTTACAGCTTGAAAAATACATAATAGTTGCTCAAGTCTATCTGAAAATAAAAATTGTTAAGTATGATTAGTTTTAGGAACACCTAAATGTTTATCATTCACTTGAATAAATATTGGACATTACAGAAAAAATGTTCTACAATTAGGCAGCCCACATATGTTCTTCCCAGCATGTTACAGTGTACATTGAGTAAAATTTAATTTCCAGACTTAAAATATTTGGTAATTAAAACCTAAAAGTAAGTATTTTCCATACATGAAAAGAGAGAAAAAAAAATCTTATTACTTTACAGATTACCTGAAAGAGAAATGTTGCTTAAGTCTTCCATAACTTTACTGAACTCATCGTAATACTGAGTTATTAAGCACAATCACAGCACATAACACCACGTAACTGATGTAATTAAATAAAATTTGTTTTCATCAGAGGACACCAGTACAATACACTGCAAATATACATGAATGTAATATTTTTAAATAAAACACATCAGCAGATACTACAGGAAAAAAAAAAAAAGACATTCTGAGAATATTCTTTAGAAAGACGAGTTTACATAAAGCAATTAAAAATCAGGAATGACACAAAAGGAGACACAAGAAGAAGCTAGAAAACAAACTCTTTTCTGAAGGCAAAGACAGTGGAGGCTGATTTGAAGCTAGCAAGAAGTACCTGCTTCTACTTCAAGCACAAAAAACAGGTGCTGAGGGATGATATTCTATTCTGGTTCAATTTCCAGGAAGGCAAATTAGGAAAAAAAATCTAAGAACACCATAGAAAAAGTAATTTGGGATCTGGTGATCAATTCAAGGTGGAAGGAGGAAGAGGGAGTCAAAAAGAAGGTCTCTGCAGTATCTTGCATCTGACAAGCAAAAAGGCAAGTGGCAATGATACAAGACCAATAATGGGATCACAGAATAGTAGAATGGTTCAGGTTGGAAGGAACATTAAAGATCATCTAGTTCCAACCCCCTTACCATGGTCAGGGACACCTTTCACAAGACCAGGTTGTTCAGAGCTTCATCCAGAACTCTGGCTTTGAACGCTTTCAGGGATGGGAAAAATATATTTTTGTGAAAGCTATCAAGGAAGATTGGTTCAAAGCATAAATGATTGTTAATGGTACAAATACATTTGATTAGATATGTTCCAAAAGTTCATCTGGCAGTATGTTTGGACATCATAGACATGAAGAATACTGGGCAGGGAGACGATTTGAAGTGGAACATAATGAAAAATGCCCCATGGCCAAATTCAGTCATTTTTGTGCACTAGATGGTGCAACCACAGATTGATATTTTCACAGTGCCTGCTCTGCAGAGGAAACAAACAAGAACATGGAACAGAGCACTTCTCGGCAGGTACACAAATGAGCAGACTTTGACTTCAGGTGTGCAAATGATTGCAAATGTTTGGGCTTTTTAAATTTTATTACTTAAAATTCTTCATGCCAGAGAAGCAGCAATGCAGAAGAATACTGTTCCATACTATTATCTTTTTGCATGAATTGTAGCCTTTTATTGTTGCTCTCTGCTGAAATATAGCTGATTAAGCTCATAAAAGTTGGGTTTTAAACTTTCACATTCAGTTAAAGCTGAACTGAATTGTTCACTCCTCTGAGAGATACTATTTCAGACCTTCTTTGAGCAAATAGCACATCAAAAACTATTTTCAGTTTCCATATGAGGATTTTAAAGTGTAATTTGAAAACTACTATTTATTAGGGGTTTGTTTGACCTCTCTCTTTGACCTATTTATATTAATGAAATTTGCTATTCCAATTTAATCACTGGATCCCCATGAGATGACGAGGAAATGTATCTTTCAATGAGCACTAAGGACTCTTAAGAAAAGTAAGATCAAGAGATTCCAGGTTTCTCCAATCCTTAAAAATTTAAATAGAGGCAATCAGATGCTTGAAACTCTATGTGTACCACACTTGCTTAGATCCTATTTCATGACAAACTGTATTGTAAATTAGACTCAAAGTTCTAAAGGCATAATAGGAAAGATGATTAATACACAGTGTAAGACTCAGGTATCACATATGGTCCTCTGCAAGCAACAATAACATAGTAAGTGTTAGTTGTTAGGACAGAGATCCTGACAGAGACCATTCCCTTGGAGTACCTAGGGGAACAGCCAAGACAGAAGGGCAACATATGAAACAAGTGGGGACCAGTTCCTGCTCAGTATTTTTCTGACTTAGTCAGTAAATAAGATTCTCCCACACTTTCACATATGACTTGATCTCTCATTTTCTTGCAGACTGTAGATAGCATGTAGCTTTGCAGGTGACAGTAATTTTCCAGTTAAAAAAGAATCCTTCATTATTTTAATTTATGCTAGCCATATATATGGATTTCCCTAAACAATTTAGACTGTAACCTTCTCCATCAATTGTTTGCATTACACAACTGCTGATTTACATTCATTAACAGGTAATTAAAATATAATAGCTTGAGAAGAATGTAAATTCAGTAGACAGTTCTTCATCTCATGCATTGAGATGAAGACAAGCAACAATATATTTTGTGCCATTGGGATGTTAAGTGATTCCAAACAGGAGGAAAGATCATCAAAATTTGGAAGAAAACATGAGTTCATGCTATGGTAATATTATGTTAATGAACGAGTAAGAAAAAGTACATAACACTTGAAATTAGTAGTTGGTTATTCTTACTTTCTGTGCTTGCTAGGCTTTTGTTTGCTCAATTGAATAGGTAAGTTGTGGTAAGATTGTGAAATTTTGTTATCCAAAAGTATATATGCATTGAAAGAATCAGAGAAGATTTGAAAGAAGCACGCAACAGCCCCCACAAAATATGTAATATATTGGTGAATGCGTTCAAATATATGTATAATTGCCCATGGACTAAATATAGCAATTCTTGGTGCTGGTTTTACAAGCTGCAGTAGATTTTAGAGTTCACACTAAAAATCCATATAAGCTAAGTTATGCAAAATGATCAGTCAATATATTCTGGAAGATATGTGAGCATAGAAGTATTTAATGCAACATTCACAACTGCTTCTTGACCTACCAGTGATGGCATCATTCTCTGTTGTGTGTTGATCACATTTTATCAGCTGAATGGTTCAAAGGATAAAAAATTGCGATTACTTCCATAATTTCTAGCATTTTCATGTCTTAGGTGGATTTTTCTCAAGACTAGACACACTGGATTGCAAATACACTCAGCCTGAAGGAACTTAGCATCAAGTTCCTTGAAGGGAGAAAGGGAAAAACTCCAGAATATACGAACAGTTACATAGAGGAGAGGCTTGATTCAACACTGAATAATGCATAAGCATAAGCATGACCTCTGCTTTCGAGTCTGTTCCTATAGATACCTGCAGGCTGAGTCATCCTCACTATGGCTCCTTGATGAGAACAAAAGTGAGAACCAAGATGGTATGTCTCAGCTTATATAATCAATGTTATAAAATCCCTCTTGGGAGCCAAAAAAATACAAAAAGAGATCAAATATTTGTCAAGTTTATAGACAATGAGGACAGAGTAGACATAATTCAGGAAGTCCCTAATCAGCTGTCTGAAGTAGCAGATGGCTGGAAAGACAAAGGGAAATATAATCATTCTTTTGTTATCACCAGACACAGGACTAGATGGATCTTTATTCTGGTACAGTATATAAGTCCTCATGGATCATCTTCATCCTTATGAAAACTAAAATGTTTCATTTTAATCCTACATAGAAGGAGAGGAAGAGAGGCCTGAGATAGTCTTGAGGTGTCATCTGGAAAGCAGAACTCTATAAGCTTCTTTTTAAATTCTACTGACTGCCTTTGTATCAGCCAGTTGTAAAAATATGCAGAGGGCTTCCACGTTTTGGTGAGTTCCAATACATGCAGGTATTTGATAAATATTTTTGGGGCAACAAAATATGGTTACTAAAACTCAGGAATGCACCCCCAAAACCAGAAGTAGATGTATATAAATCATTCCTAAGAGAGGTGTTGCAAGAAAATATTTATACATTGAGAGTTATAATTAATTTAGGACACGTAAAAGCACTACCAAAGCACAAATGGCCATCTGAAATGTGATCAAAAACCTGTATACTATCAAACCTTTCCTTTCTCACTCAAAGGGATTTGGTGATACACTGAACACTACAAGCACAGCAGTAATGGATGGGTATCAGAAAGAAATACCAGATTTGTGCCTATTACAGGAAAGTATAGTGGAAGCCTAAGGACAAAAGCAGAACACCTACTCTTCAAACATCTGTGATGTTCCAATAATAGGAATGCAATTAATTTTACTCAAAATTAAAAAAAAAAAACCAAACATTTTAAGAGTGTTGTGGGGTTTTTTTTTTACTTAACAGATGGATGGCTTCACTTAATGCTGCAATATTTAACAGCCATTCCTAAAACTAGATGCTACCTTAATGACAATATTGCTATTGTGCCTCTTTAAAGAAGATACATGTGTTACAAACACAGTTTTATAACAGTGAATCTCCATAAATAAAATATCAACAGCAACATGCATATTATTAGAGACACTGAAAACAAATTAAATCCAGTGCCTGAAGAAGCTATTATGGTCCCATCTGAAAGTAAGAAACATATGTCTCTGTACTGAAGAAGTATTAGAAGGACTGTGAGCAGTAAGAATTGAAAAGATATGAAAAAAGAAACTGACCCAGAAGGAGACCAGAAGGGATCATTGCTTCAGATAATGAAATGCAACTGGATAATTGTGGCTTATAACATAATAGTAGTTGCTCATTGGAGTATGACTACTGCAGCATCAATCACACTACAAGTAAAAAAAGCTGGTGCTACTTATTACTGCAGAGTAAGGAAGCCATGTCATTTTTCCAGCAGAAACCAGACTACTAAACTGTTAAAAATTGCTCTCTATGTCTCTCCTGGTTTAAAATACCAGATTTCATTACCTCTCGATTTTTCAAGGCAATTAAATAATACAGATAAGTCCAACTTCAATTTTACTTTTCACTTACAATTTCATTACAACATAACATTTAGACAATATAATATCTAGTATATAGTATCTACTTCCAGAATTTTCACAGAATGACAAAGGAAAAGGGGAAAAACTTTAATTTAATGGTAGCCATAGTTTGTCTTATCCCAGTATTTCTGAACACAAGTTGCAAGCACTAATATGAATTTGCTCATTCTATGATAATACAAAAGAACAGAAACATATGGCTGAAAAGCAACTCAACAGATTAAAAGCTGTTTCTCGAACCCATTTGTACAGTCCTGCCATGATGAGTCTCTTAATGCCTCATAAGTCAATCTATTAGCAAATACAGCTCTACTTAGCATTGGAAGTTTTCCTTATATTGAACCAGACTCTTTCCAGTTCCAGTTTAATCCCATTGCTTCTCATGTAATCCATCACAGAACCAAAGAAGAAACTGCTTGCCCTTTGTGTTGTTTTTCTTAAGTTGAAACATTATTCTTTTCTTCAGGCAAAGCGAGTTCCATTTCACCCTGTATTTACTTGCAAGTTCATGCTATTGTCAAAGAAGGCAGAGCCTACTTTGGTGACGCTACTTCTGCATCTGAGCACTGTAGGACACACATTTTTCCTGAATTACCAAGAGGGCTGACTAGCACATTACAGCAGCTCTGACCCCCTCAGCCTTCCTTCAAGAGTCTCGCAGCCACTTTTTATCCACATAGAGTGACACCAAAATCAGTCATGCCTGCATGAATGAGCAGTCCCAGCTAATTGTCATTTGACTAGATGGCTTTGGCAATATCCCTCAGATTCAAGCTCCTGGGAGACAGAAGACTTCCCACAATATTAGGTCCAGACACTAGACCGAAGTTTTCATCACACACAGGAGTGAGACTCTCACGACCAACCAATACATCTCTTCCTCATGGGAAGAATGATCCTTAATCTCACAGTTTTTCCAGCCTGCCAGGCTTTCATTTTATTTTCAATCTACTCTGTCATTAGACTTGAAACTTCAGCTCCTGTGGGCAGCATTGTAATGCATCACTGCCTGAGAAGGGATCATTTCCCTATGAAGAAGACCTGTGAGTTGAAATGTCTTGTTAGCTAGGTTTTTCTCATTCACAGTAGGTGCTACTGTAGATCTTCCTGGCTTGCTAACAATCACCTTCTGCACACCCCCATTCCAGATTTCACTCTCTCTGACAGCTTTCTGATGTAATTTCTCTACCTACTTCTTAAGAGATTTCACCAGCATATACATTACAGCTGAGGCATCTTCCTCCCTCAGCCTTCTTTGGGAAGGGAGCTGCAAACCATAACGCCTACAAATTCAGTTTAAGATTTGGATTTAGACATCTATAGTTTGGTTCCCATCTAAAGTTTCCACTTGAACTGTTAGGAAGTATTGGAAGACAAATACCTCATAACACAACTTACATTTTCATCACAGGTTTGGCTCTGTATGTGATACGTTTGCTGAAGCTCATTACTTTGCTTTTATTACTTCCCCCTAAAAGTCCTATCCACAGCTTTTGAACTGCTTCTTTACTGAGTCAAATGGCTCCTTGCCTTTTAGGTCCCTCTTTCCAACCTGGTCTTTTCTCTGACTGGGCTGAAATACAATACAGAAGATTGTTGAAGACTGCAACTAAACCTGTTTTGTTCCTCTGTCCTGGGTCTATAAGCAGTCTACTGACCTTGCCCATGGAGAGTTCAGAGTTTGCCAAGTTTGCATTGGTTCAGGACTCCTCTCTTCGGTACAGATAAAAACATTTGTAGTTCAGACTCTAGCATTTCATATGACAAAAGGGGTAGTAAAATAACAGAAGAAATGAGGAATTTTATACAGTCACATCATATACAAATAATACTTACACCACAGCATACCAGTCTAAATGAATTCCTGCTGGAAAAATTCATTAAACTGGCCAGTTGCCAGTGGCATAGACAAATACCTTTACCCGAGGCAACAAAGCTAAAGAGGCTTTCTGTAGTCTTTACAGGTATTATATCTTCCACCACTCCATAATCAACCCATTCACTTACTTTAGTTTGAGTGGATTAAATATAAAATTATAAAAACACCTTGTCTTTTTTGTACTGTGTCATATTTCACTTCTTCTGTCTAAAAGAATTACACAATTCTATTCTCTTGAAGCTCTCAGGAATAATAGCAATATTTACAAGACAATTTGGCTGACAGCACCAGATAAACTGCTTGTAAGCTAAAAGAATCTCTTGTTATTACATTACTTAGATAATTTGCTTGACATAATATGAAATAACTGTTGAGAATTAGGTTTACATGATAATTAACATAGTATTAACACAATTGCTAAATTTTATGTTAAAAAAGAAAAAGAAATTTCATATGTCAATGTAAGATAGGTATAAACCTCCAAGTTTTTCCATACCTGTTTCTGCTGGAAGCTCCCCATTCATCTGTATAACTGATCATTTTAAATTTCACTTGAAACACTACAAAATTACTTTGTAGTGCTTGTATATTTAAAAGTCATGTCCTCATATTTTATAAAATACACCCTGCCCCTCCTCCTTACACAGAACTCTACTCTGTATTCAGATTAATCACAGCCTGACTCTAGCACTGTATTCAGTTATACCCTGAGCTGACTTTTAATGAGAAACTCTTTTGCAATAAAGCTTTCACATTGCCATAAATAGGAAAGATTGGATTCTCCTTAACCTCCTTTCTCTTAACAAGCTGCTGAGCCATTAGCTTAAAAAATCTTGAATTTCATTCCCTTCTAAGGGAATAAAGTTCTCCCTATTGATCTCCATCCAATTTTACCTCATAACTAAGAATTCATTATAAAATAGTGTGCAAAAATCTCTGTAAATATGGGTTTTCTCAAGTATCTTCTGATATTTCTGAAAAGGAATACTCAAATACTGATCAATATGGTCAAATACAAGTGTAAAAAGCTGTGTATCAGTGGGACCGTAGATGAAAGGCAGGCAAATGGGTAGAAGATGTCAAGGGAGAAAAAACGACTAGGGTAAAATTTTTTGCAAAAATGAATTAATTTTCAAACTCAGACTTTTTTTTCCTTCTTCTGCTTTCAGAAGTGTGTTAAAGGACCATTTAATTTTAACAATATTGTTAAACTGACACTAGTAATAGATGGCATATTTTTCTTGCTTTGGATATGATCTTGTAATACATAAATAGGAAGAGGTATAACAGTTAAGATCAATGGGATTTTCTCCAATCTCTCATAAACTGCCAATTTATTGGCATTAAGAATGGCTAAGACAGGCACTGAGGGTGTTACAAGCAAATTTATAGATGACTTTTTCTTTAGTGTGCATTTTGGACAGATTTCAGAACAGCAACTCCATGTCTAATTGCATTTCAGCAGTAAAGGAGATTGTTTAGTCAAAAGTATAGATTTTTCCTCTATCAGTATTTCTTGCAGTTCAAACATGATTTAGAAAGGGTCCATAGAAGGGCCACAAAGACAATCAAAGGACTGGGAAGCCTGCCATACAAGAAAAGGCTAAAAGAACTGGGATTGTTCAGCCTTGAAAAAAGAAGGGTTAGGGTAGACCTTATTACATGTTCCAGTACTTAAAAGGTGACTAAAAAGAAGGAGACTCCCTTTTTACAAGGAGTCACAGGGAAAAGACAGGGGTAATGAGTACAAGATACTCCTGTGGAGGAGATTCTCATTAAACACAAGAGGAAAACTCTTCCCAATGAGAACAATCAATCATTGGAACAACCTCCCCAGGGAAGGGGTGGATTCCCCAACTTTGGATACTTTTAAGGTTCACCTGAATGCAGTTCTGGGCATCTTGTCTAGACTGTGTCTTTGCCAAGAAAGACTGGATCAGATGATCCTCAAGGTCCCCTTCCAACCTCGTGTTCTAAGGCTCGATAATGTCATAAGCTAATAAATACAAATAATAGTATCCCACATTTTCAAGATAGCAACATGTGCAAATTTCTCTAAGTTTCAACATTAAAAACAATACTGAAGGAAGAATCATCCTTATGACACTTAAATTACTGGAATCAATCAAAAAAATATTCTTTTTTTTTTCCTACAATGTCTTCTCTCATTACTTTAGGGAAGTTCTAGTTATCTATTAAGGATGTTATCTCTCCTGAAAGAAAAAGGCATGCACACACTTGCTGAGGAAATTGCTCTAGCACTATAGTTAAAATGAAAATCAGGAAACAAATTATTCAACAAAGGTATAATGATGAAGACAATGGCATAAGTAGAAGAACACAAAAGCTATAATTTACAAGTGAAATGCATATGTCAAGCTGTAACAAAATCAGATGCTGTGTGATAAGTAAAATTGTATGTGACTACATCATTATATATTGCCACAATGAGAGAATTAATTGCATAAACTTGACATTATTATAAAACCACTAAAAGTAGTAATATATATATATAAATGATGTGTTATTATATGAAATTAGAACTGAAAAAAGCAACTAGATATCTGAATAATATAATCTCTATTCATAAAGCATAGACTGCTGTGAGAGCATAAGCTCAAAGCCCAAGGAGAAGAAAATCCCGAAGATGAATGAAGGCAGCAATTTCATCAAGTGTAGAATTACTCTTTCACTATGAGTACTAACTGCTCTTAGCAGTAATTAGGTGGATGTTAACACACATATTACAATTTGCAAAAGATTTAGTTTCAAGCTGGTCACAACTGAAAAAAACCAGTAATGAAATAAAGTTCTATGAAGACAGTTTTTACCCTGAAACCATATGCACTGGTTGTTCTGTGCCACACAAAATCTGTAACTTCTACTTTACTGCTATTTATTTCATCTAGAAACTTCCTGTACTTAGCAAATGCATTTAGAACAGAAGCTCAATCTTTTAGGTTTTAAGTAATGTGATGGGGACATGTTTGGAATGTGTATATCTAAAACTCTTCTCACTACCATATACCTAATACCCTCTCTGGTTTCTAAGATGATCTGACTTTATTCAAGATTGTGTCACACATCAATGGTGACAATCATCTGTTTATAATTGACCTTTTGAATAAATTCTGATCAAAAAGAACATTCAATATCTTTTCTTTCTTGTTACTGTCTGCCAATAATTTTCTTTTCCATATGGAGTCAACCAGCCCTTTTCTTGTCCTCTCTGTTATCAGTGGTATATGCCAAAACTATTTGCACTCTTACTGCTTGCCAGCTGAAGAGACGTCACCTTGTCCTACCACATTTCTGGTTCTACATAGACAAGGGATACTTCCCAAGCACACTCTTAGTTACAAATTCTACTGTGTTACTTATTTCTTCTGTTTTGGGATACCAAAAAGTTCGTCATTTAGCCACACCTCTTGCACTTCCTTTTCTTTCCAGTGGACTAGCAGAGCATGCATCTTACAGAAAATATGGCTATCTATCGATTTTTGATTCTAAAAGTATTCATATATGAAAATGTAAAAGAAGTTATTTAGCACTGGTAACACTATTGGCAGACTCTCTTGTGCTCTACAGGAAATACTACTGAAATGACAGGGATAAACACAGTGACAGAGACAAAGAATACAAAGAGCTACTAAGAAGCTGATGAAAGATTGATAAAAAGATTGGCACTGTTGAAAATAATCCCTTTAATAATATGAATTTTTCTAATTTTCTAATGCTTGGGATAGAAGATGCCAACATGAAAAAAAAAGTACCATCATTTTTTAAGCTAAAGGGTAACCTTTCTGGAGCTAAAGGGCTGCATATTCAAATCTAAAGGAAAAAAAAGCATGCCTCAGAGCTGTCATTTGACAACAAAAAACCAACATGGCTAGTGATGCTACACAGACCAGCAATGAGGTGAATTGGTTTATTAATTACTTGCTGATGACCTGGTCAAGATGCAAACTGGCTCCTAAATCACCCCACCGTACAGACTAAGTGGTATTATAACCAGGAGTGAGTAGGGAGTTTCCATGAGTCTGTTTCTAGGGTTTTTAAAAATGTAAGCATAAAACACATAAGATGTGATTTGTTTTGGTTTGGTCTATGAACTTACAAAGGTAAAGGGAAGTGGGTTTTGGATCAGAAGACTAAATAGAGGTCAGAGAGCTATAATTGCTTTAAGCTAGGTTTGGCATACGATCTACCCAGCTATGTAAATGAAAAATTAATTTACTGGTAGAGCCATCTGCAAGCCTAGATGTTCTAGAGAGTTCTAGTTGCTATTTGAACAACAGGGACTACTCTTTTTTTTTTAATTCTAATTGCATACTCTGTTTTCCTGACTGCTGCTTATTATATTTTTGAGATGAAAATGCTGTTTATGGTTACTGTTCGGTAAATGAATGAGCTAATAGCCATACTGCTGCAGCAAGAGTAGTTAGTTTAATTAAGGTGCAGACATACATTGCTAAATAGTCTAGAGAGGTATACTGACTATCTTGTTAAGCACATAACTTTAAAAATAATCTGTTTAAAACAGCTTGTCAACAGCCTCTTAGGATTTGGCTTGTTATAATATTTTAAAATATAGTTTTTGTTTATACAGCAATATAAAGATCCATTTATGTTAATCTGTTGCAAAAGGAAATAATTCTGATATCAAACATGCATACAGACTGTGACTTATCAATTATTTAAAGAGTAACTGGAAAAGAATGTTAGCTCCACAACTCTGTAGGGGTTATGTCAGCCTAAGGACGTATTTCTTCTTGTGAAACACTCTATTTATGATGTAAAAAAAGGAAACCCTTTAAAATTAATATTGCTACAGTTACAAAATGAAAAAAAAACATTTAAATGGAATACACAAACTATTTAAATATAAGTTTGAGGAGCCACCTGTGTTTTTTTGCCCGGCATGGAACAAAATAATTGATAATATATTCACTCCCTGTAACATCTCTATCATACAAAAATATGTACAGGTGAAAGCCCAAACATTGATGTAGTCATTGGTCATTTGTACTTAATTTAATAAATATTAAGCAAAGGATCTTCAAGATTTGTTTCATATTTGCATTTCCATGACTCCTCTTGTAATAAAAAACTTCATGACTTTCTTTCCAGGCATCTGCAGTAGCTCAGGAAAACTCATTTCAACACCTCAGAACACTTCATGGAAGTGACTAATAACAATTAATACATGAAGTGGGATCTGAAACAGTAGAACAGGTGTCTAAATGTCAGGTCTTTTTGCCTCTTTGGCAGAACCTTTCTTTGTGAATGGTCCTGATTAAAATGATAAATGATCCACTTTAGTAAAGGTTTTGAGGATTAAACTTTACATTCCTTTCTTCCCTTTCTAGAGAGAGTTTAGGTTATTCAATCATTTTACTTCCACTATGTTTTGATTACCTCCCTCCTCCTCCATGAATGGGAACCCTCAGTTTATCTTTTTCATACTGCATATATGAGAAGAGGAACATTTTTTTTTCCTTTCTGAACAAAATAGTAAAGCAGAGCAATGGATGCTAGGACTTCTAAATCTACATAGCGGCTGTAGGCTGGTATTCCAGTGAAGAAATATTAAACAAATATATATCTAGAAATACTCAGTAAAACTTATATTTTCCCTATGCAATAATAATGCTGTAATAAGGCTATAATTTTCCCTGGGTACATCTGCACCTGGGAAGGGAAAACAGCAGCCACAATGAATAGAAAAGCAAAGAGGAAAAGAAAAGCAATAAATATTTTTATTTACACACTTTATTCAGCAATGATTGAGTCCATTTCTTGTGCAGACCAAAACATTTTGCATCAATCTGACTTCCCCAAAGTAATTTTTTTCACACAAATTATGCCACAAGTTAAGAAGTTTCAGTACTCGAAAATGGTGCAGAACACTTCATATGAGGCGAGAGCATCTCAAGAAGCATGGATTTTAATTTCTTCTCAAAACCTGAGAGACATTCTCATTAGTTTTTAAAACTTCTGGGAATTGCAAAGGAAGATAGAAGGGAAAAGGGTAAAGAAGGCTTATCTGACTACAGCATTCACAAATACAGAAAATTCCCAGGTGCTACATAAAAGATGCCTACATGAGATCTATTTTTGCTGATCTTTCTCTTTCATGGAAAACTTGGCTGCAGAAATTTATGTGAACTTTTCTCAACCTGCTTGTATATCCATGCAATGTACCCAGCCTTTCAGTTGTGCTAACACAACTGTTTGTGGGACTGCACTGTTTATTAAATCAGAGAACTAAGCTGGGTTAAAAAATCTGCAAAAACAAAAGCTGCACTCTGGTATAGGGAGTGAAGTGTCCAATTTGGTCATGGTAGGTAACAGCAGAGTACCCACCCAAGACATGGGAGACACAGTACCCAGGCTGCAGGAGATAAGTATTCATCTGCTGCACTTAAGCAATACTCCTGCTGGATGAATCCTACCAGACAGTATGAATGAGCCTCCTGTCTCCTGTTGACAGCATTGGTAAGAATTCTACATGTGGCTCTAGAGATAGCACAGAGAATAGCCTCTGGAAGGAGTAGCACAGCCTCAGCCCTGCACTGTCTGCGGAGATCCTTTAGCCAGCAGTGAGGCTGGTGGCATCAGGCTGCAGGCTGAGTAGCACAGAGAGCTCCTGTCTCTCATGTCAGGGTGACTCTACCAACCTGTAGGCTGTCATGGTAAAGTACCCTCTTGCCATTTCCTATTAGAAGTGGGAGAGGTAAGTACTTAATTCAAGGAGAAGGAATTACCCTCCGGAGATATCTGCATTCTTTATATAGTTAATAGGATAGAAGTAACTGCCTGTGTTAAGAGGATGGGTTCACTTCCTTCATGTCTTGAAGACATTTTTTTAATATCCCTTTATTACGTAGGGAGTTTGTGTGGAGATCATCTTGCATTTCAGGAACAAACAGCCATCATTTCTGTGAGATTAGCTAAATTAGAAAGTAGTTATAAAAAGAGAAGTCTAGTTCCTTGGCAATCAGCTACTAGAGAAGAACTGCTGAAACTCCTTTGACAATGTTAACTTGACTGAATTATGTGAGAAGCCCCAGCATGTTGACACGCCACAGGAAGGTTTTCATCCTTTTTATTACCTTACAAAATTGCTTTAGGAAATAAACATAGTGAAAACAATATTTTCTCCTAGGCAGGTAACACATTTTTCCCCAGAGTAAACAGCCATAAACTTGTGTGTTTGTTCACCAACAGACTCATAAATATTTTTGGAATTTGAACATATACTATTTTACTCTGGTTTTTTATTAAGATTCATCATCATCATCATACAAACAGGAAACTAATGAAACATGCAAATATATCACATCTGCATAGATTTGTTGTACAAATTCAAATCTACCTCTGAACAATGAAATCTGTTATTTGAATGGTCAGCCTATAATGGGCACAAGAACACTTTTTACTGTTCTGTGTGGTTTCAATGCATCACACTGGAAGAGAAGTAGAATATCTACCAGTAATTAGAAATATAAATAAGGTTTGCCTTCTGACTTTTAAAAAGTAGCCTTATGAATAAAATTGGAATTATCACGTCGATAAGTTAAATTGTGTATCTGCATTGACCTAACATCACCTTTCTGCTAATACAGCTAAAAGTAAGTGTAAGGATTAACACAAATCAAATTCTTCCCCAGTTGCATTTTATGTTGTATTTTATGACACTGAACCATTAAGTAGTCACAGGTGAGATGGACAGGCATTCTTTAACTGCCTGGTTGCCTCCTTTCCAGCAGTATTTTATGATTTCTTCATTCTGTGTGTCTAAAAATTAGTGACTACCTTTCCTGCCACAGCAGGTCTCATACAAAGGTAGAATTTAGGATCCTGTTATGTACTCTTTAGCACATAAAGTGCTCTCTTGACAAACTACCCAAGCATAACTGGTAATTGTCTCATAAATAGCAAAAGTGGGGAATAAGAATTACATGATTACATGCATCAAATATAAAAATATATATTCATTTTAATAATGATCAAATACATGTGATTAATAGCTTCTGAGACTATTTCGTATAATAAAGGATTGCAAGCTTTATTTCAGAAAGAGATGGAGCAACAAAAAGTTGTTTTATACAATTTTTATAGATTTAGTCCAAAAGCTGTATCAAGTGATTTCATAAATGCAGTAAAGAAATATCTCCTTTGATTCACTGTACTACAGTTCCTGACTGGTACAATTAGGCAAATACCTTTTTATTGTCTGCAAAATTATTTAAAAATTTGTAAAAAGTTAGAAAAAATGGAGAAAAGCAGAAACCTCTCATGCATCCATTATAAACAGTTCAAAAAGGTAGTAAATCTCAAAGGAAATTGATAGTTTTTCAGTGCAGTAAGTCGGAGAGTACCATGCACTGGGAAATGAGAATGAAACAAGGTGTTTCATTCTCAGTTTTCCAAGCCAGACTTCATGATCTCAATGATAGTCTGAAACAAGTTTTGGATTAATTCTCTCATTCTCTGAAATAAACAATCTGGTGAGAACACCAACAAAATGCCCTGCAATCATATTGGTGCCCACACAGGTGATCAGTACAGCTATAATTTCAGACATTTCAGACTTTCCCCACTGGTGTTTGCCACTTAACTACTCCAGTTATTTTTAGGTGATAAAAACCTTGTCTCAGAGTTTCATAATAACTTTTGCTAGCAGAGAAATGGCAAGTCACAAGTATTTGGGGCTCATTTCCTCTGCAGCCTAGTGATCTTTTGTTGTTTGACTATCAGGGTTTATTTGCTCTAACCTCTTAAACCTGTCCTGGAATGGCTGGAATTCCTCTCTTCTACCCCACACCTCTGCGTCTTCCTCTGATTCCATTCTGTTCCACAGGCAAACATAAGCTGTGCACTACTTGAATGCACTTGCTCTCTAAGGCACTTTATGAAGCAAGACAACCAAATGGAGAAAGTGCTTTCAACACATTAGGCTACTAATAATGTATACCCTGAGGTGTTTTATAGCTCTTTAAGTGCATTTAAATTTCTTTTAATTCTTTTTATCTTTTAATTCTCTGGTTGTGGAAGAAAGGCAAAACTTTTCATGTAGCCACCTTTTAAAAATATATTTTAAAAGTAAGAGGAATGGATGTCAAAACAAGTTAACATTGCTTTAAATACAAATAATAATATTTGTGTTTGTTGTGGTTTTTTTAAGATAGCAAAGAAAAGGAATACAAAAAGAAAGGTTATTATAGCCTAGCCTCCCACTTCCCAGTTGCTATTTTATCAACAGCAATTTGTGATTCAACAGCACTTTTAACACATTATCACTGAAAATAAACCAATTGTGGAATATTGAACATTTTACTGCACGACAAAAACTAGGTTACAGTAGCTGGAAGTCTCCAGCTGCTACTGAAAGGGCAGCTTGGCATTTTGGCATGAAAGGGCAACTTATAATGAGGCCTTTCTTCTTCCATGTGTTACCTCTCTGCAACCCCCCAAATGGCTTACCTGTATTCCCAGTTAGACTGCTCCTATTTCCTTTATTCTTGTAATCATTTTTTGCCACTTAAAATCAATCAAGAGGTGTTGTTTGGTTTTGGTTTTTTTCCCCTAAATGACAGGCTTCTTGCTACCTTTCACCGGGGTGGAATTTTGAGAGCAAGGATGATATTCCTCCAAAGTATCTTGTAACTAAACAGATCATAGTTTATATTATAAAGTGTTAACTTAAGCCTTCAATAATAATAGAATGAGGGAAGAGAAAGAGTCTCAGACCTTCATATAAATCTGCAGAGAATAAAGAACATATTGAATATTTATGTTTTGCTTTTATTTAAATACTAGCACAAGGATAAAATTTAGACTTCTCACAAAAGTGGATGAATCAAAGTGCAGGGATTCTTTACTGAGTGACAGCATCTTATAAAAAACTGCAAAAATATTCTCTCTGCAAGAATGTTGCTTTTTTTGATTAAGATTTACATTAAACTGGTAAATTTAAAAGAAGGACTTTTGTATTGTCTCTAGGGACATTGCTTCTCTTAAATTGCGTTTTAGAGTTCTATATAATACTAATGCAGATGTTTTTATCAGATATTACTGACCACTGCAAAAGTTGTGTAATTGTATACAGCAAAACAGAAAAGATATTATTAAAAATGGCATGAATAGACATAACATTTTGGAGAAACAGAGAAAGAAAATTTAATTTATTTTGAAAACCCATCATGAGTACTTGAAGTCTACACTGTATATTCCAAAGCAAAACTGCAAGACTGCATGTCTCTTTGATGAGTGCTGTCACCATAATCAGAATGTGTCAAAACAAATGCTCCAACTATGAAGACAGAAGTTTCTTGTTACAAATTTTCCAGATAATAAATTTTCTGGAATAAATATTCTTGAAGAAATATTTCTCAAGTAAATATTATTTTCTTGCACTGTTTTCCTACCTGCCATATTGCCCTTTAGACTCAGATACATTACAGAAATGCAGATGAAACACGCTGGAGAAACAGCAATACAGTTTGGCAAGACTTAAGTTTCTTTGCAGCTAAATCAGTACATCTAAGAGGAAATTAAATCACCCATAATTCTGTAAAAAAGGTACAAATAAAAGGTTTGTAAAATAAGACACACCTCAAATTGCCGAAAACACAAGTAAACATCAGATAAGGCCATATGTAATGCTTGATAAATATGACAAGCATTTAGCATTTAAATGTGACATTCATCTAGGTTGAGCCTGAGATGATGGACAGCTCGCTTGACCAGTGGCACTTTTCGGAATTTCCATATTTAAAGCTTGGAGGAGACAGGAAGTCCTCTCTTTTCGTTTTGCTGTTCCTGCGGGAGGGGGGAGGAGATGGGGGCTGGAGCCGCTTTTTTCCTGGAGCGGCCTTGGCCTTCCCCCCCACCTCCGCCCAGTGCCGGCGGGAGGATCCCTCAGAGCTCGGCAGCTGAGGAACAACTATAATTGCTGCAAGTAGCTGCAACATCCAGCAGAGGCTTTTGNGGCTAATACGGTTTTGGGAAACCACGGATTGCAAAGGAAACCTCTGTTTCCTTAACTAGTGGAGAGATTCTTGAGAACTGTGAATGCTGACTGGGAATTGTGTGGTGTTGCCCTTTGTGCTGGTTTGGGGAAGAGAAAAGGAGGAGGGGGGTGTGGGAATAAAAAGAGGGATTTTGCTTTGATTTCTTATTATTTTCTTTTCTCTTTTAATTCTGTTAATAAACCTTCTCATATTCTTTAAGTTTTGAGCCTGTTTTGCATTCCTCCAAATCTCCTATCTCACAAAAGATAAAGAGGTGAACTGAAACCACTACAAATTTGGTGTTTCTGCCCGGTTTAGAACCAAAACCACTACAAATTTGGTGTTTCTGCCCGGTTTTAGAACCAAAACCACTACAGACATAGAAACAAATGTGGTTTTAATTGTATAGCTGATAACAGCCTACATTAAAAAAAAAAAGTGAGGAAAAGTAGTGATTTAGGTTACGTAATCCTGATGGTGCACTGACTACAGTTACTTATGTAGATCTACATGCCTTAAGAGAATCATATATGGAGAAAAATGGCAGTAGTATGTTACAAGTGTATCAAGTGCTGCTTCTTAAATTTTCCAAGAGACCTCAATATCAGTACTGGAATGACTATCTGTATAGTCTTCCCCTTACAGGGTTGAGAATGGAATGCAGAACAAAAACTCAGTCAGAACACTGTGAGGACCCGAATGGCTAATACTGCTTTTAAAAGTGTTGAATGTGTATTAACTTAATAATGCCCAATTTATCTGAGTATTTGTGCCATGGGAAATGTGAATCATGTATGTAAAATATTCTATTAGTAATACTTTGTAGACTTGCTATAATTCTCTGTTGTTTTGGCCTTCATTTTATAATGCTTTTGACTTCTAAATTACTGATTATTTTAATTTTGCAATACTACAGAGTATAACATAAGAGGTTTGATACTAATGTTGTTATTTTTCGATTTTCTTCAAACATGCATAGCTGAGTAACCAAAAAAAGTTAAATATTATTGTAATACACAGATCATAAGGCATCTAAGAGCATATAATCCCTGAAAACTAAAAAATTACTAACATTAGAGCATTCTGATGGTTTGCCATTGTATTTTAACAAAAAAATTAAAAAGTGAAATCTGTTCACTTCATGGGAGTGATATTGATTTATTAATGTAATATAACATTCCAGTATGTTCTTACTGGTGGTAGTATCCACCATAAAAAATTAAGCGTGTTTTACTAATTTCTTTCAATAACTTACTAACACTGAATGTAGACCTGTGATATTTTATTCTTCTTAGGAATGGAACAGACTGAATTAGTCTAATTAGTTTTCTTCTCCTGTTTTGTACTCTTTGTCTCCTCTTCTACCTAGTGGTTTAAAGAATCCTTGTGCCCAAACTTCAACATTGTAAAGATGAGGTATTGCCATTTTCTTTTTTCCAGTAAAAGCGAAACAAATATATTTGTTCTCTTAGCAGCCGTTTCTTCCACTGGGCACTACATTTTAAGCATAAGATTAAAGTTAAATTGAACTTTTAAGCTTTGTTCAAAACAAAGGCTTAGGTTCTGGAAAACACATCCATTGTGCCAATACCCAATTTGTAGACCTCTTAATCCTACTGCTTTCACGCTATTGCTATGCTTCTACCATCAACTATGTGTGCCTCATTAATTTCACTATTAAAATGCAACATAATGGGATAAAGTGAAGTTACTGTGAACTAAATCTTGTAAGATCTTGTGGGCATTCTCAAGATAATCCTAAAACTTTTTGCCAAATCCTGCTTAGCAACTTACCTCAGCTGCCTGTCATTCCTGTCTGATGAAGTTCACGTTGTTTCTTTGCTGTCAAGTGCTGGCTTCAAGGTAAGAAGCATAAATGTGTAACTGTTGCAGTGTCTCTCACAGAAATGATGGAAGAGGAAAGGCAAAAGAAATATTATTGCCCTCACTATAGAAAACTCTGCAACAGAGAAAGCAATGGGCAAGTGACAAATACTGAGTTGGGAGGATAAATCCCCAAAGATTCTATGAAGCTATATCCTAGAAGTTGCGAATTCATATGTCTTTTTTTAATTATTCCTCTGTTACAAAGACCTAAAATTTTACTGTACTAAACCCGTTTAAAAAATTGTGTTTAAGTTCCTTGACAACTGCAGAACATGATTTAGGGATGTATTGGCAACCGGTCATTCTTTATAGAGCACGTGATTTTGGATTATTTTCTTAGACTCTTCCAGAGTATAATTTCTTTAAAAGCTACATGACCTATTGGATACTGTCATCCTAAAGTTCTTTAACAAAAGAGATGTTAAAGACAAGAAATCAGTATTGATTACCACTGAAATTAATACAGTTTAAAAGTTCATGGAAAGGCAAATAGTTCACAGCTGAATTGGAACAACTGAATTCAAAATTCCTACTCAGAGCATTAGCAAGAAAAGAAGAAGCAGCTTGTTCCATTTTAATTGGCTTTGGCCAGCCATCCAAACTGGTAACAAAAAGATGTAGAACCTCATCAGCTCATGGAGGAGTTAGAGTTTCCATGCCCAGGTTCAATTTAACATATTCGGATTTCAGCACATGAACTTCAGTACCAGGATTGCTTAGACTAAAACTTCAAGTTTAATATAACCCTTCGAGTTTTTGAGGCTATTGATAAAATGGGTGAATTTTTAACACAGATGTAATTCATGTGACTCAAGTGCAAGAGGAATCCATCTTCAGAAATGAATGATCTTTATAGATTCATCACCTCATCAATTACAGTGTGATATTAAGTCACTTCCAACAGTGCATTTGTATATTATGCATTTTGCTTGCATACCAGTATACAAGCCCATTCATGTTGTGTAATTTTAATGTGTTTCATCTCATGTGAGTGAGTGCTTCTTGGGAGCTAAAGAAATTAAAATTAGCAATATCACTCTCAGTATCCTTAAAACAGTGGAGGATACTTGTGCTAACCTCCTGAAGACGTAGAAAAAGAGTGCATACCTGAGGTCTGTCTTTTGATGAAAATCTGAAATGAAGTAAACTACATCAGTCAGCCTATGGATTTTTTTTTAATCTCTTCTTAATAGAATATAATTTTCTATATCTCTGCATTAAAATTTTAACTATCTTGTTGCATAATAATACGAGTTCTATCTCATACTGTACAAAGATTGGTAGTCTAACCACTGCAGGGAAAATGTGTTTGCTTGCAGACACCACCTTCCAGCTTCCATTCAGTTAGCGAAACTGCCTTTCAAATATGGTGATGATGTCAAGGCATTTTGGTTTTGCTTCTACTCCTGCATTTCTGTTACCTTCTTGCTCTCTGATAGATACTGGCTATACTGCTGATCCTGCAATTCAGTCACATCACATTTGTGCCAGATGTGGACATATTAGATCATGAAAGAAGAGTTTTTGACATTATCCTTACAAAAATTTAATTGAATGTAGGTTCAACAAGGTGCCTTGGGAGGCAGGGACCCATATTTCATAACTGTTAGGTATATATGGGAATATAGGACTTGGTTTTCACATTTTTGGGGTTTGAACCACCAGATAACTTTTTCAGCCAGTTTGTGTGCGAAAAAGTAAAATAATTCAGCTCTTCTGACTGAGACTGGTATGCTTTTTTTTTTCCCCCCACCAAAAATATCCAGGCATTTCCTTGGGAGATTTGTTTATTCAGAGAAACTCGCTTTGGCCCCTCAAAGACACCAGTGACAGGGTATATACATATCTCCTTAGGTATCAAGTATGAACTCACCACTCTAGGGTCCCTTACCAGTCAAAGGAAAGACAGACATATCCTGAGGGAATTGATTTCATTATAAAATGGACGTCAACAGTAAATAATAAGATTCACTCTTTGGATATTCTGCTTTAAGACATCTAAAGTTCAGCAAGAGAAATATCACCAAAATCTTCAGAGTCCAGACTTGATACAAGGGTAAAGGAAATGCTTTCAGAAACACTCTAGTTGTTATAGTCCTTTTTCTTACTTTCTTTCTGCTTCCTTCTTTTTCAAAAGGTAGACAGATGTGAGAAAGAGCATGTAAGTTACTATTTCTATGAGCTACATGGTACTTAAATGAAACAAATTATTTTCTAACCTCTAGATAGAAATGAGAAGTTAATTGAAACTAAAAAACAGTCAATTTATCCAAAGAAATAAATAAATTCCTTTACTCTCTTTGTTTCTTTGGCACTGGATGACACAGTAAGGGAGAAAGAATGTGAATAAATGCCTCTCTCAGAAGAAAAAATGCTAACTTTAACAGTATGTGCATGTCAATAATCATCTTGTAAAGAAAGAAAATGCAGGGACCTCTAATCACATAAAATCATTCTTCTGTGCAACAGTTTGGGGTTTTTTCCCCTCTGTATTCTTAATGTTTCTCAGAATTACTGATCATGTATGCTGTCAAATAACTAATTCTTCCTGGAAACTGACAATTTCAAAGAAAAGTATGTTACAGGGAAGAGAGTGTCATTGTTTTCCATAAATTCATAAGAGCTATGAACAAATAGGGCAGTTCTAAAAATAGCCGCATGGATAATTATCACAAGCCCAAACTCTCACGGCTACTTTAAAGGATGTCTTTGGGATAAAGTAAGTACAAAGATTGGCATAATAGTCACATACATTAGGCCATTTACCTTTTATAAAACATTAGATAAATTCTTCCTGTATTTTATGGAAATTAGTGTAGAATTATAAACTGTACTCAGAAAAAAAAAATCACGTAATAACATTGCATTGGAAACTTCGAGTTATGGTAAGTAACCATAATTATAGTCTCATCAGAGCTAAAGTATTTAAAAATACCTGTAAAATTTAGGTGCCTCTGTCTATTGTTACAAGCAAACAAATACACTGGCTTAAGTAGCAAGAACCATTAGTAAAGATGAAGTAAAGATAGCAAGAGAAAAATACCCAGAAGCCTCAATTGTCAGGATGCCTGGTGAGACAAAAAAGGTTCTACATAGCAACAGCATTTTAAGGATGAAAAAACAGCCATAAAGATCGCTGGTACTGCATGGAAGCTTGCAGATGGCAGATGAATTCATGTCTGTCATGTTTTTATAATACAATGACTTTTACATATTGCTGCCAGATGGAACATAGTTTTACATCTTGATTATAAATCTCCAAGAAATACAACTTCCTTCAACGTGTTCCCTATATTTGAAACAAAAGCAAATTCAGAGACAGATTTCGGAACCTAAAGCAGATTTAAGGAAATCTGAGAGAATATAAATTAAATCCTCAAGAGCTTCCTTGTTATAACTCAATTCAAAATAATGCAGTTCCCCATGTGTTCTCTATTTTTGAGGAAAACCAGGGAAGGTGTCATATGGATTTCTATACAGGGAGAATTACATGTTCATTTTAAAATGTAAATACATCCCAGGTGGGTCCAGAACAGCTCTCAATCAAACTTAGTAGTTTGGAAAAACGTTTACATAACATTTATTCCTGCTTCAAGAAAAAGTGGTATCTTTTCCACAAGCTCAGATCATAAGAGTGAAGTGCATGAAGCATAAATGTATTCAATCATTGCTGATAATGAACACCTGTATCTACACCACAGAAGCACCTCACCTTTCCCATTGTGTTAAATGATACCTACACAGACCTAAAATCTAACTCTGATCTGGTTATACCAGTTTCTGTAGAGATGTGCTTTCTCAAACTATGAAGAGAGTACAGAATTTTTGTATTTTATGTGCGTTCATGCATCACACCTGGCTTCGTCCTGTGTGTCTGGTCTTTGCTTCTAATCCAAATTGGTATTGCTAAGAAGTGAATAACTCTGATAGCGATGAAGTGAACTGTGTGACTGTAGGGAAGAATATTTTCCCATTCAATGATTTCTCACAGAGTCTGATTTGACGACAAACTTGAGTTGACTTCTCTCAGACAGCCTCAAGCACTGTTTATATGCAGATAATTCTGTGTGTGAACCCATTAGGCTTTTATGACAGTTATAATCAAATATGATTGGGAAACCTTCTGGCTTACTTGGATCCATACTTACATTGTGCTTTGTGAGGTTGGAAATGTTACTTGCTATTGCTTGTAGCCAGTCAATACAGTCTTCAGCAGAGAGACACTGAATTATTCCACTGCAAACCCCATCCACAGCAATTACTTGGAACGCATTTTGCCTGTAGACATATCATAACAGATCAGGTCAGATGAAAATTTTATCTGTTCTAGCATATCATCTTAACAATACTTGTAGAAATGCTTTTCTTTCAACTACAACGAAGGTCAGCCACTGAACACTGCTAAAATGTTGGTTTTCCTGTTTTATAAATACCTGACATATTAAAATGATCATGCTAAAACGTCAAATCGGACAATATTAAGCTTCCATAAGGCTATAAAAAAATTCCATAGACCAGCTCCACAGAACCTTGACCATCAGGCTGTACAACCTCAGAAGCTGAGCAAATGAAAGACCTGATGCATAGATAAGACTTAATACTTTAATACAGCAGGCTACAGAGAAGGAAAGTGTACATTGGAAACTACAGGCAATAATTTGGGAAATTCAGTGAATACCAGTATCTTTTTCTCAACACTTTTGTTTCATTTTTATAATAGAGTGTCTAAACACAGTTGGATTACTGTCTGGATGGCCCTTGTTGGCTGCTCATGCTTATAGAATTTTGTTTCTCTTCTGAACTACTGATTGAAAAGTTGGAGAATTCAAAATTGATCAGGTAGCATTAATGATTTTTCCAATTGCATTTCTGAATATAGGATCATTACCAAAATAGACTCCTACCTTTGCCTCTACCCCAGCACCAATCTAGGCATACATACAAAAATCTATCATGCATTATAGACTGATTTTCCACTTCCAGGCACTGAATAATTATAGAACAAGAGAAAATTTTCAGATGCTAAAGCAGTAACAGATGTAATTTCTTCAGTAAATAGCCTCATTTGCTAAAAGCCCTTGTAAGGCTCACAGGTCTCTGTCTTCAAGACCAAAAAACCTCAACAATAATCCATATCCCAGAGTACGAGATTACTAAGCACAAAGAGAATACCAAGTTCCACTGCTGGTATTCTGCTACAAACCCAACTGCTAATGATCAATTAATGGTTTAAGATTAAGTACATCATTCAGATTCTTTGAGAATGGCTCAAGCAAAGTGCCTGTTATCTTCAGAGTAAAACTGAGTGTCACTAATATGAGATCTGACATCTGAAGACAGATAGCAGTTTTGAAAAGCTGTTTGTTTGGGGTTTTTTACCTGTTAAAATTTTATTCTAGCTGCATAGAATGTAAGGCTAATATCTATCTTCACTGCATTCATATTGAGAACAGACTGTTTCTTCAGTCAGGAGAAGCAATAGAAATGAACTAGAGCCATGTCTTTGCTCTGAGAGTTCTAGCATGAGAATCAGCTTTTGCAGGATAATGAGGCTTATATTAACACCATCTTGCAGGGATCTTTGGTTTATTTAAATCCAGCAGTTTCATTGTCTTTCACACAGGTAGTGATTTTTCTTTAAATTCCCAAAAATACCAACCAAGACAGACTTCTTTCAGAGAGTCATTTTCACAATAATTCCAGTCAAGTTTTGAGGAAGATTTATTTAAAGAATCTTCAGGTAATGTTGCTAGCATTTATTTATTCTATCCTTTATTTTAGATGGTCATAAATATAAATAACAAAATTTTCCAGAATAAATTTCTAAATCCTTACATGAAGACCATAGCATGGACTCAAAATTGTTGATTATCTCTTTAAGAAAAGTAGCACTGATTTCAGGACTCACCTTGTTTCTACACAGTCTATCATAAATCAAAGCAGGGATCCAGAAATCTATTAATATGTGACATTAACACAAGCACAAAAACCCCAGTAGATTCCAGATTCAATCCTGATGCATGAATTTCCCTTACACTACAAACACAGTGAATCTGGTGCATTTAGGGCATCAGATTTTTCCTATTGCTCCTAGGAATTTGATCTGCAAAAGTACAAAACCATTCATCCATAATGTTACTACCCAAGTTTCAATAAACACAGATAGTATGATACATGGTTACCTAAAAAATTACTTGTGAATGCATCTTGGCAGTAGATAGCCTTAGATTATTGTAATAGTATTTTCTTGAATGAGACTACCAGCCCAAGTCCACAATACAATGCAGACCTGAAAACATAATCTATTAAATACATATTTTGTACTAAATGGGACAAATAGTAGATTAATCACTTTATAATACACAAAAAATTGAGATTGGATAAACATTTACTCAACTACACATTTCAGGTTCTGTGACTTCTGGAACTCAAAAGCTATATTTGAAATTAATAAACTTTGCAAGATTAAACTCAATGTCTTCTAGAATTCTGTATGAATACCCCCCAGAATTCTGTATGAATACTCTCCAGAATTTTAGAGTCTGAAGCATTCCACTGGAAAAGCCAGAACATGATTATGAGGTTTAATATTGTACGTGAGAACGATATATTTCTATATCAAACTCTGAAATACAAAAAGTTATTCAACTTTACATAGTGAAAACAGCCTTGTAAATACTAACTACAGAAAATGTAATGAATTAGCTTCCATTTCATGTTGCTTCCTTATATTATCTTTAATGTCCCTTCTTTTATGTTGCTGTTTATAGCAGTCTCTTTTAAAAAGTATGTACCTTTCTCTCATAACAAATTCTGAAGGAGAGTAGCATTTAAAAATGTTTACAGTAATTTAAAACAGTCTTACAAACTAGCACCATAAAATGTTGGTTCTATGCTTTTAGAAAATCCCACTTCCTCTCTCATATGTATCCTGCATTTTTGGTTTTTTTAAGACTCTTACTTCCTCATGTTAGATAGAATAGAAGGACACAAGGAGAAAATTATCAGAGTAGTTATTCAGGGTTTGAGTATGAGTCCAGGTATTTTGTTTTGTATTAATGTACTTTTACATTTATTTTCTAGAAATTCAAATCTCAGGAATATTGTTACTACCTAAGAAACTTTCTTTGCTATGTTCTATAATATGAACTTTAAGCTTGTTTTTTATTGATGCAGAAGACTGAATTTTAAAACCCTTGGCCTATGAACAGCTGAATATGTGCTAATTTTCCATGTGAGTAGTTCTATTCAATTCAATACCTTATCTGAAGTATACAGTAGAATAGATCTCAGATTTGACTGTTACGATTTTGGGCCCTTTATGCTTCATTGTTAAATATGGAGCTGAAAGCTTTCCCAGAATTTAGCAAAACACCTCCTGCCTCTCTGGTGACTTTATTCTGCTCCAGTTCAGTTCAGCCAATAAGCCTTTGCAGCCTGTGGTTTACACCTTGCCTCCCTGGCCCAGCCATTGTTCCTCAACAGACCGAGCTTCATGCAGCCAAGTAAATATGATCCTGCTATTACTGGTCAAAAGCTGCAGGCTGGCTTTAGCTCCACAATGATCCACAACAAGTATTGCCTAGCCTGCATTAATTTCAGCTCTGTGAATAGGAGAAATGGCTGGCAGACCTAGGAAGTGTAATTCTAAGAAACAACACTTAGAAGAACTTCCTAAGAGTTCTTCTCACTTCCTAAGAACCAACTGAGGCAGTGGACGGCTTTTGTGCAACTTTCAAATGTTTACTGAATACCAATGAGAAGGAAGCAGGCTGCGAAAAGAAACTATAAAATTAATTCCATAAAAATTCCAAACAGATTGAAGAAGATCTCTCTTCCCTCAATTTCATAGGTCTCCTAGGTGATTGACTAGAAGAAGAAATTATGGAGTAACATGCTCTGTACCTGTACACATCTTTCCTCCAGTTAATGCCTTTACATACTGAAGCTCACAGAAGTATTTCAGTATGAGAACTTCATTCTTATATATACAGATGATTAATGAAACCATACAGTACCTAGATGTTTAAAACTTTTAATAAATATGATCTTATATACATGCCTTGTTGGACTTTGTAGTTATTTACATTTCTATTTCATTGCTGTATAAACAGTAATCATCACAGAATATTTTTGTCTTCCTTCCTAACTTCTTCTGATTTATTAGGATAATATTAAATTAAACAATGACAAGTTCTAGGTCTGTATTGGGTCTTTCTGAGATGAATTTAATTTTCCCCACAGCAGCCCTCATAATGTTGGGCTTTTTATTGGTAACTAGAAAGGTATTGATTACACAACAGTGTTTTGGCTACCACTGAGCACTGTTGGCACAGCATCAGAGCTGTCTCTCCAACATTCCCTCCCCACCAATAGGCTGCGAGAACAAAATCATGGGAAGGGAAATAGCCAGGACAGCTGACCCAAACTGATTAAAGGGATAGATATTCTATACCATATTACATCTGCTCAGCAATGAAAGCTAGGAAAAAGGAAGAGGAGGGACGGTATTAATTAATGATGACACTTGCCTTCCAAAACAGCTACTATATGTACCAAAGCCCTACTTCCCAGGACGTGACTGAACATCACCTGCTGATGGGAAGTAAAGAATAAATATTTTGACTTTTTTGCTTCCATGTGTGGCCTTTGCTTTTGTTTTATTAAACTGCCTTTATTTTGACTCACCAGATTATTTCCATCTTATTTTCTTCCCCTTCATCCTGTTGAAGAGGGGAGTGACAGAGAAGCTTGGTTGACACTTGGTATCCAGCCATGGTCAACCCACCACAATGTCATAAAATTAAACCTGACTATGAGCTTTGGACAGCTATCCCAGTGATTGTGACAAATTGGCAATGAATTTAAACATTAAAAAATGCAAAGTAAAACATGGGAAAAAATAACCTCAGCTATATGGAAACAAAAAAAATCCCTACTGTAGATACAAACAGGAAGCAAACTACAAGAACTGGGAGATGCTTATGAGCTCAGGCTCTTGCTCACAGTCCTCACCTGAGTATGGTTGCAGCTACTCCTGTGTCTGGACAGGTATCCCATTGATTTGGACCTGTAGACTGATTTCCCATCCTAAACTGACCCCCACCTGACCATGATGGACTCCTCTGAACACTGTCCCTAAGCCTTCTCTGTTCCTCCATGGGGAGCAGCAGGATAGGATCTTTGTCTGCATGGACAATGCCTTGTCCAGCCTCACTGCCACCCTCTCTCTTGGCTTAATTTACCCATGGGGCAGCCAGCCCTTGCTGCTCCCAAACAAGATTATTTCGCCCAATGTAGTTTTCAGATGAAGTATTTAACACAAACAGAATGAAATACATTTTAAAAACATAATCACATTGCAGAGCTCAATGCCATAATACATTGCATAAAAAAAAGTCATAAAAATAAGCAACTTAGAAAGCTTTTGAGGGCAGGAGCATTAGCAGCTATTAAATATGATGAGTATGTTTCATCTCAAACTGCAAAAGGTGCTGAGCACTAGATGCACTAGTACAAAGATAACCCATCGTCTCCCCACATACCTGGTCCCAGCTGATGTCAGAGGAGAATATGAGCCAAGGTGGACCTAGACAGACCTTTATGAAACCTCTTATGTTTCATGTCTCTGGCAGCTGCAGTGGAACTAACAATGCAGTTTCTCCAACAAGACAACTCCCTAGGGCATGCATCTGTCAACCAAGAAGTCAAGTTTCAACCTTGAGGATTTCTTTACCTGCACAAATCTGATCCTGGAAGGTACTGGGAAAATCGTGAATGAAGAAGTGGTATTAATCGAAGATCGCACCACCTTTTCTCCCACCTAAGTCCTGGGGATGCTGGCCATGAGGAACATGATAATGTATCCTGAAAAACATTAAAAGATCCTTCTCAGTTTTGAACTTCATTGTAAATACTCATCAGATTTGGAAAGAAAGAGATAGACTTCAAAGACTTTATATTTCATTTGGCAGTGTTCCACTTTTCCCAAATCACTTGTCATCAGTTTTAGTGAGCACTGGAAAGATTCTGAATAGAATCTCTAAATTATTTACCATACAACCATAATTCAGCTGTTTCCCGTGGCTCTGTACACATTTACATACATATCTTTTCTAATGATATCACCTCAAAACCTGGTAATTGGAAATGGGAATTAATATGTGATGAAAATTGCCAAAATTGTCAAAACTACATACTTGTGATGAATATTTTAATTTTACCTACTTAGAGAAGACATTGCTTACATGAAAACTGAACTTAATCATGTTTACGATAATATCTACAAAGAATGAGTATTTAAATATCTACAGTCTAATTTGGCCAGTATTTTTAAAGAATATAGATTTGCATGAGAACTGTTTATAAAAAGTTAAATTATCAACATCTGTTTTTAAAAATACAACACCTTTTCTTTCTTTATAAAATGCTTTATAAAACAGTGCTAATGATGATGCTATTTTTTTGAAAGACCATGATTCTTCAAAGTACCTTCTCATAGTGACAAAGGATGAGGAAAAGGCTGAGGTATTTAATGCCTTCTTTACCAGGGTCTTTAACAGTAAGACCAGTTATTCACCTGGTAGCAAACCTCTGAGCTGGGAGACAGGGATAGGAAGTAGAGTGAAGCTACCATAATCTGAGGGGAAATAGCCAGTGATCTGCTGCAGCACTTAGACACACATGTGTGGCCAGATGGGATCCACAGAAGGATAGTGAGGGAGCTGGCACAGGTGCTCAGGGAGTCACTTTCCATCATTTACTGGCAGTCCTGGCTAACCAGAGAGGTCTCAGTTGACTGGAAGTTGGCAAATATGATGCCCATTTACAAGAATGGCCAGAAGGAGGATCTGGGGAACTACAGGCCTGTCAGCCTGACCTGGGGCAGGTCATGGAGCAGATCCTCTTGAATGCCATCCCACACCACACACAGGACAACCGGGTAATCAGACCCAGCCAGCACAGGTGTATGTAAGGCAGGTCCTGCTTGACAAGCATGATTTCCATTTATGATCAGGTGGCCAATCTAGTGGATGAGGGAAAGGCTGTGGGAAGAGTGGATGGAAAGGTGTCTGATGAGAAAGAACCTGAGGGTGCTGGTCAACAGCAGCTGAACATGAGCCAGTGTGTGCCCAGGTGGCCAAGACGGCCAATGGCATCCTGGCCTGTATCAGAAATACTGTGGCCAGCAGGACAAGAGCAGTGATTGTCCCCCTGTATTTGGCACTGGTGAGGCGTCACCTTGAGTGCTGTGTTCAGTTTTGGGCCCCTCACTCCAAGAAGGATATTGAAGTATTGGGATGTGTCCAGATAAGGGCAACAGAGCTGGGGAAGTGTCTGGAGTACACATCCTGTGAAGAGCAGCTGAGGGAGCTGAGGTTGCTTAGCCTGGAGAAAGGAAGGCTCAGGGGAGACCTTATCGTCCTCCACAGCCACCTGAAAGGAGGCTGTAGCTAGAGGAGGGGCAGCCTCTTCTCCCAAGTAACAAGTGACAATACATTAATATATCATTAAAATTATACCTGCTGATTTACATTCTTTTTAGTCCCAAACTTCATATTTTTTCTTAGTGGTATCTTCTATAATATAAATATTGCAAAAATTAAGTACATCTTCTATTTCTCTAAAGTGCGTATTTTGCGTAAGATCTGTGGAATTATAAAGCTTTACCAATTTGAACTTTACTTTTACTTATGTGTTCATATATCTTTTATGTATATGAAACAAAATATCACTATAAATATCATGTTAGCTGAGCAGCAGGCTTTTCACAGCTAGTTCACTTATTTAAAACATTGAATCCCTGGTGAAACATTCAATAGATTCAATAAAAATAAATAAATGATTGGCTAGGAAGACTATGCTAGGATGTTGTTTTGAACATCTTGAATTTTTAATGTTTTCTGTCTGCTTTTGGGAACCTTTCTTCACCTGCGATTAAACTTGGGGGAAAAAATGAAATGCAGTAAAAGTTCAGATACAAGCTGTAGGCCTAGATATGACTGCAACAAAAATGTTAACGCTAGCTTTAGCCTGCCTGCATAACTCTTTGAACTGCTGACAAAAGACCAAAACCAGTTTTGTCTACTGCAAGTTCTGAGTCAAAATTCTCCTTCATGTAAATTAAAAAGACTATAAATTAAGAAACAAGACTACGTCTGTAACTCACAGAATCATAGAATTTCTAAGTTGGAAGGGACCCACAAGGATCATTCAGTCCAGCTTTTTGCCCCGCACTTGACATCCCCAACAAACCCACAAAGTGTCCGAGAGCATTGTTCAAACTCTTCTTGAACTATGTCAGGCTTGGTTCTGTGACTACTTCCCTGGAGATCCTGTTCCAGTGCTCAAACACTCTCTGAGCAAAGAACCTTTTTCTAATATCCAACCTAAACCTCCCCTGACACAACTTCAGGCCATTCCCTTGGGTCCTATCACTGGTCACCACAGAGAAGAGATCAGTGTCTGTCCCTCTTCCTCTCAGGAGGAAGTTGTAGACTCCAATGAGGTCTCCCCTCAGTCTCCTCCAGGCTGAACAGACCAAGTGCCCTCAGCCACTCCTCACACGGCTTCTCCTCCAGACCCTTCACCATCTTTGTTCACCTCTTTTGGATGCCCTCTAATAGCTTTAGATCCTTCTTATACTGAGATGCCCAAAACTGCACACAGAACTCAAGGTGAGCCCGCCCCAGTGCAGAGCAGAGCGGGACAATCCCCTCCCTTGCCTGGCTGGCGATGGTGTACCTGATGCCTCCAGTACATGGTTGGCTCTCCTGGCCGCCATAATCAAAGTGTTATTGACCAGGACCCCCAGGTCCCTTTCCATGACACTGTTTTCTAGCCTCTTGTTTTCCAGTCTGTCTGTACATCCAGAGTTTCCCCCTCACAAGTGCAGAATCCAGCTCTTGTCCTTGTTATGGTTGCCCTTCATATGGCTGGTGGGTCCTCAGCCCACCAAATTTGTCAAGGTCTCTTGGCAGGGACTCTCTGCCTTCAAAGGAGTCAACAGTTCCTCCCAATTTCATATCCTCTGCAAACTTGGTTAGTACCTCTTTGAGTCCTGAACCCAAGTCATTGATCACAATGTTGCTGAGCACTGGGCCTAAGACATGGCCCTGCAGAACCCCACTAGTGACCAGTCACCAGCCTAATGTCACTCTGTTCACTGTAACTCTTTGTGTCCAACCCATGAGCCAGTTGCTTACTGATCATGTGTTTATCCAGCTGCCGTAATTTCTTCTAGAAAACATTCTGAGAAAAAGAAACGACTGTGGGATAAGAGTTGAACATAATTTAGGAATTCATACAGAGGTCTCCTTTGGTTTTATAAAGAACCCTGTTCCCATGACAAGGGGACATCTGAGATAAAACTACATCTCTGACTTCATTAGAAGAATTTAATTTAGGGTGAATTATAGACTTGTGATATCAGATTATATTATTTACACTGAAGGAAAACCACTTAGTTTCAGTAAATTATTATCAGTTCAAATAGAAATTGTAGCTAATCTAGATATGTTTTGACACCCGCAGAAAAAGAATTCACAAATGAAAGCATGTTTTTTGTCATAAAAGCAAAATTAGAATTGTACTGGCTGGCAGAATAAATCAGTTTAGGATCTACTGCCATAGCCTTTTTACATACATACATACATACCTATATACACTGCTGAGACAAGACTGCTTCTTTTTATTGCTGCACTAGTTACATATATTTTTATTGTTATTTGATATCAATTTTATTGGTGTTATCTATTTATAAATTCCAGCTCCTAACACTTGTATAACTCCTAAGGGTTTTCCAGATAATAATCAGGTTTAAATCTGTGGTATTGATATTTAAATCTCTGGGTTGCTATTTAAAACTTTTAATAATAAAATATGAAACTACAATAAAACAAGGTGGAAATTAGAAATGGCTCTTCAACAAGGCTTACATTTCAGGTTTTTAAATATTTTTTAAATAATTATGATCTCTACTGGTTTATTTATTCCATGCTTTTTATATTGATGTCTTGATGGGGCTACCTAAAAACAGAGGCTAGACAAAATTAAGAGGATAAAAGCGGTATATTTATCTTCATCTATCACAAAGCCAAATACTCAGCAAAACAACCTTTAGTACTATATAAAATAAAGGAAATTTTTCATTTTCTGGCTAAGAAAATATTTTAAAGTCACTTGTTGCACTTCAAAGGCATCTTTTAGTAAATATCTGATCAGACATCTCTATCATTTTATCCCAGAGACATTCTGCTCCATAATGCTATCCTACTTCAGGTAAAATTTTAAGTGTACAAATTACTGGAAGTAAAAATAGGCAAAAAACATGCACCTAAACATCTTTTGATAAATGTTTTAGATAATGCATGCAATATAAGTAATGGAAAAATATTCCCACAAGTTTTTCTTCCTTTTTTATAAATAGATATATTTTCATTTAGGAATTTAAATTCCTATGCAGAAAAAATAATGTAGAAGAAAAACCTTTTGCAAAATCCCTACTGCCCAAGTAAACAGTTAATCATATGTATGAAGGCACAATCTCAGCTGTAATAATTTGTCACAGTTTAATTCCCAGCCATAATTTCTGGCTACTCTTTTTTTCCTCTACAGAACCATCTGTCTCCAGTGTTAACTAGAGCTCCTCCTCTGTTGCTGTGCTTTATTAGTACTTCCACTTAGCTACTATGGCATAATTATTCTTCCATCAAGGAGATTCAAGTTCTTACCGTGTTGTTGGGGTGGTAGTTGAGATGCAAACCACTGTCACACAGAGGAGAGGATGTGCCACTGCTTTGGTCACTGGGGGCACCTAATACAAATACAAATTCACAAAAAATTCTTCGTTAATCTATGATGACGTAATTCAAATTTGTATATGTATGCATGCATTCTCCTTACCCCCAAATAACGTCAATCATATATAACATTCATTTACTTTCTCCATTCAATATCTGTCTCCTGGCTTGAGTGGAATGCCTTTGTAAGCTAAATGGAGGCTCAAGAAAACCTCCTCTGGGGCTTTGTTTAAAAAAAGTTAATGTCTGCCTGGTAAGAAAAAATCCCACAAAGTTTCTTTCAAATTTGACAATAAAATGGAAGTGTGTACCTTCTCTCTTGGTTTTTACTTGAAGGAACTTGCCAAATAACCCTTTAGTTACTCTCAGTGGAGCTTACGGTTCTAAATGTTCTTGTAATGGTTTAGGAAATTACAGTGCTACGCCTCAAAAGTGACATGATAGGATCCATGCAAATGTGCATTCCTATGCATCACTCAGGCTACTGTGTGGTACCACAGCCTTTCATAAAAGCGAAAAAGGTACTGGGACATGTTTTTATTTAAGAATACAGTGTTCCGATTTTTTTCTTGTTACACTTTAATACACAGACAAAAGAAAAAGACAATACTCCATCAAATGTTTGTATAAAATTCTATTTCATGATTTAGTTTGTTTAATTCCTACTAACTTAAAATTGAAGGCTAGAAGTATTGAAATCAAATATTTATTGTTTTGCTGCTTAAAAGTTGAGCAATTTATTTCACTCTCTTAGGGAGCAAAAAGCAGAAGGAAACCAGAGGTGACAAAAGGCACAGGCTGATATATAAATATGCTTAGATATGCTGCAATTGTCTACAATTATGCATCCACACTTACAATTTAATATAATTAAAGGCAGACAGCTGTCTCCATATGACTCTCATGAGGCTAGTTGAGTAAAACTCAGTTTGGACTAAAACAAAATACTTATCATTCCAGAGTAATTTATTCTTAGGTAGACAGACATCTCCACCAAAGCCTCTGAATTTTAAACAGCAAAGTTAAGTCCTCTAAATATACACACACAATCTCATTTTCACATTTACAAGAAGAAACTCCCTGAGACTAAAATACTATCTGATGCTGCCTGAAAAACTGATTTTAAATACTCTGCACCAGGATGTGGGCTATTGCAAACTAATGTAATTCTACTGTTTTACCTGCAACTTTACTGATTCACACCAGCCAGATGCCTGGCTATCTGTGTTTCAACCAAAGATAGCAATTTTTCTCTTGAGGTCAATGTTAACAAAAGCCCTGGCAATAGGAGAAACTCATATTCAGGCAGTAATGCTAGTTGTAAAACTGCTGTCAATCACTCTCAATGCACATAGTTTCAGAAGCTGCAAATGTTCATGGGTATCGAACTGAGGGTTCTTTTGGCCACGTAATAAAGGCTTACATGCACAATCTTCATTCAGTGGCAGTTTGAGAAAAGCAGGTGCTCTTTTCAGAAAGGACACAGTTAGGGTCACTTCTTCCCCTGCGTTGCGAAGGACCTGTACCTGGAAAACAAGTACAGACAGACAGCTTGAAATAAATTTATGACCAAAATGCATTAGCAAATGTAAGCAACACCACACAGCTTTCACATACCAGAATATAACTGCTTAGCAATTTATTGCAATTACATTGGTTTGAGAAGAAAGCAAGACACAAAGCTTGCTATATGCTTGTCTGTTGTGTTTCTAGCCACACATGCAGTTAATGGTGTGAGGGGGGCACTGGCCTCCTATATTAGTACTGGCTTTGACCTGTGCTGTTGGAGAACTTGTTCCTTGAAACTATTCAGCTATGTAACACCTTCTTTCAGGTCTGGAATCACCCCTCCTAACATGGATGTGTTTAAAAAAAAAATATATATATATTTTCTCTATGGAAAGTTGTCTCATAAATCCTCAACCAAAACAATAGCAGTATTTCCACAGCTGTGCCATAATTCCGTGAGCAAGTCTTTCCAACAGTCAGAGTTAAATTTATCTGAAGCGCTCCAGCATGGATGAAAGACCTAATCTTCATCACAGACACAGAGGAAAAGAACCTATTTTAAGCCTTAAATCTTAGATAAGCGCAAGATTAGGTTTTGCCAAAGGGCAGCTTGCATTTTGGACATGGAATGCGCAAAGCACCTATCCAGCTGCGAATACTTTTAGCCTTCCTGTACTCTCCCATAGTTACCCCTTCGGCTTTTCATCTTTAGCTTTTGTGTGGTGCAGCTGTAGACACCCCAAACACACAGCACAGTGAGGGAACTCCAGGCACCTCCCCAGAGCGGCAGAAAGGATGCACAAAAGCAACTAAGAAAATGCTGTATTAAATAGTGGAGGAGGAATGTTTGAATCGGCTTATAACCATGAGAGGCAAGAATCAGGTCTGTTTCAGAGACTAACTATTTCCTGTTTTGACTTTTTAACTTCAAAACTCTTCAAGGGCTGATTTAATTTGGGCTTACAATGACAGAAGATTGCACCATGCCTCTCTGAGTGACTGTGTTCATACTGTGCAGAGAGTCAGCTCACAGGGAACCACGTTCAGAGAGCTGCTACACAGTGAGACATTAGGCAAACATTTTATACTAGCACATATCTGCTCCCTTTCTGCTGTGCAGCTGGATAACGCACAGGTAGCCCTTCTGTCATGCTGCTGCTTGAGAGAAAGTCTTGTAAATAATTTATGAAGCATTGCTATTCTTTAATTATGTCTGTCAATAACCTACTCAACATTTATTTACATGCATGTATATAACTATATACTGGGATGCTTTCACATGGAATCTCTGCATTATGCTGTTAACTTAAAGTAATTCTTCAGGAAAAAATGTCGACTTTGCCTTGAAACACAGTAATTCCTACTACATCCTGGTTGCCACAGAGGACTAACAATATGGTGACAGAATATTTGATTCAGTAACTGAAATTTTCGGGTCTTTATTGTTTAAAATAGCACAGTGGTTGTCAATGCACATTTTGCAGTATAGTATGTATTTATATGTATGTGTGCATATAAACACAGAAATATCACAACAAATTTAATTAACTTCTACTGCATGCCAAAAACTTCATCTGTAACACAGAACCATACAATCATTTAGGTTGAAAAGATGAGTTCCTTTGATGAGCAGTTCCCAGTTCTGATACATTTTATATCTTAAAATTTTTAAGCAGCATTTTTTTTCATAGAAAGATGACTTGCAATCTTTCAGAAAAAGAAAAATAGATCAAGATTCTGAAATCCTAAATTCAGCCAGAGAAACTGCCCTGTATCCTCAGCCTCCATAGGAAAGTCATCCTTTTCCTCTCTTATGTAGCAGTCACACAATTCAGAATAGTCAGAGCCAAAGCAGAAACTTACAGATTATGTATTCTCTATTGTTTCAACAGATGTGGATAGACAAAGTGCTACTCTGTTTTCAGAAAAAAAATTCTTTTCACTAGGGAACAGAGAATAAATAAGTGGAGAAGTTATAGCGTTACCAACTTTAATTTATAAAGTCACCTTTTAAGATAAGAATAAATGGGTATCATCTGTGGAAGAAGCTGAGAGAGTAAACTGCCCTGAATCATTCTTCCAAGAGTCTACATGATTTCACTTGATAATATATTGCTCTGTAAAGCCTGTAAGATGCTGTAAGTAGTCTACTGTGACCTTTTCCTCTAACCTCTCTCTCCCTCAAACCTCTTCTCATAGAGAAGAGAAAGAAAACTTTGTGCTGGAACACATTTCAGTTGAAATTAGCAATACATATACTAGTGAAGTGTATTTTGGAGTGTAAGAAGCATATAATCCAGAAAGTGACTAGATTTTGACATGCATAATAAAGACTAAAGAGAGATAAAAGATTAAAAGAGAAAACTACTAGGTAATGATTACAACAAAGAGCAGATGAGTTATTGATCCCATTTTGCTTACTTTCTAGTCATTAACAAAGCCATTCTGGGAAATAAGGTTAGGTGAAGAAAATGGAAATTTTAATGAGTTTATTGTCTTTTTCTAGCTTTCAGTTGAAAGCTTTTACTCTCATTTTACATTCTTTGTCCTTACTTTACATAAGAAATTAACAATTATTGAACTGTTTTAAATGAAGTATGCCTTACAATATTCATTTACTTTGTATGCTCATTCACCATGTACAGCATGTCATACTCTCCTTCTTCCATGCAGAAAGAGGAGGAGGTACAATGGGAAATCTACTCCTACTGACAAATTATTTTAGTAGTACACAAGAACAGCTCATATTCACGAATGGAAATTTGATAATTTTTACAAAAAAAAGGTAACAGCCAAAAGTAATGTGACTAATTGTTACGGGGAGACGTTTATGAAATGAAACTCAACACTTGAAACACAAGGAGTCAGTTTGTATGTAAAAGACAGTACAGTTAGAATTTCTAAATACAGTTAGAATTTCTACAGTTTCATAAATATGAGTGAAATTCTTCCAACAGTCAGAGATACGGGCATATTAATTGTATCTTCCCTCCTCCTCATTGCCAAATATCAGTTTAGCTCAAAACTTTATAGAGCTAATATGAGGACAGTGTGAATGAAAATGTCTTGCTTGTCTCATGTACATTCACAAAAAACGAATTTATCTGCACAAGCATATCCATGTGGACATGATTGGTAGTATATTACACCAACTAAGCAGTAATGACTTTTACCACTGAAGTCAATTAATGAACACATTGAACAAATCAGTTGTCAATCATGATATAATTTGTAGATAAAGAAATTGATAGATATATGAACAGAAATCCTGCTCATTTACTTGGAAGAAAACTCCCTTACATTTATCGTATACATATTGCCAATAACTTGTCAATCAAGCACTATCATTGACAAATAAAGTTTTGACTATTTCTGGCAGCAATAATTCTAGAAATATTTCAAGGTTACTTTCAAACACAAGAGGGAGTATGTAAATATAAACCAAATACTTTACGTATTTTTTCATTACAACACAGTTTCTGATTTATAAGGAAAACTTAGAGCTACGTTGATCAGAGGAAGTAACTTTGGATGTTTTTTCCAGAACCATGATGTATTGTATGCATGGTAAAAATGATTCAAGATTAAAAAGCTAGGGACTACTTACTAGTTGTTGCAAATAATGAAGCTCTCTTAAGAATTTGAAATTATTTGAAAAACTTTCAGAATTATTCTCATTTTGCAGTTTCTTCTTCCATATTTTGATATATTAAATAACTTAAATTATTGATAAGTTAGTCCACAAATGAGAAAAAAGTGGGGGTTGTTTTGTTTTGTTTGATTAGTTTTTGTTCTTTCTCCCCCACCCCTCCCTACTCAGGGGTAAGGTGTATTTAAAATGGCAAACAGAGAGAACTGGAGAGAATTTGATTCACTGAATGTTGAACAGTGGCATTAAAGTACCACAATTTTTCAATAGATAAAAAACATCAGGTCATTGAAAAAAGTATTAATTATTAAACCCCCTTCTTACTGCCTGGACACTCCAAAAATAAATTTTACTAGGGTTATTACATACAAGTGCTGATGGATTACTGATTTCCACAATGATCCCATCACTTGTAAAATATTCCAACATGATTGAACACTGGATGGAACAGGCTTCCCAGGAAAGTGCTCACAGCACCAAGCCTGACAGAGTTCAAGAAGTATTTGGACAACACCCTGAGGCACATGGTGTGACTCTTGGGGTGTCTTGCACAGGGCCAGGAGTTGGACTTGATGTTCTCGATGGGTCTCTTCCAGGTCAGCACATTCTATGATTCTATGATTTTCCCTAGTATGTGAAAAGATGTAAGTGCCCCAACTTCTACAAAGTGAACAAGAAACTTATTTTTGAAGGAATACTAATTTTGATTAAATATAAAAGCATTTTTAAAAAATTTCAAAAAAAATAATGCAGCAACTTCCTAGGATGATTTTTATAATATATGAAGAGTTTGGTGAAGGTCAGAAAAATTCCCAGTGCTAAATCCAGGGAATATTTGTATGACAAAAATTTAACTCAGTAGTAGACCTAAAACATTTGCAATTTCTAACCAGGTTGTATATTCCCAGTGTAGGCCATGGAGTAACTCCCTTCAGAAGAGATCTGGCAATACCTAAAGCAATGCATCCTAAGCTGCAGAAAATGCATGATCAGACACCATAAAAAAGATTTGCTTATTATTTGTATAATTGAAAATAATGATCTGTTTTACTTCGAGAGGCTTTATTGACTATTTAAGACACATGGGTTTTTTTTTCTATAGAATTCTTGATTTTTAATATTTTTGAGGTATTCTATGAAGCCTTAGATTTTAGGCATAGGAATTTACCTAGCTATATCAAGTTTTAATTTTACTAGTTAAAAATGAATAGTAGTAACACTTAATATATTGATATAGAAGTTGTAGGGGTTAAATAATGAAAAGCTACTTAGTACTGCTGTTACTACTTGATTTACCTTTATATTTTCACTTCAGCTAGTGAGTAATACCACCTATTGATTTGTTAGTGCAGAGTGTCTAACGAAGTCACCTCTGTAACAGGAAGAAGCCATGACACTGAAAAATCTTAACATCTCCTCATCAACATTATGGCTATATATATTAAATTCCCGCTGCTGTTTTAAAAATCATATATATATATATTTAATTCAGAATGAGTTCATGTGGAAAGAATTACACAGACACACTGAATGTTATCAATAAACTTTCTTATGCAAAGTATAACCTAACTACCAGTGGGGACAAGATTTAATTTACTGCTACCACAAATAGCCCTATATAAAGTTAAGATGTTCACAAATGAAGTGAGATAGGCAAAAAATCCAGTTGTGCATGTCTGAACCAGTAGCTGTGTGAAATAGTGAAATTAAAAGAGTCAGTGCTTCTGGAGCGACAGTAACTATATTTCTATGCAATTACTGTAATGACTGTAAGGGGGCTATTTGAAGAAGTAAATTTTATGGTGATGTGTGATATTGCTGAATAAAATCTCTACATAATAACAACACTAATCTGATTTTTTTATAATGTCTACAATGATATTGCCTTTTAATTTTATAAACCCTTTTAAATTCCCAGTTCAAGAAAACATTTGAGCATATGCTGAAGTCTCTCTCAATATACTCAGGAAAGCAATGAAGCGTGAAGTCCCTCTGACTTCAGTAAGTATTCTTTCCTGAATGAGACTGTAAATCCCCTCTCAAATTACCAGTGGAATTTACCCACCAATAAAGTGGTAAGGATTTAAAACAGAACACTTATTTAAATCCCAAGATCTATGTTCCCTTGAACTGGAGCAAATTTCACTGTTCAGTCTTTAAGGAAAAATTCAGTTTATTGGTGAATACGTTGAATTTTAAAAATTGAGAAAACAGAAAAAAAAAAGGTAGAAGACACCTTTCTAGCCAATGCACAGTTACACAATGTACAAGTATCAAGTTCATCAGCAGATAACACAACACATTTTGACACAATCACAGAGAGGTCAAAAGCTACAAGGCTTCATGCACACAACTGTCTTGAATTATGTTTATTTTAAAAATCAACTGCTTTATGTAGTAAAAGCCATATAGTTAATACAGAATATTAGCATTAAGAACACATCAGTGCATAGTGAGTTTTTAATTCCTATGATCTAATGTTTATCACAGTATTTGCCAACAATTGAAGTTTATCAAGAAATATAATATCAAGAGCTATCAAAGCTTTTTTCCTTCAGAAAATTTCTCTTTCCAATATACAGAGCAAACTAGAACACCATTTTATGACAGAAGTTCCTACTCAGGCTGCACAACTGAAAGTATACTTCAGACTGTAGTTTGACACTACCACAGCTGTAGGTTTTAATTTTTTGCTGTCTGGTTCCAAAACCTGTGCTAGATATTTAGACACAAACCCAAAGGGCTGCACACTAGAACTGGGGGCTATCTCAAAAAAGGGGACAGGAACTGCAGGGAAGAATGGTGCACTTCCCAAGGACACAGGAAGATGTGTTCTTGTATTCTGAGCTCTCTTCTGCTTGTATCCTGCTACTAGCACTGTTTTACAAAAGTGCAGGGGGATGCAGTAACACAAAAACTTACAGCAAAGACACCCTCCAGTGCCCCCCACTAAGAAATTATTCTGAGAAGTGCAGATAGATGTGTATGGATCTGCAAGATGACACAGCAATGGAATTGAAGCAGGGCTTGCTTAGTGAATGCTCCAGCTGCCAAGGCACTATACAAAAGACCATTTCAAAGTAACATAGACAGAGATTCAGGGTTTGATGCTTTTTGACAAGTCCCATCAGACTGGCCACTTAGAAAGAAAATTCCTCTTGATCCCAAGTGACAGCACTTGTTTAAGCTAGACCATTAGGTGGTTTCTCAGATGTACAGTATCATACCAGTCATCTTATAGCTATACTCAGGCTTCCTTCATTGATCCTTGCTCTACCTGTTTTCACAGGCCCATGGGCTTTAGTCACAGAGGTACCAGAATGTGCAGCCTCAAGACTGCTGTAAAAAGCATTACTAGAAAACTAAGTCATCCTCCTTTAAAAATAGATTTCATCATCTTTCAAGCCTACATGCCAAGTAGGCCACTTATATTAGCTAACACTGAGAGACATGTACAGAATTTCCTTCACAGGAATGACTAAAATAATCAGATGCAAGCAATATGAATAAGTGCAAGGAGGAGGTAGGAGAGATTAATTTAGTAAAAAAAAAAATTGAAAATATAATTGACCTACAAAATAGAAAACATCCACCAGGCAATAGAAGACCAAATATAGATCACACAGAGGACAGACTCCTATAATTTCTCTCCTCAATGCACTTCCAAGATAAAAGATACTACTGTTTCTTCAGTGATTTATTCAAAATCAAGTTGAGAAAAAGAATATGGTTTCAAACTTTTAAGTCCAGCACTTGTAAAATGGAGTACTCCCAAGTTTGTTTAAAAGATCTGACAGCAGCTTTCTGCACATCTTTAACCTTTCTTACACTCCACAATCAACACTAAAATGTCTATTATTCCTTCAGTCAGAATAATAGTAGGCTGCAACTAATTATTGCTTAGTTGTGTGTTTATGTTTTGAAAAGCAATATAGGAGTGCCTCAGCAAAAGATATCAGTGCAAGCAAAAAAAAAAAAAAATTAAAAGTCAAGTCTGCAGCATCTTTCTGTTTTACTTTCATTAATCTTAGCATCAATAATATCACAAAGAAAAATATTGCTATAAGTGCTTAATTTGCATTCTTAAGTCATGTATCCTAATTTTGAATTCTGTTTCACTAAAGGCTGCATGTACTGGTCATCACAGATCACATTAAATAATAAGAAGGCCATTACTCCAATACAGAAACTACAAAAAGCAAGGAATTGGAACTTTTTAAAATGCTACGTCTTCCAAAACTGAGAACACACCCTGGAGTCACTGACTCATAGGTCATATGGGACATCAAAGGTCCTTGAACTGAAACATTTCATACTATATTCTGAAATACAAAAAAATAACAATTCCTTAAATAGATTCCAACTATAATACATTATTTACCATGATCCACCAGTATATTCTTTGACTCATCCCAGCTGAGTTTCAGACTGCAGATTCTAATGCAAATGTTCATTTTAATACCCAACAATAGGTCTTGTTAATGATTCTCAACCTATGGACTACTATTGGTGTGGGACTGTGGTCCATAGAAGAAAAACACAAAGATGCATTTAACAGCCATTCAGCTCTATATGATAGGCAGTTATTCATGACAAGAAAATACCTATAAAAACACCAAAAAAAATCCCCACAGAACTAGAAGACTTCGAGCCAAACTCTTTCCAAGCTTTATGAGCTTTTTCAGCGTATCTATTTGTAGTGAGTACATGGCAGAGTTCAGAACGGCCTATCTTTGTTTTCACATTATCTACTCCATGAATGGCTCTACTTCTCCAGGATTATTCAGCTAGAGTAAATGAATTTTGTAGTTCTACAGTTTTACAAAGTCCTCTACTTTAAATGCTCACAGATGTTCCACTTTTTAAATGTGATTATGTGTTCGGCTGCTGGGCACCTACTCTCTGTCGAAGCTAATTCATGAACACATATTTTTGAATTACTGTATATGTAATGGCTTCCAAAGCAACTGGCTAAGAGGAACAAGACAAATCCTAAAACAACACTGAAAATGACAGAAATACCAATAGAATTTTTCCCAGTGTGGTTGAAGTTACACAGCATGTAATTTACAATTTTTTTAATATGAAATAGGAAACATGAGTACTTTTCGACAATACAGAACTTTAATACAGTTTTCTAACTGTGTATTACAACTCTGTGAGACTGATAAAATCCCCACTTTTATTTAGGCAACCTACTCATCCCCACCATTAGTCAAATATTATAAATCCATAAGCCTAATTATGATTTCAACTTGTTTGATTTACATGTATGTTTCATCTTCACATACAACACACTTTCATTACAATTGTATATATGTCAGTAAATTTCTCATCCGTATATCTCAGAAATTTACATAGGAGCCAGATTTTGTTTGGGATCAATTTAACTGACATTGTCAAAACCAGATGTTGACCAAAGCTGCTTTGGGAGGAATGTGTGAACCCCTTAAGCAAACAAAAATTCCTACAAAAATGGGAGAAGCCTTTACACCAGTGCTGTAACAGCATCCACTGATTTCTACACAGCTTTCCACAGGCTTAAACAGCATCGTGTGTACACTGGTCTGTACAGCCAGATGAATGATAGGCTTTCCCATCAACCTACAGAGGATTTCTTATTTAAGATACAGTATTTGGACTTCGCAATAATCGGAAAGCAACCGCAATGGTAGTCTATGGTGAGAATGTTGCTTGGGGCTTTTTTTCCTTTTAACTAGTTAAGGACAATATTCAGGAAAAGCTGTCAACATCTGCAGCATCTGTAACACGTTTTAAGCAGGCTCCAGAGGCTTTGCACATTTGCCTTCAAGGATGCATGACATAAAAATTCAAAGATTTTTTTCTTTTCTTTTAAGCAGGCCATATTTTAATATATAGATAATAGGTAGAAATTCTTCCTACTCATCATATCTGCACAAAACCCTTGGGGAATCAATCTTTATTACTCACATAAGTAGTATCTTTTTAGTGGATTTTAGTCCAATATAATATAAGGTGTAGAGAATAAGCCAGAACTGTAATTTACTAATTATTTGTAGGCTACCAACAAATCATTGGCATTGCTATTCTCTAATAAGAGTTTCAGATAGTAAGAGATCAATAGAGCCATTTTTAAATAAAAGCAGAGAAATTTAATAAGATACATTCTCTTGGACTAAAAAAAAAAAAAAAAGAAAAGATTATTTAAGGTTTGTCTAATATACACCAACTAAATATCTCATCACAGATTTCCCCAACATATATTTAAACCAGCTTTTGATTACCATCCATCAACCTGGAAAAAAAAGACAGACTATATGGGAATGACACTTTCTGGTGATAAGAGCTGCCTCAAACAAACAAACTCTGTGCTGTATACAGGCCAGAGCTTCAGTCATGAAATGAAAAATAAGCAAAATGTGAAAACCAATACAACAGGTAAGAGTATCAGTATCTGCTATGTTGGATATTAAGATTTTGCTTGTGTTCTGCAGGTGTTATGGCATATAGGGCATGACAACACAATGACTGTTCTAGGAAAAAACAGATGTATAATGCATGATCTATCCAACAATGTAAGAGAACAAGACAGAATCCAGCACATAATCATGAGCTGAATTGAAGAAAAACATTGTATATCATCTCTCAAAACTATAAGCCATGTTTCAGCAATTAGCCAGGAAAATCTTAGAAGAATGACCTAGGCACTTATGACTCTCCACTCCCTATACAAAAGTCACATAAAATACAAAATAAAGCAAAAGGCTAAAGACATTACCCATGTTACATAAAGAAAAATAATCATTGGTATTTACAGAATAAAGCAGAATTTTCCATTTATCTGCATGATTCCTAGATTTACCCAGTTACAATTGGAATAAAGATCACTAGAAACCCTCTTATGAATGGATACGTATTTTTCTTTTTCTGGAAGACATTGTACTGAAAAAAAAAAAGCTTCATATAGAAGGTTTCCAACTTTTTTTTTTTTTAAAGTAAGGGTAAAAATAAAAACAAAGTAAAAAGTGGAAATGTCTTCTAGTAAGCTGTAACAGAAACTAGACAATAACTTGGAATTAAGGTCTCCAAATTTTGCAGGTAATGAGTACAGGAAAAAATAATTCTAATCAAATTATTCATTTAAAGAATTTGGAGTTCTTTCTTTTCAGAGCTGATCATAATGAACTTTTTTTTTCTTATTATAGTCAAGAACTTGACTGGTTCGAGTTTTCTAACCCTGATTATTAACAAAACAAGCTGCTTAATAATCTATTAAATATATAAAAATTTCCTCTTCTTTCAGTCAAATTGTTCCTGCAATTCAAATTTACCAGAAAAAAGTGCTCTCCTGGTTGAATTCTGTATGAAATTTCTAATACAGTTATTAAACAAGTACAGTTTTTTTGTTTGCAATTTTTGAAAGCCTCATTAGTAGTATTCAAAATGTATACACATTACCAGACTGTGAAACATGCCAGCTATTGTTCCTATTCCTAATGCCTGAAGCATGAAAAACATCCAGTTGACACAGCATTTGGAAGCACGGTCTTAAAATTTAAGACATTTTATGAACAGACATGTATCTATGATTGTTGAAAACAATACAAGTGTTGCATGCCTTGAACATTTTGCCTGACTGTGCAGAGCTCCAGGTCTGGGGGAAAAAAGAAAGATCATTCCCAGAACAAGAGTTTGCTCACACTAATCCCATTGCAAGGCTGGGGTCAAACACACAGCTAGTAGCAAATTTCACATTTACATATTCAATATAAAATTTGCTGCTGGCAAATATGACCTTAACACTTAGTTTTCATGAATAGTCACACTAATCAAGCACCAGAATATAAATGCTCATGAAAAATGAATAAAAAGTGGTCTTAAAGAGTTTGAAATCAAATTCTAATTCTATATTTGAATAAATATTATTGTATTAACCTATTCCTATTTGTTCAGTCCTAAATGTTATCTACTTCAATATGACAAAAAAATAATTCTCGGACAAATTTGTATTTGAAGTAATATTTTAGATCAATACATGCAGTTAATTCTGCTAAGCTTCTTGGCTGCTCAGGATCTAATCTCTGAGAAAGATATTTTAGTACTCCAGGGAAAGTGCCTAGTGGTAAAAATTCTCAGCTGAGAAAATGCATAAAAACATACATTCACGCCATTTAATGCAATGGCAGTTTTTCTGTTCCAGATTAATTGTACTGCATCTGGTTGAAGCTGAGCAAATTACTTTGCTCTTCAAAAATATTTGTAAAAAAGAAAGTCACACATTTAATAAAATATGTAAATTAATAATTTTAGGCAAATGCATATGAATTGTGCTGAACTGGGATCCAATATAATTATATTGTAATTTGAAAATTTTAGAAATAATGTTGCCTCAACATTTTTAAGATCATTTTCATCAGCGTCTAAATTTTAAAGGTCTTGGCAAAACTGGGTTTGGACGTACTCATGCTGTATTTTAATTAACTGGAGAACATTTACAGATATTTTGGAAACAAAAAAGATCAGCATATAATTCCAAAGAAGTAAAAAAGGTAATTTGTATTTCAGCACAACGATGAAGTGCTGAATTACAGTTTCAATCCGCTTATAGCATGATGTCTTCATAACTTTCAAAATTAAGCATAAATCTGATATATTAATCAAAACTGATGAGGCTACTTATCCCATTGCAACCCTTATTTTACCTTTTCTTATTTTTTTAATTAAGCAATAACACCACAGAAATCCATTCTTGCCAGCAGTTAATTACCATTTGAGGCTATAAAATCTTATAAAAACAATAATTTAGAGACTATTATAGAGAGTGAATGTGTTTTCTGAAACAAAATTTGCAACATCAACAATAAAAGAAAACCAGAATGATTTCTATAATTCTATTACATTGCTGCTAAGTTATTATGCCAGAATATCACAAATGAATGCACAAACTACGTGCCTCACTTTTAGAATGTCCAAGTCTCTCAAACCTTAGTAATTCGAGTTTTACAATTTTCTCTGTGCTCTCATTTTCTATAAAAATTCAGAAAATAAGAAAAACACTGCTGATGCTACATAACTCCATGATATCTAATGAACATTATACAGAGATGCTTTGATTCAACAAAGCATGCTGCCAGTTAGATAGCACTTTCCTGTTGAGATATGAAGACCCTGGAATACTAAAAGCTGCAGTTGTAAAAGTAAAATTTAAAATTTAAATGTCTTAGTGCTTTCAATTTCCAAAACTCCCAGTGTTTTAATTGGAAAAAAAATAATACTTTGTTTCACAGATTTGTTGTTGCCATTGCTGTGCAGGTGATTCACTTTACCCTAAAACCACACTTATTAATTGATGGAAAGATGCTTTTTGCACTCTGTGAAACCTTGTAATTTTTCAGGGTCATGGATACTTAAACAAAATATTTTATCTGTTAGCATTCATTATGGTGAGCTCTAGCTCTCATTTCTCTGCAATCACTGATTCAGAAATCATACATGATCTGAAATGCACAGGGGATTTTGAACATGTTTTGTATTTGATTTCCCACGTAAACATGACTGAACAAAAGATGTCAAAATAACATCAGGACAACAGAGAAATGGTGGAGATTTTGTGAAACGTGCCTGTCTATCCATTTACTATGTAAGTACCTCATACTCAGAATAGTGTAAGAAGAGAAGGCATTTCAAAAAATCTAGAAACATCCTCAGTACTTTCTATTGCAAGCCAATGTGTAAATATGGGAGTTTTTGACGTAGAACAGTCCCTTGAACTTTCCTTTTAACAGGTCAACACAATTAGAATAGTTTAAATGCTCTGAATCACTACTGGCTTGACAAGAGCATGTGAAGTGAAATAGACTTAGGAGCCTTTCCTAGATCACATTTAAAGATATTAAGGATAAAACCATTATCCTGGTAATGCCAATTCAGCCTGAGGAGTGACTATTTCCCATTTTGCTCAGAAAAGTATTAACAGCACAGAGATTTAACTCTTGCGGGTCTCTGAAGAAAAATCTAGAGAATGTGTAACTGTTGTAATTTTTACTGGAGAGCTTCTTCCCTCAGTAACCACACCTGCACAGAAGTTCTTCTCGTGACATGTGAAACTCCTACTACTGCAAGCTGTTTTACTGGCCTTCCAAAACAGCTGACAAGAAACAGGTACTACCAAACTAAACTTGTGTAAAGACATCAGTACTACCAGGGCAAAAGAAAGTAAAAAAATACATCTAGAAATAGGCCCAGTGCTGACAAACAGATACCAAAACAGCAGTACCATACTGTACCATACTAGTGGTTGAGAAGTATGGGGTGGGCCATCTGGAAACCTCCTTGTATCTGGCTGGAACAGGCCAACACTGGATACTATAGAAAAATCATATAGAGTCCATTCTCCTTTCCTCTTCCTCCTCCACCGAACAAACTGTCAAAAGACAAAGACCCAATGTAGAGAAAAAAAGACCTAAAAATATGTACAGGTGTTAGATAACCCTTGGATAAAAGTTTTCTCCTGGCACCCATTTGATTTGACTACAGCCAGAACAATGACATTTCTGCAGACTGAAGTCAGGCATTTTAACTGCTGGGAAGTTGTCAGAAGACATGTGTGTGCACATTTGCACTTCTTTGAGCACGCCTCCTACTTGTGACTCCTCCTGGCTAGTTAAATGAGCACACCTGCTCTATTCTGTCCACTGTGCTCTCTCAGGTCCACATCAAGCCATTAGAAATACAGAAGTTGCCTTTTAGAGGTGAACATATACTTCCAACAACATGGTTGTTGCCTGTTTAAAGAAAACATAGCTGATGCCAGTATTTTCTAGTCCTTATGGGTAAATGAAATCTTCTTAATAGTGACTAGAGAAGATAATTTCCATGCCCACAGGAGTTTTCATTTTTCCTACATTAAGGTGGAATGTTTTGTGTATGTTTACTACTTCTGCCTTTTGGAGGCTATGCCCAGACAGGAAAACACTGAGTCCCTGAACTAAAGTCTAATTGAGGTGTAGCTCCACAACTGGGAGATGCTGTGCAGAATGAAATATTTCAAAAAGTCTTTTGGAGGGTAAAGTACACTCACACACAAATAAACATGAAAATATTTCTACTTGCTTCCTAAGGAAGCAGAGAAACCTGAGTCTTTACAGTAAAAATATCAATGTAAACAAGGTCACAAACAAAGCATATTTGATGGTACACACTTCAGATCCACTCCTCAACTGTTTCATTTCTTTGCAGCTCAGGCTTTCAGAATTAATAGATCTGTATGACAAAGGAGGAACCAAGGGCAGTTATTTGAAGGATGTTGTGCAGTAACTGGTGATTCAATCTTTCACTCTATCCCACTAAACCCTAATGGATTTTTGCTCTGAGGAGTGTAGCCATCTAATAAGGAAATAACAATATTAATCATGTATGCTTAGTATTAGTCTTGACAGCACATTCTACTCCCTTCTATTGAAACTCAGCAGCAATGATGAGTAATTTTAAAAGAAGAAATCTTACTAAAATGACTAATAGATCTACAGTTATCTTGAGAAACAGACATGAAAATATAAATTAGGAAGACTAGCAACATATTAACATATTATAAAAGTCTAACATCACAGTACTTGAATAAATTTAAGTTTTTACTGAGTTTGGCACAGTTAAAAAAAACATTTAAACAATAAAAAGACATAGCTAAAACCAGATTAGAAAAACAGATGAACACATATTAAGAATACTGCTCCAGGATATATCCAGATTCCAGGAATTTCCACCCCACAGCTGAAAACAGCAGACTATTTACAGCTGCTAGGTTCTTTTCCACTTGATGGACACATTTCAAATCTGTGCTGAAATATTTGACAGAGTATTATTAGCTCAAATTTAATGAGCAGTAAGGATATTCAATAGCAGGTATTTTCATTAATTATGCCAGGGTAGGTAAGGTGACATTGGTTTTATTACTGTTATTATTATTATTATTATTATTATTACACCAGTCTCAGATAGAAAACAGCAGCTGTACAGAAAAAGCATTGGATTTCCAGAAAGTTTACATTTCACTTTTAAATTCAGAAGTTAAAAATGGCAGATTGATTATAGTCTTAGAAGCACCGACTGTGAAGCTTCCACATTTGACGTCGCCATTCTGTCTAGAGGGGAAAGCATTAAATGGCTGTGCCGTGAGTTAGAAAGTACAGGATTTCTGCAATATGAGAAGGTGGTAATCTGTGTTTGCAGGTTGCTGTTATCACTTCATGAAACTGCAAATATTAATGCAGAGATACTTTTCTATAACAGATTCAGAAGTATTTCATAGAAGTCAGAGAGCTAAATCTGATAATAGGTCTAGGTCTCTGTCTCACAGTTAAGGAAACAAAGATAACATAAAAACCATAATTTTCCAAAAGACACACCTGCAAAGTCAAGATGGAGTGAGATTTCAGATCATTTGGTTTCCAGTCCTGTCTTAAAAATACAACATGCTATTCTCCTGCTTAAAAACATTTACAAAAAACATTGCCAAAATGATTCATAATGAGTTTTAAAAATCAGTTTGAATGAAGCCATAGTTTTAAAGAGAAAGGCCAGAGTAAAAGTTTCATTAGCTGCAGATGACTAACAACAAACCCTACACTGCCAGTTTCATATAACATAAATGACTCACGGAGAGTCAGCACAGTTACAGCCCTGCTGTGAATGCTGAGAAAAGGGGGAAGCAAAAAATTCAGTGCAGTGCATGAGGGCATCTCATGTCAGGTCATTTTGCTGGAAAAAACAGTGTCTTGTGCAAATGCAAGTAGTGGCTGAATTGAACCACGGTGGTACATATTGTAGTTACCTCTACATAAAATCCACCAAAGCCTAAATATCTATTCTGTCTTTATACCTACCTGCCACTACATGAGCTTTTCCTGTTAGTTTTCGAGGAATGTCGGAATGCCACATTAACTGACACGAGGAAGCTACCATTTTTCACTTGAAACATTCCCTGAATGTTCCCCAAATACAAGAAACAAGAAATCACTTCATAACTATAGTAATTTAATTTCTTCTATTTCCTAAGAGAAAAAACTAGATGCTAAGATCCAAAGAGATATGTAACCATAGTTATTGATACTGTCTGAGATGTTTTATTCACAGCATTAAGAACAGAGACAATCTTAAACATATTAGCCTTCTTTCAGCTGAAATTCTATCTTGGCTCTAGATGATTTGGTGCACTACAACCCTGAACAGTAGATCCAACACAAGGTTTTTGGCCATATGCAACTGAACTGACATACTCTCCTACTCATAGCCACTCAGAAGCAGCTCAAGGGCCTCTTGCTCTCTCCCCAAACCTTGTCCATTGTTAGTGGTGTAGTGGCTAGATACAAAACCACCAAAAAAGTCCATACAACAGTATTATGTTGGTGCTTGTCTATCCGTCTCTATATTTGGACAATAAATGGAAGTAAAAGTTAGAAATACATTAATTTCCAGCCTTAAAAATAATCATATCTGTTATGGTGGATAACCATATCCACTAGGTATCTGGATTGACAAACTACGCATTGTTGGACCTTATTAATTAGACAAAAGCTGAAACTCCTAAGTCTGCCTGTGAATAATCCTAACTTCAGTCTTTTAAAATTCTTGTTGCAAAATTTAAAGGAGAGTCTACTGGAAGAGGAATAATTAATAAATCCTGAGTAGAAGAGCATAAAGTCATGTAATTTAACAGATATAATGGACTCTTCTTCTACATACAAGGTCATGTTGCATTTTTTGGGCTCAAACTGCCAGTTTGAGAGATCCTGAGAGATATTTTTTAAGAGAATTGCTAGATTACTTTTTTCTGCAACCTCCTCCTGTGTTGACACTTCACCAGAGAGATCATGTATTTACCTTATCACAGGAGAGCACTATGACTGAAGAAATGTTATGCTGTACTCAGTTGGGGGTCTTTACAACCCAAGAGAAACAACAAGCTGACAGTCAGTCTTTGACAGAAACTCATCATGCTTTCATGGTGTGAACAATATTTTTACCTTCTACAAGCAGAAAACTAAACTCAAGATTAAGTGATTTACCTAAAGCTAAAAAATAATCATAAAGGAATCATGTCAAGTCTTCCAGTAAAATACACTAAGAACTGACTAAACCTACCTATCTAGGCTTATAAGTCTATCAGTCTATCTACCTATGATCTGTATCAAAAGTAATGAAAGACGATAAAGACAACAGAGTTCCCACAACATTAACATAACTAAGATCACTGTACATTGGGGAAAGATTCTCCCTGCTATCAAAGATGCTATGAGTTTGATTAAACTACCTCATTTTGGAATTCATATAATTTTATATCCATAGTACAGTTATCAGTAAAGCAAGGTGAAATACCAGGGTCAGCTAATCATCAGTGTCATACAATAGGCTGCAGTGATTATGCCACAGAGTTTTCATTGCAGAGCTATGAAGATGTGACACATGCTTAAAAAGTTTCTGCAAGCAGCAAAAAGTTTTGCATCTAGGAAAAGAATGAATGCTCATCAGAGTCACACTGCAGATACAAGACTGAATTTTCTACAGGTATCTTCAGCATTACCCACTGAAAAAAATTCCACACTGGTTTACAATGAATATTTTCTAAGACATTAAGACAACCCAAGCACTAACATATGTACCTGCTAAACCTTAATTAGTTACAGAAAATACCAGAAAGAAACAAAGCTACAAGCTCAGGTGTCTTGCAGAGCCATTTCAAAAGTACCTAGACGCAATAAGGATTCAAAATTAAGTTTCCACTCCTGTTCAAATCCCTGCTGTGAGCAACTAGGCTCCACACACTCCCTATTTTCTCTGTATTACCTTGAGATTAGAGCTACAGATCTTGTGTTTGATGAAGACCCTACAAGACAGAAGTGCAGGAACAACTCAAGCTGCAAAGGACATGCTGCAGACAAAACCCTACCTGCAACCCCTGCTGGCACACCAGCTGATGTACTTGTCCTTTACTGAGGGCTAAGCCTAAACACACAGGTTACTGCACAATGCAGAACCGTACATACTACCACTATAGCAGCTTTACAGCAAATTTACTCCACAAACACGTAGCATATGACAGTGAATATTTCCGAAAAAATGGATTATCAGAGTTCACTTACTTTGGCTTTTTTATTTATATTACATATTTATAACTCTTACGCATATTTTAGTTTACAAAATGTCATATGGATATTTGATCCTATTCAAATATTAGTCAATATTTACTATTAAAAACTATTCTTAATTGAAATAAGGATTAAATTTAAAATTCATTTGCTTCTTAAACTTCTAAACCATTTGCAAATACATGAATGCGCATTCAAAACTGGTTAGATACCATGTTTTTATTCATAGAGAATTATCTACAAGGAGTTTGAGAAGCGGATTATGTTAGATAAACAAGGTATAAATCAAAATTTAATATGATAACACTTGCTACTCTATGTCAATCTCCCCTTTCAGTTTTTCCAAAATCTCTTTCCATGAATGTTTCAACCTTATCATAAATACCTAACAGATTTATGTATCATTTTGAAGGTTAAGAGAATGTCTCAGAAAACAGAAAAAAAACCCCTGATGTCCTTACCAGTTTTCAATATGTATTCAAGTGTACAAGGCTACACTTTTAGTAATATCTTTCTCATGTTTTGTAATTCCAACATTAAAATCCCATGGAGAGATTTGCCATATTAATGCATATTAAACAAATCAACTGCCGTAAACTTATAAAATATTTACAACATGATCCCTGTTGCACAGACAAAACTTAAAAGCAACATAAATACGACTATTAGCCAGTACATACAGACGGGGGTATGATGAAGGCTCTGAAGAATGAAGCAGGATTTGACATACAGATTTCCAAAAGGAAACAAGCGTGCAAAAGCACTCTGAAGAAGAGTGCAGTGATCTAATCTTTCAGCCAGCACTAAACTTGTTCATCAGAACTTCATCTTTATTAACTCCTGCTTTCTGTATCTGAATGGCACATGTTCGCCGACCTGGCATATGGTAGAATGCTGTATGAAACAGAGTGTCCTTGAATTGGCAAAGTAAGACTCAGAAAGATAAGCTTTCAAATATAACAGTACTATGTTATTTTAAAAATACACATACAAATTCTATGGGGCTAAACAGGTTTTAAAGGTAATTTCTTTGGTAATCTTCTAATTTCTGGCATTATTTTCTGAAATATAGGGTTTCCTGCTTCTGAAAGTACTTAAAACTTTCAAAAGTCAAAAAAGTCAAATACAACGAAAGCACACAACCCATTTCGCAAAGCTGATTCACCAATGGAACCAGCCTACTACAAACCTCTCAAAAATTTCTTCTCTAGAAGAAATCTCCTTCATACACTGTTATTTTATGATAACAAAATGATAACAGCTTAACTAAAGGAGACTAGCACCCTCATAAGGAACAGCTAGAGGACAAGAGGCAGATGAATGCTTTTGTCTCATTTTTTAAATAGGATTAAAAGCAACCAAACAACAAATCTCCAGCATAGGGCAAATTACAGCTTTTGAAATTAAAATGACCTCACACAGCCAGAAAGGTGTAGCACTGCTGAAATTTGACAGCTATTAGTGGGAAGAAGAAATGCTGGAATATGTACAGCTCAAATCTTCATAATAAAACAATCACCTTTAATATAGAAAAGCCTATCTGAGAAGAGCAATTACACAAACTTAGGAAGAAAAGATAGCACTTTGTTGCCTGTCATGTTAGAAGGTACAGTCATATTTGTTTAGGAATAACAATAAAACAGTTGATACCACTGCATTGCTATCAGCATACACTAAAATTTCATCAACTACAAAAGACAAAAGGTAGACTAAAAAACAGAAAAGCTCACCACTTCTTCATGCCTGCATTTTCTCACATTAATTCCATTAATCTGTTATTAAAAAGATAAAGAGAAGACTTACTCTACATTTCATAAGCATAGATTTAATTTCACTTTTCTAGAAAAATACTGAAAAAATAATTTGCAGTTTTACTCACCTGTAGAATTGCATCTCCTATAAAGAGCAAACCTGAAAGTTCCGCTGAAAACAGAAAGCATATTTTTCACTCACTTTGTACAAAACATCCAACATTTTGTGTACATGAATTCTTATTTAATGTTTTTGCATAATCTTTTAAAATTTCAAACAAAACCCTGATAAAAACAGCAATGTGAAGCTTCCAGATAAATTATTTGTATTTTCTTTTTTAAACCCAAAATACTGGTGTATCAGTGTTACAATAAAAGAGGCTATTCAGCCCAAGCACAAGACTATGAAACTTCATGCATCAGTCACTAGCACCTTTCAGTCCATTCTGGTGAGGTGTGGTATATTTTTCTGAATAGAGAAGGACTGCAGGACTAGGTCTTTTTTGCCTGTGAGAGATCATTTCTTACAAAGAGAAAAAAGCAACATGGAGTCTCCAGAGCTACTTATGAACAACAAATTTAATTTTTAACCTTTTACCAAAAATAAAGGACCCTTTAGATCCTGCATCTTTGATAAACTCTGATAAATAACAGGGATTATTAATGCTGGATAACACTCATATGTGCTGAAGAACTAGAAAATCAATATATCATAAAAAAATCACCAGCCAAACTGAATGTGATTTTTAAAACAAAGCTGCATCACAAAGACATTTACAAAATCTAATTTTACACTTCCAATTTTGAAACACTGTGTTCTGTTTCAGACCTATCTGATGCAAATACATTATAAGCCTACCAGAAGTATAACAAAGATTATTTAAGTGTCTATAAAGAAGTTAATAACCCCCAATATGAGAACTAAGGAATGTTAACAGATTACATGCCATTATTATGTATAGTATTCCATATCATCACAGAAGATACTGTTTGGAAAAGGCTAGTGTCGTACTTGACCCAAAAACTTCACTTTTTTACACGAGCTGTAAAACTAGAATCCATATTGACATAAATTATGATACTCAAATCTGCATTTGAAGGAATGGTCCTATTAGCCATATTTAACAATGGATTGTTAAATTATTGCAGGACAGACATTCAGATTAAATTTGAGGCACAGGCTTTGGGTCAAACAGCATTTTCTGTATCAAAGTTCCCTAGTCCAGGCACATGACATGACACTTTCTACATCTCAAGACAGCAGTCTCCTACACAAGAGATGTCCCTCAAAACTAGCTCTCTAAAAATCAGCAGAATTTTAACTGAAAGCAGTAATGAAATATATCACAGCTAGGTATGGGGGCTAGAAACAATGCAACAGCTACTGCAGCAAAAAAATAGTGACAAAAATAAAGTTGCACTTAAATGTGCTCAATTAAACTTAAGTATATCTTTCTTATTTTTCCTGCAGTGCTTAATAGCATTTTAATAGCTACTGCATGCAATATATGCCACATTTTTATGTATTACTTAGTTATATGTATACTGAAAAGAATGCAGTCACAAGTATAACTTCTTAAGGTTAAGCTATTGGCCTTCCTTAGGGGCTCATTCCATGCTCTTCCTTAGCCTCCTTACGTCCAACTTTCACATCTAAATTTCAGGATTGGCTTTTGGCTCTCAATATGCTGGTTGTTCCACACCTCTCTTTATCTGTGCGAGTCAATATGAAACTTTTTTTATGCTGGCACATTTTAGTCAAGGAGAACCTAAGTTTTTGCATTATAGATTGAACTATTGCATTACAGATGGAGGGAAATGTTTCCAAGTTTACATTTCTGGCCTTACACAAATAAATACAAACATAACAAAAATATTAAGTACACCATATTAGTACTGATTCACAACTTTCCTCCCTCATAATTGTGCACATCTTGAGCTGTTTAACTATTATCCATGTATCATTCCAGTAATTTCAAAACACTGCCAGTTAATACAGAGATTCAGCACCAGCTCTGTTATTATTAAAAACAAGTGTGGTCAAGACTTAATGCAGTACCGATTTTGCTACATATGAATTGTTGCAAAAGCTGACACAGATCAGCATCTAATGCTGAAATAACATAGGGGTATTATCAAGATTCTGCCATTTGCAACCCCTGTCTCAATATGACCTGACTAACCAGGTTAAAAAGTCATGCATTTCCCTGCTGTGTTAACATGATTTAAGAGGCAAACATTTGATCTGCTACAGCTTCCAAAAAATAACTACTGGGAAGTGAAAGCCACTAAATCACTGTCTTTTGTTAAATTTGTTAAACATTTTCATTCTATAAATACCTTCCTCTTTCTCGTCTTAAAAATAATGCTTTACAAGAATCTTTTCTTTAAAAAAAAATACATTGAAGACTTCACAAACTATTCCAAATGTCAATTCTGTACTTTTTCAGAGAAAGTTTCTGAGGAAGAGAGAGATCATAAAGACATGGGCGAGAAAGGGTTTGTTTTTTGATAGTATTTGTTTAACGCTGAAGAATCTCAAGATTTAATACATCTTTCTTTAAAGGGAACATTAAAGCACAGTGTAATAAGCTGATACCTGATACCCACCTCTTTGTTCTTTGGAAATCTTAGAAATGACCACTGGAATATTATGTTCTGCTCCACCCTGAAAACAGAATAAATGACAATCTTGTCAGTCACTAAAAATATCTTTTCACTTAAAGTTATATTTTACCCTTTCTCTAAATGCAGTTTTTAGAGAGACTGAGAAAATAACTCTGATTCTTCATTTCCTCTTTTTTTAATGAATATTTGATTGTGATTAATTCCTTATTGTCTCACATAAAGAAGTTCTCAGTTGCCATCATTAGCTCAGGAAGTGAATTCAGAACTCTACCAGACTTGAAGAAAAAGGACATCAGTTTCTGCAAATTCTGGAGTGCTTAATGTATGAAATGTGTCCTGTAAAAGCAGAATGGCCATCCGACTACAATGGCAACCCTACTGTGACCACTTAGTTTTCACGCTGGCAAGAAGAAGGTAAACAAAAGCACAAGAAAGAAGGTTTGGACTTTTCATCTCAAAAGCAGCCTTTATTTGTTTCTGTCTGTCACACAAGAGTGAGGAAAGCAGTGGCATAAGTAACGAGGAACAGAAAAAGAAACATTAAGAAATAGAACAGTAGGTGTTCAATAAATGGGGAGAAATAAAGGAAAACCAGATGATAGCTTCAACAGTTCCACAACAATTCAATGCTGTTGCTTCATTCAATTTATCCTGTTGGGACTGGAAACATTTATGGTGCTTAAGAACAAAGTAATAAAAATAAATCTTAAATGAAAAGGAAATTCAAAGGAAGGTAAAGGCAAATATACAGAGAGACACAAATATTTTTTCCTCTGTGGAGAGCATCAAAGCGTAAGCTCAAATGCAAGCTGTACAAATGCAGGTCACAAGAAATCACTGTCTGCCACACTGTTGTTTGGCCTATGAATCCTGCTTAAGGGTTTGCTTACTCTTCTTTTCAGCAGATAGATTTTACTTCGGAAATGATGGCTTCTTTGGGTCCAGGCACCCAGTGTCACGGTGTGAAAAGGACAGACATAGGTATTTGGATGGCCTAAGGAACTGCACACATCCTTTCTTCATGCAATAACAAAGAGCTTGAAACTGAACAGATTCCTGCACTCAACACCTCTTTCTGTCATGGAATAAAGATTAATTTCCTGTGAAACCGTAGAATGTTAAATAGGATAAATGTTCCTTCTGCTGGTGGCAATCAATGCAAATGTCCCTAAAACCACTGAGTTAATAGGGATCTCAGTAATATTACAACAATTATACGTCTCCAGGAAAAGTTCTACTGGCATTGCATGAATATATCGGTATTTCCAGCACAGACTGAGTACTGACTCCACAAAGACCAGAGGCTACCATCATTTCAGTTAGGCTGAGAGATGTATTCAGACTAATAAAATTGTAGCATTATAGCTTGTTGAATATCTTTCAGTAGTTTTCACCAGAGGAACAGCAAGAGTAAAAGTTGGCTTCACTGCAGATAATGAGTTCAAACTCAATAAATTTATAAGTTTTAACCTATACCCTCCAGATTTTCTAGTCACATGCAAATTTAATTTCTTCCAAATTTTTCAAACAAACAGAAAAAACAACTGTGTCATTTTCTTTCTAAGCTTCCAATGTTACACATGTTGCACTATTTAAAGCCCAGCAAAGAAGCATAAGCTTTAAAACAGCCTCCCTGCCTCCTTAGACTCCGGGCTCCATTAAAGCAGGAAATTACTTCTATTACTAAGCCAGCCTGCAATGCACACAACATGATTATTCCTCTCCCATTGTATCGAATCCACCTAAATCCATTTACACTGTAGGTCTGAAGAAGCTTTCAGTAATGTTCTGCAGAAGAGAATTATCTCCTCTCATTGCATCTGAGTCAGACCTGTATGAAGGTTTCTTTTTAAATTAGTAATAGGATGTAGTGCCTGCTATTCTAAGAAACAAAAAAAATCAAAATGGGAAACAGAAAATAGTTGACCACTGATCTATACCCAGTCACTGTTAGCAATTTGTAGCAGACAATATATATTCTGCCAACACCTTGTTGAATACTATTTCAGGTTGACACTGCAGCCTTGCATCCTGCATTCTCCATACTTGATTCTCTGTCCTATAGAGGACAAAGAGTATGTGCATCTAAATCTAGTTTTACAGTCTCAGGGGATACTCTTCTGAAAAAATGTCTGGGAACAGAGGCAACTTTTCCACTGCTTTAAATTTTCTCTTCCTCTAGTATGGACAGGCAGTTATAACCTCAGCCAAAAATACATCAAGTAATGGTGTTGAAGACTTAATGGCCCAGACCTCTACCAGCCTCTAATCTTGATCTTTGTCAAGCAAACTTTCTTTGTCATTTTTCCTTAAGCAGGGATGGATAAGCCTGGAATAATGGCAGCAGCCCACCTGCAGAGGTGGTCCTGCTAGAAGAGGCAGAGGAAGCTCTAATCACTGGCAGCTGTTTGAAGGTCACTGTCCTGGATGTTGGCCACTACTGGTGAGAGGTCATCCACACCTTCATTCAAAGTGTCACATGATACACTCTTAAGATTTTTTCTTATCCCAGTTTTTATGTGTGAGGGTTATTTTGGAAGTTTTTGACATGAAAAATAGGGCAATTGAAAGCAGTAACTTTTATAGACAAAGGCTGGGGGGTTTTGGCTCTAAGTAACTCAAGGAATTTACATTTTTATTTTCTAAAGAAAAGAGTTTACAAAACATCAGGCCAATTGTTGAACTTTACCATCATCAGACTTAGACAATGTATGGGACTTACTGTATGGGACTTCATGCTAAAAGGCAGGATTTCCACTAGTGAAGATAGCTTTAAGGTCTACTGCCACTGAATTTTTTGATTGAGTCAAACTGAAAAGTCAGATTGAATCTCAGAAGATCTCTGATGCTGTTCACCATTTTAAAAGAATGATGAAAACAGAGGCAGGAAAATGGCAGTGCACTCAGTCCTGGTACCCAGAAGTCAGACTGTCAAACCACAAACCTCAATTTGTTTAATGAACTATCAATTTTGTTGCCTGCTTCTTTAGGAACACAACACTCCAATTATTGAAAAAACAGGATGTTCTTTCAAAAATCATACACTTAGCAGCATCTTTTGCTGAAACTCTGCATCATCTCAAACTTGTCAGAGATGTGATAAATGACTAAAATACTACACTACACTTACCAAATTCTACACCTATGTCCATGGCTATTCCTTCACACACAAACATTTAACAGAAGGCTTCAGAAAAGAGAATATAATTCCTTCAGAAGAGTGTAAACCAGAGCAGGTCTGCTTCAAATTCAATCACAGTTTCACCACTAACTTCAGTTAGGATGTACAGAAAAACACAAGGTTTTCAAACCTTAAAAGAATGGATTATAATCTATTTTTAAAAGGGTTGAAGTTTAGGTCTTGGAAAAAAGTCAATCCTACAAGCAGGTTTTTTTTAAGCAATCAGAAAAATTTCTGATTTTTACAAATATAGTTGGAACACCGAGGTAACAAGAGAAGAGAGTTTCCCTCATAGACAAGTAAAAAAAAAAAAAGTTTAATTTTGGAATTATAATCAATTTGTCCTCTGCTCTTAAGAAAAAAAGATGGTTCGAAGGGTGGAAAATACTTGCAGTGGGATAAGACATTTTCAAAATTGACCCAAGAGAAAGTTAAAAGGTGACTTTATTGTGTGAGATTTCTGACAGTAAGTGGGTGTTTTAAGTTAGCAGAAAAAAGACATGATAATGCCTCAGACCTAATTGCCAAAACTAGGCAAATTCATAACAAAGCACAAGCAAGTATTCTAAAATGAGGATTATTAATCACTGTACTACTGTAATTAACACCTCAGATAAACTGCATCCTCTGATATACACCAGAGACAGAAAGCAAGTCCTCAAACAACCCGTATCTTTAATTTACTGAGATTTACTCAGAAATTACTGAGACAAGGGGGAGAGGCCTCAGTTTTTCTCACTCCTTCAGGGTTACTTGTAGACCTCTACTTTCTGGCACAATTCCAAAATAATTGCATTTCTATTTAATATTAGTAACAAATATAAGTTCTTTGTTAAAGTTCAGGAACTTTACAAAACAAAACAGCAATTTTTTATTCATCTGCGAGAACCATACCTTGATTAAAGACACTTTAAACAGAAAACGGGCACTTTTCAGAGTATTTGGAACTGACATGTCAGTTCATGCCATAAATAGAAAGTCCATTTCAGTGAATCTTCATAAAGTTTGCCTACTAAACTAAAAAAGGAAAATTACTATAAGTTCCAGTTCTAAGCTGTTTCTTACAACTAGCTTAAAATTATTATAATAATAGATTATATTAATTATTTTTTAAGATTGTGTTGGCTATCCAATTGCTTGTCCATCTTTCTTTGTGAAAATGTAGAATTACTAATAAAATAACCTAGCAAAAAAGGTTCTACATACATTGATTTTTTAAAAAAATTAAGTAATTTTAAAATAATAAATCATACTACCTGATACACATCAACAGAACATCCTGGACCATAGAATTCAACTTGTCATTTTCATTATCTAATCTATGCAATCCAAGAAAGATTGAATTTCCTTTCTTTTAAAGAGATTTCTTTTCTCTTTAATGACATTTTTGAAGGTATTTCATCATCTGATTGCTAGTTATTTCAAAAATTAAAAATTGTCTATTCACATCTGACTTTAAGTATCTTCACCTTTCCATTACTCAGGTTGATTTTGATCAAAATATCTGTGATATAAAATAATCCTAGAAAATGGATATCTTACTCTAAAAAGTTAAGAATATCTTGCTCTACTAATTTAAGAAAGACATTCACTATTTAATTTATATTTCTCAATGATATTTTATTTTATGCAATGTACATAATAGTAAATGTGATTTTGCGATTGTCAACAGTGTTAATTCTAAATGATAACTCATTGTAAAGTATACATAAAAATAAAGTTTATTGACTTGAGATTTGTTTTCCAATCATCTAAAGTCCTTACTGCAAGCAGTTATTTCTTAGCATCATCTAAATAAAACCTCATTTACCCATATACTTGATTTTACACTGACATTCATTACTACATCATAATTCAGTGAACTGTAACCTACAATGATACTGGAGGAAAAAAAACTTGAGCCTTGTTGACCAAACTGATGAGAAACTTTGGTGACAAAATAGCAATTAGTTTTCCTTGAATAGAGGTCTTCATGGGTCAACAAGATAACAGCAAGCATACCAGGACACTTTAAAAAAATAATATTTCTATTCAGCAATATTCTTATCAATGACAACACAAATGCACATTAATCCTTCTTATGAGTCACTTATAAGGTCAGTACTAGCAGATGTTCCTAGGAAAATCTATACTTTCACTTTATATACATAATTTAGGCCTCTTTGCATTCATGTGAAGTACACTTCATTTTTTCCATTGCTATCTTGAGACTGAGAACTGCTGAGTTTAGAAGATAAACTTAATCTTGTGTTGTCTACATTGAGATTCAAAGTTAAGGCAGGGTTTTCAAAACCATAGACTATAATAATTATTAACCTTTCCTCCCTCTCCTAAAAAGTATCTCCTACACTTGTATGTGTTCTTAACTCTTACTGAAGAAAGCAAAAACATGGTAACATGATAAATTGCTGTCTGTGTTTGATCTACAGAAAAATAAACAATACGAGCAAGCAATAACAGTGTCTGCCCTACTAATGAATTGCAGTGAATTAATGTGATATTCTTTGTAGGAGAATTGATGATGAACTTATTGGCTGTTCCATGTGCTTGCCACTGTAATTTAGTATTCATTAATGGCTATTTAAATTAGAGAGCAGTTGAATACAAGTAGTCTATACAGTTGAAAACACTTCTCAACTCTTATATCAAACATTATTACAGAGTTGGTCAGCTTGAATTTTAAGGGAATGATTGCCTTCCACTCCATAGGGCAGCATAGTGCTGGTTGCCTGCTGTGATAGTATCTAACATACAAGAATATGTTTCCTCTCTTGTTTCTAATCCTCTAAAATAGAGTTTGCACTCATTAACAGTTACATTGACTATATATAAAGACACGCTTTGTGTAATATGGAATAGTAGACCAAAAAAATCATCTTACCTTTATACTTAATCCAAATCCTCCTACAGTCTGTCTTCTAATTGTTACTGTTCTTTCCTGGAAAAAAATAAATCAAGTTTTGCTAGATTTAATGTCTTCTGCCAGAACAACTACATTCATACTTCAATAAGTTTTTTCTGTGTTTCCATCCTACACTGATTTCTGTTGCTTTAATGAACTCCTGAACTGAAAATCCCATGAAACCTACGCTGCAGAGGAAAAAGACAAAATCTGGAAGAAAAGAAGAGATCCTGTTTAAAAAAAAACCTAAAAAATCATTTGTTCAATTCACACCATACTAGCCAGTACTGCAATGCACAAAGAACAGAACTGTAGAGTTGGACAATTATGGCACAACACACACATTTCAGAGGTTAAGGCCTTCACTAGTCCTAAATTGGTCCCACATGCAGGTAGATCACTACATGCTGAAGTACATACCCTGCACTCCTGTCGTGCATTTTCCAATTTAGTGTCATCTGAAAGGAAAACAACTTGTGCACGCCAAGACCACTCATTGGTGTGAACCAAAGCATAACAAGTGCACACATCGCATAAATTCATTCCAAAGCACAGTAATGATCCAAATTAAAAAAACAAACAAAGAAACAAAAACAAAACCCACCAAAAGCTAATACAAAAACAGCCACTGTTGATCTCAGAGCTATAGTTTAAAAATCATAACCTACAATTATTAAAAGCAGCCCATCTTTTTCCTTTTATTGCTTGCCCTAAAATTTGTGCTGTAAAAACTGTAGGCTACTATCTGTATAAGATACGAATATTTACAAAAAAGACTTTTTTTCTTTTCCCTAGTCTGTCTGTTGACTTTATATTCAAAGATAACTTAGAATTAATACATTTAGGTAGAGGTAAAACAACTTATTAGCAGATATACCATATATCCAGATTCAAATATGCTCATTTTATAGATTTCTGAATATCCTCTACATGTGGTCTAGATTTTATACTTATTTAATTACTTATATATCTATTGCATGGCATAAGTTGGCATGTATGTTTTAACTACACATGTTACATTTAACTATATTTATTTCAGCAGAATCATCATAGATTACCAGTGTCAGTCAGATTTGAATAAGTCATCAGGAATGTAGCAGTGCCAGAGAAGATGAACTATATACAGATGTATTTTTTTCTTCCTTACTTCATTTACAGAAAGGAAAATAAAGGAGTTACCACATAAAAGTTTTGGAAAACTGTTATTGCTGAGTTTTGGTGAAAATCAAGTCACCTTGTTTCCTTTTTCATGTTTGTGATAAATATGAACTGTGTAACTGTGGAAAGAGCAAGCGTAAACTCATCCAGTGTTTTGGACTGAAAGACAAAATGGATTTCCCAAAATGAGACTTACCATTTATTCATTTAGGCTAGTTCTTGCAAAACATAAAATGCTTGCAAATATTTATTCTAAGGAAAAGGTACATATTTTGCTGTTAAATAGCCAAACATTTCAATTTTTGGTTTTAACAGAAACTTCTAAAAAGGAACTTTCAAAATGCAGTTCCCACAGATTGGGTTCAGGCCACAAACTGTACTTAGAGAACCTTTTGTCTGCCACAGTTTCAGGTACAGGTAATAGTGCTGACAATATACTCAGGATAAACCAATATAGGCCACAGTCTGATGTGTGGTCTAAGCTGAGTTTACATAAATGAACACAAAACACTCAGCTGTGGCTCCACTGGGAGCTGTATTTTTCCTGTTAACTTTATCTCATTTGCACCTCCAGCTTCTGTTGAACATGGAGTTAAGAACAGAAACTTGACTAGTACACTCTAGTCAATACATTCTGGTATTTTTTGTTATACACGCTCCAAACAAATAAAACACACTTGTGCTAAGATGACATTCAAAGATACCAACCTTTCACAAAACTGGCTTGATAGTGTTACATCAACCATGAATGGAATAAAGAACAACACACTTAACCCTTAAATTTCAAACAAAGTAATAGTCTCAGTGAAAAGCATGTAACTTCGTTAAAATTCGCAGTTCATGCTATGTCAGCAGTCACTGTAAATACTGGCATCTGAACATATTCTAATCTGAAGCTATGTTTTTAAAAAATCTAATAGAAAAACTATCCTGTGGAATATTTCTGTCCTTGTTGTCTTTCTTAGCCCAACACGCACGTAAGTACCCATAAAAAAGAGTCAATTAATATAGGTTTTCACTCAAGCAAAGGAAGACTCAAGCTAGTCCTGAGAACACCTGATCCGGGGTCTTTTGTGAGTTTGCCAGTGCTGTCTGACAGAAAACTGGAAACATTTCACACTGGAGATTAGCATTACTTTTTTAAGTGAAAGAAATGCATGGTAGATTACTAAATAGGCAAAACTGTGTAGAAGGAAAGAAACCAGAAAAATTTCAAGACACTTTTTCAGCACAATATAACTTAGGGTTTTGTCTAGTATTTTTTCTAGTTTCTTTTCTATCTCCATTGAAAGTTGATATTAAGTATTTTGGGACTAGACAGTTACTGAACTGAATTTCACTTCAAAAAATACTGCAAACCTAGATTCACTTGAGTGATGTGTTATGTACAGTGAAGTCACTGCACTGTATTTAACCTAGGCTAATTCAACACACCTCTCAGTCTTACAATAAAGAAATACTTCACTGTATCTTAATTGCAAAGAGTTACATATTCTTTACATGAAGGTAGCTAACAATAACAAACATGCAAATGACCTTCAAAAATACAAATCAGAATTACATACAAGTCATATATTTCATTTGTAAACCATCAATAATCCCCTGGTCTGCAATTTCAAACCCCACATAAACCTTATAGTGAAATAGCTCTTCCAGAACAGTCAAAAGCATCAGACAATTCATATACCTGAATTTTGGATTAGGATCAAGCCCCAGTTCTAATCAGCAATTGGTCAAGGCAAGTTTACTTTTGTAATCAATAAAGAAAAATAAACACATTCAATCCTGGTGGGTCAAAGCAGGTGTCCAAATTTGGCATTAATCAGCTTCATCTAGTATAGAGGCAGGATGTCAAATTTAACTTGGGAAAGATGAATTTTGACTTGCAAAGTAACTTGAATAAGTATTTTGATGATAGATATCCACTTTGAAATGTTTTGCCAGAAAACTCATTTGTCCAAGTAAGTTTTACTTTCTGATTTGCAGGACTTATTTTATGTAACCCTTAAAAACCCCAAACCAAGCTTTATTTTCAGTGCCATTTTCAACCCAGGTGAACGGAATACACTTTGTCTGCAAAGCACTATATTGTAATATAAAATATTTTTATTATAATGATTAATGCATGAAAGAAATTTAACCGGCAAACTGAAGCAAATTATTTTGTTCTGATGCCTTTAATTAGCATTTCAAATGAACAATAACAATAATAAAATGCTTTTCTCTGGTCTAATAGCTTTAAGTTCTTAAAACGATTTACAACTATTCATTAATAAAACATGGCAAGAGCTCTGGAAGGCAAAAAAATTTGTACAATTGAAGAAGTGCTCTAAGTATCCTGATTGACTATTTGTGTTGTTCAGGTTAAAAATACTGATGTTCCATTGATTTTCTATCAATATTTTTATGCTTTCCCCTCTTTTTGCACCACATTATATTCTATGATTGAATTTGCAGTGGTTTTGCAAATTCCAAAAGCAACTTCATCTCCAAGTTTACAAAATAAAACTTGGTTCAGATGAAAAGATATTTAGTTCACTATCAAGACTACATGAAGTCTGTAAGCTTGTATTTCCATTTTCCCATTTGTTATCTACATTATACCAAACAGAGGGAAGGTTAGAGCTCCTAGGACCCTTAAAAGCAAGATTCAGAGTAGTGCTCTTGCTGTTTCCTGGAACAGAACAAGAGTAGTTATCATTTTATTGAAAAACACAAAGCTGCTGTCATGCTGTCAGCATTTTCCATGCCTCTAACTCAGAAAATTCCTTGTCCACACATATGTTCATTGACTGGAAAGGACAGCTAAGAGTTTTGCCAAAAAAAAAAAAAAAAAAAA
>VZTH01013192.1:963464-976514 GCA_013397815.1 Aleadryas rufinucha | reverse complement strand
AAAAAAAAAAAAAAAAAAAATCTTCCTCAGAGCTATGCAGTGAAACACAAACAATGTTTTTGAGGCTTTCATTAAAAAGCTATTAAAATTTCTCCTTAAAATCCATATGATCTGGGGACCACAAAAGTCATCATGAGTGAGATCAGAAGTGAAGAATGACCATGTGAGCACAGCAAAACAGTAAATAGTGAGGAAAGGAAAACATAGAATCCTATGTAATCATTAACTATTTATATTTAGTCAAGAGTTAATGTTATTTCTAAGTTCCATCTTGGAGCACAGTAAAAATTCAAGTATTTCATACTGACTGATATGTGATGTAAAAGAAAGTTTATAATTGCTCAACTGAGTCTTAAAAATAATGATTAGTTAGCAATCTTTTCAAATTATTTACCCTGTATAATATAAAGCAGTCATCTAATGTGATCTAATAACCTAATCATGTGTTTCTATGAAAGAAGTCAAGTAAACGTTGAACGAAAGGATGAAAAAACTTCAAAAATATTCACAAAACCGAATTAACAGCATGTGAAACTTAAATATACCATTTCTCAATCTTTTTCCCAGTGTGTGGTTATTCATCTGGTGAGTCTGGATATTCGTCTTGCAAGAGTAAAGGTATGAAGAATTAGTTTGTCTAGGTACAGACAGAAAACAAGACCTCTCTTTTCAGAGGATAGAACAGAGAGCAAGGTATTATACATATGGAAGAACATGATAAAAAGCTGAAAGGTTTTCAGCAGAAAACAGTAGGTGGGAAAAAAGGAACAGACATGGAGAGGAATCTACAATAGCACAGTGACATGGAAAAATGTAGGGGGAAATAAAGGAGGAAAATGTTAGAACATAAATTTTAAAATGTAATAGTGTAAAGATAAAATCAATACATTGGCAGGAACTTCATAGATCAACCTGCTAACATTTGATGCCATAATATATTCAAGGCCATACTCTCATGCAGTTTATCAGCTGCTAGTAATCCTACTACGGTTTGAAATAAGAAAATATAATGAGAATTTTAAAAATTTAATTTAATTATTGCATACATTTTCAAGTTTTTATATCCTCTTTTTGGTAATGCTTTGCTCTTTCTTAGTGACATTTCCTTGGATTAATTTACATGAGGAAGCTTTATACTCATTCTGAGTGTAAAGGACATAGGACACAGGTCAGTCACATTTCCAATTTGAATTAATAGCATTAACAAGGTTTGCCAGCAGACTTGCTCATCTGCTAACAACTTCCATCATGTGGCATTTGGAGCTTGTCTCATTATTTCAGTTCCTCGTGCAACTGGAGAAGGTTGGCAGTAAGGGAGAACTGCAACATGCCTGGTCAACTGGAAATCCCCCTTCCTCTGCAGCTGTGCTGGAGACTGAGGATGGCAAACACAGCGGTGTCCTGTAGGCTGTTAACAGTGACTGGAATAAAAAAAAGCACTCAACCCTTTGTTTGTTCTTACTTCAAAATGCTCCCAGTCCTGTAGCCTATGCTTGAAAGCTTAAACATTCACCAAAATATCTGCTTACAAGATTTCTACTCATATGATTGATTTATTTCAGAAGTACTGCATTTCTTAATATAAAAATAAAGGAGAAATAAACCTATAAACCCATGGTCAGGATCTGAACTGCCACTAGGTTTAGTAACGAACATTCTCTGTAGTTTCCAGCTACTGCCTTACATCACAGACTGCCATTGATCAATGTTTTGGGTTCTCCGAGTTTTTTCTGATTTGCAATATTTTTTTTCTTGTGGAGGAAAAGCCTTCTTCCAATGAGGAAAAGTTATTATTTTCTTTCAAATCTGGCATTATAAATGGCATTTTTAACCTCAGCTGATTGCTATGCTTTTTACTTTTAAGTAGCTGCAGAAAAATAAGCTGCCTTAGGCTTTCCCTAAATAATCATATTTACATCTGTCAGGTTGTCACTTTAAAGCTGTCCAGATTGGCAGGGGAAAAAAAGATACCCCCATCTGATAGATACTTGACGACTTCTGTGAAAAAATGGATTCACTCCACTGAATAGCTGACAGATACCAACAAGATAAAAAAACCCAAAGATTCTTACTGGTAGCTTTGTGAAGGTAACAAGAATGGAAAGTGCTTGAAAGGTGACCTATCTGTGCACATATTTGCAATTCTCTCTAAGACAGTTTCATTTTGGCGTGGTTTATAATTTTCAACCACACATCAGAATCAAAATTGTAAATAAAGAGAAAATAAGTCAAAACTATAATTTACCATTTTAAGCTTTTTTTTCTTCTATTTCTATTCATTAAAATTGCTAATATTAATTGAACTTGTTTTACCAACACTAAAATATATGACAAGAAAATTCATAATTTTGAAAAGAGAATGATTCAATATAACAGATATAAAATTAATTCTCAGGAAGTCTCAAAAATATAAATATTCAAGCAAGGAAAATATAATAACTTCATCTGACTTCCTAGGCATGTCATCATTAAGTGATGTGTTCTGAATTTAAATTTATTCCTAAAAATTAATAGTAACTGTATTATTGAAATTAAAAAAAAATCAAGAACATTCTATTGTATAAAGTTTTTAATGTAAAAGGCTTTTTTATAAAAAACTAAAAAAAATTAGAAAATCTCTAACAACTAATTTTTTTAATACTTTATAGGCTTTGTATGTATTTATGAATCTTTCAGCAGTTAATTACACAATAGCACAAGGACAACTTTAAAAGTGAGATATCACATGCTGTTATGCTTACAGAAAAAAAATGACTGTGTGGTTAACAAAATCAGAAAACAGATCTGGCTACAGTGCAACAATTTAAGACAGTGTTACTTTCTGGCCTTGGAAAAGGTGTTTATTGATAGTTTTTTCTTTATCGAGAAATCAGTTATAGTCCATAGGCTACATTTAGATACAATTGTATCAACCTCAGTTAAATGCTTGGACAAATGCCATGCTACACTGAGAGCTGTTGCTCTATCAATTCACAAAAAAACATGAATTCATTTTTTATTAGTATTGAATTATGACTGACCTTCACACAAATTTCTCCCAAAGATCCTTATTTAAAAAATCAAACCACTACAAGAAATTATTAATATTTAATTAATTAATGTATTTACTACACAGCAGCATAGAAATAAATTGCTTGAAAGAAAAGTGACTCATCATGAGGTGAGTTAGCAGTATTTTGTAAAATCTATGACCTTTTAAAAGAACATTTAAGACAATTTTGTAAAAATGCAAACTATCCTGGTAGCTAACAATTTGCCAGCTGCTTGCAGTTTATTTTCATTCTTTTAGAAAAAATAGTAGCTGATTCAAATCATCCATCCTGTTGGATGGTACATTGTCATACACTTAATTTATGGATCTCACATGCACACAGACGCTATGTGTAAAAAAAATTCTGAGTACAATTAGTAAACAAAATTTATTAAAGAAAATAAGAAAAAAACCACAGCTTCCTAGACAGATAAACTACTTATCTCACTAAAGCACAATAATCCTTTTCCTTGAATTTCAGATGTTCATGAAAGGTAATAGAAATTGTGAGGATTAACTCTAAAACAAAAATATTGATTCTGGAATGGCAAACATTAAAACCTTTCCTAGGAATAAATCTTCTTCAGATGAGACACACCATATCTTAGGCTACCTCCTCTCCCATCATAGTTTTTACCAAGTTCATCATTAAGCGATCCTGGTTAGTCCAGGCTATTGACATGTATGTCTAAAAAGGCTCGGAGTTGCCTCACTGCACATTGTTATACGGAACACCATATAAAACACCAAAAGCAAACTTTTGTGAACGTAATTTCAAGTAATTAAAGAAATATGCTTAAAAGCCTATATAAAGATATTCAGTAATCCTTCCATCAGTAGTGATGAGGTTCCTACATAGTTTAACTCAGCTCTTTACATGGCATTTCCTAACCGCCCCAGGAGAAAATGTGTACCTGACCTTGGTCTTATCTTCCTTCCCAAGCTATTCCAACTTGGGCACACACTACCCATAATATAAAGCCCCTCTACAGGCAAGGATTTATTTATTCTGGATTAGTAACAACACTGCCTTCCACACGTTAAGTTTCACCAAATGTTCTCATCCCACTTTTGGTCATCTGCACTGGAGCTCAAATCTATACTGGATATCTGCTAGCAGCATAATGCTGAACCCGCTACATTTCCTTCTCTTGGAAAGCAAGCCTTCCTTATTGCACACACAATAATCTCCTTAATAGTTATTGATGGAATTGATGCTCAAATTTAGATGTACTCCATGAATTCAATGGTTGTACTCCAACCATCTGAATGATGGTTGATGCTGTATGGAATTGCTGTAGGTACAACTGCTGCAGGACCCTCACTAACACTATCATCTTTTTCAGCCCACTAAAGAAACAGATGCTTTCTTTTTTTAGTGTATAAGTGTTTATTTTGCTTATAATCTTTTATGCATGTTATTTTCTTACTTCAAACTGTATACAACGAAAGAAGAAACAAGGTTTCTTTGCACCTCTTTAGTTTTGGAAACTAGAACTGTTTAACACCAAAAGGAAGTGTTCTAAATTAAGAACTAGGTCCTTATCCCATACACTCACATTAAACAGCACTTCATTCCTAAGGAGCCATTGACTTTATTTAGATTAGTCTGCAGGATGCAGATCTGGATGCTGCTGGAACGTTAAGTGCCTGTTTAAAGTCTGTCCTACACAGAGGAGCATGCAAATTGATTCAGACTCAACAAACAGAAGAGATACTGTTCTGAACCAGAAACACAGTAATAGCCTTTCGTTTCATACCAGTGCAGCAGTGATAAAGCAAACCCTTATAATCAAATTATATGAAGATTATTTATTTAAATAGATTAAAAATTACTTTTACTGTAGCTACTGGTCTGTAAAATTTAACAATATTATTGTACCTCAGTTACAAATTTTATTTTTATGCTTTAAGAGTTTTTTCTCTGAGGCATTCAGTGTCAGTTGCTAATGAAAACCCTTGCTTTGTAGAATTCAGGTAAAAGAAAGATAAATGCAGTCAGTTATCTAAAATGACAGAAAGAACAAAACAAAATCAACCAAACAAAATATAACATAAGAAAAAAACAAACAAAAAAATTAAACCTAATAAATCAGGAATAAAAATGAGAAAAAATAGGAAAAAAAAAAAGGAAGCCTGTGGACTTGTGTGATTATAGTATACAATCAAAGCATACAATTTCAGATTATTCAAATTACCTGTGACAAAAAGACAGCCAAATGTCTGTGATATGCCAATCATCCTTAGTTGGAATGAACCTAGTGCTGCAAAACTTAGTCTTAATCCCAAAGGAAATCAGAGTAAAGTGCTCAAAAGTCACTAGTCTGACGATGAAACTTCCAGGAAAAAGCAACTCCACATCAACACACTAATATCAATCAGTTAATGAGTTATGCATTGAATATGCAAATAATATGGGAGAGTTTAACTGGGGAAGCAAATAATCCATTATTTTCTGCAGAGCCTTTGCAAAATTAAGGAGAGAAAAACTGTAAGACAAAGCCTTACTGTGAAAAGAGAAAAAAAATTAATATGCATTTCATGAAGACATTTAAATAACAAGTTCAGCAGGATATCACAGATATTACAGCAGAATAATGAAAGTCGTATTTCTGAGTGATAAAATCTTTTAATAAATAACGCCAGAATGGTGCTGGTGGAATAATGGTGCCACAGTGTGTGTTGCTAATTGAAGAACTACAGCTTGAGCTTGAACTCACAACTTATTTCTATACTGGCTGCTGGATGTCCTGTCTCTTGAGGAACAGTGGAGTCTGACTGGTAAAAGGAGCATCTATATTCCATATAAAGGACACAGATCTGTATTAGTAAACTGCATTTGTTCAGCATGAAACAATCAGAAGCTAATGTCAGATTTGTCATTCAAATAAACCTAGAATCTATGGAGACTGTAGGCAGTGTGTTCCTCTTGTTTCAGAGAAAAGCTCCAAAGAATTCACCTTGAGATATCCATAATCATGAGATGGATAATTTGATACATTTTTTTCATTAATCATTCACATTTTTTGCACTGCTAACATTCTACCAATTTATTTTTGGCTTGTGCTTTGTATCTTTTTATTGTACTTGTATTTAGAGATGCAAGTATGTGGCAACAGCAGCAAGTTAATAATAAAACAGACATAATAGCATTCACAAAACATTTGCATAAACAGATATCACACTACTATGCCTCACAAGATTTAACACAAAATTCTATGATAATTTTATTTAGCTCAAAGGGAGACCAGAATGTTTATGATAGTTTCACATAAATCTTAAAAATATCTTTACACAATATAATTACAGTATCTATAAAAATGTCTATAGAAATGAATACTAAATGTTTTCTATTATTTTTCTACCTGTCTCCTAATATTAAATAAAAACTTTACATTACAATAGTTCTAAACCCTACAATATTATTCTATATAAAATTTTACAGATCTCCCAAATAATTGTAGTTTCTCATGCACAAAATTCATTATGATGCTTAAATAAGGAATCTGACATATCATGTAAAAACAGTAATAGATAAAACCCCACTATTACACTGTTCCATCTCTGTTAACATGATACGCTGTTAAAACAAGTGACCCTCACGGCATTCATGAAGTCTCGTGCTGTGCTACCACAGGAAGGAACCCAAGCAACAGAGGATAAAAGATAACTCCTCTACCAGCAAAGCCCTGCCATAAGTATCGTATCAACTCCACAGACAATACTCAGATATGTAAGTACACTGAGCTGTCTGTACTCCCTGCAAAAACCACTGCTTGTGTCATTCCTCCTGCATTCAATTGCTCCAGTACCCACAGGAGAGTGAAGAGAAACAGCACTGCAGTCATGCATACAACTTATTATCTTATTGCTGCTTCTTAGATGAGTATTGCTAATATTTACCCACAAAGGAAATATATTAAATACACTCAGTGTTAACAGTATAAAATGAAATACCAATCCATGGGAGTAAATGCATACATATATGTGTATGCCCCCGCACACACATATAAGCAGAACTTTTTCTTTGTAAAGAACATCTTAAAGAGGAAATAAAAACTACTTACACCAGAATAGAAAGGCTCACCAGACACACAGATCACATCCTGCTCCTGGATCATCAAAATATCTTTGGCTAAGTGCAGTCGCACTTTGAAAGGCTCCTGGTTACCATCCTGCAGCAAACAAACCCCTGTCTTTGTCTTCAAAGGAAAGAATAAAGAAGAAAAAAAAGGTTTTTTTCAGTTAGCACTTAGCATTGGTAGCAGTGGTATTTTGAATCAGAAAGTTACAGTCACCATAAATATGTTAACAAATACCCAAAACTATTTTCAGTGATCACTGTATTTACTGTGTTTAGACCACAAGAGAACAAATGTTACAGTAGTAAATAGTAAAGGCAGATTTTGCAATAATAAAGTGATATTTCACCCATGATGATTTTGTGAAACTCCTTTCAAATTGCTTCAAATCATCTGTGCTCTTACTTTCCACCTTTTCATTAAATGATAACATCCCACTTGGGTGTGAAATAAAAGCTGATCCTCCACATAATACACCACTTTTGACACAGAAACACGTACAGTGACACCTCCAAACTAGCCAGATGTGAGTACCAGCAGCTACATGAACCTAGTTGTAACTCTTTTATGTTCCTTTTCAAATGAGGATGCTGTGCTAAGAATAAGAGAAAATAAATCAAAGACTACAATTCCCTGTAGTAACTTAGATCTTGTTCCATTTCTGTATTTTACATTTATGACTAAATATCAGTAATTTTGTATGTTTCTTCAATATATAATAAATGATTTTTCAGCAATTAACAGTGCCTTTGTGGTTGTATCTACTTATACTGTCTTTTGGGGCATTATACATGAGAGGGTGAGTACTGAAAAAGTTGGCACATGGAAGTAGCATCAGTATTTAATTTTCCTTGAAGGTTATGTTGAAAATAGCATTCTTTGTAACACTTCATTGCGGAAAAAATTCCTATTGGTAAAGCATTTTTTTTAATACAAGAAATCAGCTTACGAACAATCTAAAAACTTAGCCTTACAAGTACTTTACCAGTATAAGTACTTGCATAGATACATATATATAGATAGATATAGATATATACACATATGTATCTCAGAAAAAAATTCATATATAAAAAGTATTTAAAACCTTGGACTCATCAGTGCCAATTGTAAAACTTTCATAGTCTTCATAGAGGTCAGATTTCAACCCACCATCTGTAAAAAGTTGGCTTAAGAGGAGATCAAGGACAGAAAAGTATTTCTCTGAACTTTAAGTGCCAAGGTTGACCTGGCTGAATCTGAGGGCTCTGTCTCAGATAAGAGTTTAAAAGAAGATTTGGGAGATCTTCCCATAATGTACTCTTACATCCATAGCATGGAGAGAACAAACACAAATATGGAACTGACAGTAGGCCACTGGCAAAAGAGAAGCTTAAATCTCTCTCATGAGGGTTTAAAAGAGGTGGAAAGGTCGAGGACAATCTTTAAATAGCTCTATATAATGTTCTCCACTGACAAACTGTTCTGTCATTTCTGTTCCATACTCAACACTCAAACTTTGGAAATTGTTTTTTCTTGGACGCCAGGAGCAAATGTGTATAACTCAGCCATGACTTTGAAAGTGGCTTGGACATTGCTTTTATTCTTTTTAAACTAGGTAAGAAGAAGAAAAAAATTAAGAGCTCCATGCATTAAACTCACAGTGACGTCAGTCGAACCTCTGGTCAACAGTCATCCTGCACCATTTTTCTAATATTAAGGTGTCTTTTATTGGTTTTTTTTTAACAGAATGAGAGAGAAACTGATTGACATGCACAGACAAAATAAACGGATCACAGAAGAAGTCAGGTTTTCAAGAATCACTGAAAAATTCTCTCTCATATACATAAAATGTTACAATATTAAAATAAAGAGTGGCTATGTCCGTGGAACTTCTTTATACACTAAGATGCCTCCTCTCTCCTTGGAGCTGTGAAATAAGCAGTAAGTGACAATGGAAGTTGAACAGTATGGATTGTAAATAACTATGGTCAAATACACTTATAAAATGCCTTTCTCCTACAGCAAAGTTTGCAACTTGCCTTTCCTCCTCCCTGGCTAACTGGTAATAGAAAAAATTCTGCCTCTCATACACAGGGTATAGTAACTTTGCCTTACTTGATTGCACATTTCTGATTTGGTCAATAACCTTGTAAAATCTCCAGAATCTTTCTGCAAAAGGTGAGGGGCTACTTTGCAGGAATTCGAGGCAACAACAGCAGGCACAGTTAGACATTAGAATAATATTAAAATTCAAGTCAGTTTCTAAATGCATATGAGCTGAGCTTACTCAGCCTGAACAGGCAAATCAAGCTTGGGAACAGCAAAATATTTGGGCCCTTGGAAAGACTGATCACACACACTCAGGGACCTTATTTATCTCAGACCTTCTAAAATGTAATGAACCACTTTACTGTTGTTGGGTTTTATGAAAGCTAGGTTACAATACAGTTCAAAATTAAATCTTCAATTATACTACCTCCTTTCCTCTCCTATCTGAGAGCAGCATTAACAACCATGTAAAGGAGAAGAATGTAGTTGAGTTTCATTAGGTAACTTCAAAAGAAGACCTTGAGAACAAAGACTGGAATTTAATTGCTTCAGTTTGTTAAGCCAATACACCTTGACTGAGCCCAAACTGCCAAGAACATCACCTTATTTATAGAGTTGGGCTCCTGTTGCAAAGATGGGAAGAAAACTGAGTGTTTGAAGTTGCACATTTTTGTGAAGCAGAGGAGGTGTGTTAAGAAATGCAGATGGAAGCATTGTAGTGAGGTGAAAAAGAGAGTTTCCTGTGGCTTCAAGCAAAAGCAGTGATGAAAGAAGGTAGTGGTACCTAAGTAACAGATGCAGTGAATGTTGCACCTGCACAAGGCTGCCTCCGTCATTTCATTTGACACTGTTTTAAGCTGAGTTAGATAAGAACACTGATGTGGCAAGAGCTGATGTCCTTGGAACTGCTTACAGCTCCTGAACTAATATAATTACAAGAGGGGCTGAAAACTGATCTCCCTTTGCTTTGCCACACCAGTCTGTGGTGAACTTTCTGCTTCAGGTCACTATCAGAGAACAGCATAGGCTGGCAGAGCCCTTAAGGCAGACTGCTTCTCCTAAGAATATGGTCACACTCTGATCATTATTAGCAACAAAGCAGTGAAAAAAGGCCACTTAAAAATTATACCCTGACTTACAGGACACTGTCCATACAGGCTGTGTAAGAGATCTGGCCTAAAGGGTCCTTTCCTAAAAGGAATTTAGAAATGCTTACATACCAAACCCAACATTTCACATTTGTTAAATGGCCTTCACAAATATTTAAGAATTAATTTCAGAGGAAATCCATGTGAAAACTACAGTTTATACATTTATGCTAGCAGCAGAGTATCTACCAAACACATACCAAAATAAATACTGCAGGAGAAACATCATTAAAGTTACCTGTTGATTTAAAAGCCAATTTCCTGCAGAATTTCCAACAGAAATATTTTTTAAATTTATCTGGCCTAAACAAGTCTGCTGGCAGATTTTCTGCTAAAGATTTTTTTTTTTCCATTTTATGTCTTTGGTTTTTTCTTGTCATTTATGACAAGGAAAAAGAAATTCTAAAACATTTCCCATTTTTTGTTCTGGAAGAGACTTTTTCAGTTATTGCAGGCAATTTTAAATACTTGTCATTAGTTTTCAAGACATGGTTATATCTTTTCCTTTATGCTACTTCATCTATGTCTTTGGCCCTACAGTAATAAACCAATTTGTTTACCTTTGTTTCTCCTAGTTTCATATCAGCAGGAACACTTCAACAGATATCCCAGAATAGTTTAGTCCACAAACAAGTGGAAGAAAGGAAGAGGGGAAAAGAAAAAATCTCAGAACATTTTCTATGCAAGGTGACCTGGATTTTTAGTTTCCACTTTGACTGTTATGTCCTAAAAATAAAGTAAGCCTCTTCAATTTGGTTTTAAGCCTAGAAATTTATTTCTACTATCAAGAACATGATAGCACTAAGGAGAATGGGTTGCAAAACTGCCTTAAATGTGTACCTAGTTCCTTCAGATTAATATCTACCCTTTTGGATGCTTATTTGAACCGAGGCTGACCTCTGAGTATTTGGAGATATGCCTGTCACTGCTTTATAATCGTAAGTATAATACTAAAAAAGGAAATTGAATCAGAGGTTTAAGGAGGTAATGGCAATGGATTTAAGGATGTAATAGCAATGGATTCAAGAGGCAGGAATATGTGTCAGAACCATATAAAGGATGTTTTTTTAAACAGTCCAGCTACACATTCTGTGGAGGTATTGCTAGCTTAAGTGAAAAGCACTCATATTGTCAAAAACTGGAATGCAGCCCAGACACACAGGGATGTGTTCAGCTTGTCATTCAGAGCCTCTTCAATCAGATACCAACATTTTCCAAACCAAAGGACAGCAAGTCCATTCCTGCATTTGAATTGTACACTCCAGTTTGAAAGAACTGCAGAAAAATTCTGAATTTGGACTTGAACTTATTTAATTTTGATTTTTCAGGTATTTTCCAGGTAAGTATTTGTTTTGGTATTCTTTCTAAGTGATATTATTGAAAGAATGAAGTCTTATAGAGAAAGTCCTTGCTTCATACAGTCTGCAATTCCAAATGTAAATTAGACATTTGGAAAAAAATATATATTTATATAAATAAGTATATATATGAGCTTATTACTAAGCTAAGGTATTTTTTTAGAGCAAAAATTTTCTTTTTCTGACACTGTAAGGCTGCCACATTGATGTCTGAATTGCCAATGAGCTTACTATAACTACGGAGTTGAGCCTAAGAGGTAAGATAACATGAAATTGAAGGCTGTTGTGAGAACATGTATGTTTCTTCAAATTTACTTCACTTATTATGTGACATTCTAAGAGACATTGTAAATTATCAGCCATTTTCCATCTTGTGATTTTGAGATTAAATCATGAGTTGAAGCTTCGTTTAAGAAAAATCCTAGAAACCCATGGAAATCTCAACATTGCTATTTAACAGGATCTATAAACAAAGGAAAACAGCAGCTTAGTTTTAAATATGTAAATCAGAAAATGGCATAAAGGTGACTAGAAACAGACCATAAAGTATATAAGATTTAGGGAAGAAATTTATGAGGAAGTAAAATATGGCTTAAAATTTAAAACACGTTTTGTTGCAGGCAAACTCCCACCCCCAACTAGATGGATGTTGAAATAGAGGTCACCACACCTTTGAATAGCAGAACGTATCAATTTACAAAGTTTGTGAAGTCTACAAGAATATTTATAGGACTTATAAAGCAGAGGACAAACAGTTTACCAATTCAAATTAATCCTTCAAAGAAACAATGGACAGTCCTGTGAAAACAAATGAATAGAGTGCAAGCATGAAAATGAACGAGGTATTTATGAACATAAATAAGTTTGATGTTATATTAGGTGGGGAAAAAAACCCCAAGCTATTAGAAGTAAAGAATGATACTTCAAAAGTCAGAAAATTTAGAGAGCTGCTCATGCAGCTTATTCATAAATACATGGAAAATATGAACTTAAAAAAAAAAAAACCACAGGGGAAAATGTTCTAATGCATTATAATCATTCCAAGTCTTCAATTGCAACAGAAAGATACTTTCACTGCAGAGGACAGTATTATGTCAGAGACTGAGGTTATCTTCCAAGAGATAGTTTTCAGAATATAGAATAAGGTCAAGGGAGTACAGGAGAGCGTTTAAAGAACCCAGTGACTCTATGATTTATGCTCTTGTAAAGTTCAGAAAGCTCAGGATAAAGGGTAAAAGAGGAGCTGGATAGTCTTATGGTTTAGAAATCGTTAAATAGAAGAACCAACAAAATGGACACATTTGCTGATCAGTGAGGGAAAAGAGCATGGAATACTGAATAATCAAATATTAAACAGTGAAAAACTTCCCCAAGTGGCAAGCAGATAAGCCAGACACCAAAAA